>CALYLW010000053.1:610000-1087500 GCA_944989445.1 Ampullaceana balthica | reverse complement strand
AAGCAATTGATGTGAGAAGTAGCCTGCTGCATTATCTCCATGTAAATGGACTCTCATGTTGGTGGTCAGAGTCATTTTCTTGACCTGTTTCCACAGAGTTGAAGCTTTGAGGAAGGCATTCAACTCATTGCTTGGTGTTGACCTTGGAATGACAGGCAAAGTTTGTCGAAAATCTCCAGCTAATACCACAACTGTTCCTCCCATTAGTTTTGTGTTTCCTTTTAAATCCTGAAGAGAGTTGTTCAAGGCTTCAAGAGCTCGCTTGTGTGACATTGTACACTCATCCCAGACAATGAGAGAACACTGTTCTAGTACCTTGGCCTTTCCTGATCCTTTTGATATGTTGCAGGTTACATTCTCAGAATGGTTCATGTTCAAATGTAACTTGAAGGCAGAATGAGCTGTTCTACCCCCTGCAAGCAATGTTGATGCTATGCCAGAAGAAGCAACGGCTATAGCAATACCTTTGTCTCGTCTGATTGTAGCCAAGAGCAAATTGATCACAAATGTTTTACCTGTACCTCCTGGAGCATCAAGGAATATGATTCCACCTTTTTTTGAGGTAACCAGTTCTAAGATGTGAATGTAGGCAGCTCTTTGATCCTCAACTAAACGTGGTTGATTTTCTGAGACATAGGCCATCAATTCATTTGTGTTATAATTTTGTTCTCGTAGAATTTCACTATTCTGAAGATTGTTTTCATTTCTTTGAGGCGTTGGTAACCCAAACTGGTCAAGGTTCCTTCCTGACATTGATACACACAAATCCTCCAACAACATAAGACACCTTTTGTAAATCTCATTAGAGAACTCAATTAGCAGTGTTTGATTCTCTCTCTTAGTTTGCAACATAATGTCCTCACTCAAATCTGTTTTAAATGTATCCCAGAGAGCAAGTGGATTAGAAACAGAGCATGTTGTCAGCAAAATTGAAAACAGATGTCTCAAACGGGTAGGTGATTGAGATGTACATGCCTCCTCCATGGTCAAGACCCAATGGTGATCGTTTTCTAGTAGCCCTTGCATTTGGCAAGCTTCCCTAAATGTAGCACACACATGACCATCAACAGTTTTTAAGTCAGTGTAGGATGTTGGTCCTCTAACAACATGAAGTAGCATCCTCAAAAAGAAGCATTCTGCATTAGATGGGTGAACGGTGTACACACGTCCCAATGCATCTGAAGATTTTATCCCTGGATGATATTCAACATCTGCTCCTTGTTTTCGGCGTTTAAATAATTTTTGAGAAGCATTCCAAGTATAGTACCTTGGAACCACACAATAGAGAATGGTTTTTGCAAAGTCATCTTGTTGGCACAGTTGACAAAAAGCTGTCAAAGTTGTTCTTGGTGGCTCCAGAATTTGATGATATATATTTTCTTGGTTGAAGTATACTCTTTGCCCATTTTCAAGATGAACACTCAAGTAAACAACTGTTGGATACCGTTCATGAATTTGGAAATTCAAAATTCTCCAGACTGCTTCATTACTGCTGATGTAACGACCCATTAGAAATTTTTGCACCTCATCTGGATTCTCTTGGTTTCCTTCAAGACCAAAAACGGCCTGGTCACTTCCTTTATTGACGTACTTGCAGATGTATTTGATGGCCTTGACAGATTGGCAAGATTCGACATTTATGTGAGCTTGAAACATTTTTGTCAAAATTGGAGTGTAGGGAACCAACCATCTGTTGTCCATTTCTATTTCTTGATATGTTGAACCAACCTTCATTTTGATTTTTGCAGTAAAACCACAATCTCCTGGTTTACGGCGTCTGTACACAGGATAGCCATCTTCACCAGTTTTAGTTTCTTGTATCAAATTCCTTGGATATTTTTTTGAGCATTTCCCATCAACCATGCAAGCAGAGTTTCTGTTCAAGTTTCCACAGGGTCCATGCAGCATATTTTTCACAACAATTTTAAACAAAAAATTATCTTGTGTAGAGTTTGGTATTTCTGCTGAGATTACATTGTCAAGTTGATTAGGTCGTAATTTTTTCATCAGCCAGATTAGGATGTGTGGATGGGGTAAGCCTCTCTTCTGCCATTCAATTGAGTACATCCAGCATCTCGTTTCACCATAGACATGACTTTTTGTAATGACTCCCATTAATTTTGATAGTTTTCGTTTGAAGACTCTAGCAACCAAATCATGTCGATCCACTGCTGATTGGCCAGGTAAAAGATGAGCCTGAATTTCTTGCCATAGTGGATTGCATGTAAAGGTGATAAACAAATCTGGCCTTCCATGATTTCTGACATAAGTCATAGCATCTTGAGTGTACTCATGCATGTGTCTTGGACTTCCTGTAAATGTTGCTGGCAAGATAACCATTTTCCCCAGATCATTTGGATTGGCATCATTTGCAATGGCATCTCTGAGGTGAATGTAGTCTTCAACTCTCAGCTTCTTTTGATTTAGACGGATGTAGAGCAAGCGTTCACTTTCAATTTTCGCGTACATATCTACGATGAATTGATGGAACAGCTGTCTAAATTTCAAGAGATGGTTATCTTCACCACTGCGAATCATGATTCGATATGCATTAAAGTCCATTGCTGTAACCTTTTTACCCAAAACATTGTTTCCCGTGTCTGGGTTTGTCTGAGGAATGCCAAAGGAGTACCCATCTTCACCTTGCCAAAACATTAGGGGGTATTGCAGAGCATCATAAGAGCGATGAGTTTCTGCAACTCTTTGGAGAAGGTTGTTTCGCTTTTGAAGGACAATGTCACGTCTGTCAAATTCATTTCCTACCATGACAATGGCCACTTCATCAAATGTTGGTACATTGAACCGCCTTTGGTGTTCATGTCTTGGTGCTTTGTCAGCTCGTATCACAACTTTGTATTCATCAGTTGGCATTCTTTCTAGAGCTGTCTTGAAAATTTGAAGGTAGGCATTGTTTGCATGTAGGAGTTCTTGCAACTCCAAAACAACATTTTGTTGCAAGTCTGGAAAGTTTGCACATCTTTGTTGGACTTCTCTAGCTTGGTCTCCCATGAAATAGATCTGCAGAAACTGAGGTTCGCCTTCAGCTGGCAGCAGAGATCCAGCCCTGTGATAAATTTGGCCTTGAACTTTAAATGTTGGCATGAATCCTTGTTCACGAATTTCTTTGCTGGCACCAAAAGATGTCATTTGAAAGCATGAGTTGTATTTTCTGATGTTGGCTAGGAAGCGTTTAGACGTTTAAGATACACCTTGAAGCAAATGATCAAGTGGCTCAGGTGGATGTTGCAGAGTCTCTAGTTTAACTTTGCCATTTGAACAGCACATTCCAGGGTGCTCATCTTTCCATTTAAATGCACTGCAATGCTTGCAGATCAAGTTCATCTCACCAATGTTGACCTTTTCATGTTGATGGTATGGAATATCTGGGTCATATTGATGAGCAGCACCTTTTAGGTCTTGCTGCATTTCATTTCTTCTTCTGTTTAAATTTCCATTTCTCTGGTCTGCAAGTCTTATTTGGGTTTGTTTATTTGTTTCATTTGCTCTTCTCATTGAAGATCTGACTCTTTTTTCATCAAGTCTTGCCTGTGTTTGTTTATTGGTTTCATTAGCTCTTCTGATTGAAACTCTTTCTCTCTCATCATCAAGTCTTGCCTGTGTTTGTTCACTGGTTTCATTAGCTCTTCTGATTGAAACTCTTTCTCTCTCATCATCAAGTCTTGCCTGTGTTTGTTCACTGGTTTCATTAGCTCTTCTGATTGAAACTCTTTCTCTCTCATCATCAAGTCTTGCCTGTGTTTGTTCACTGGTTTCATTAGCTCTTCTGATTGAAACTCTTTCTCTCTTATCATCAAGTCTTGCCTGTGTTTGTTCATTCATTTCATTTTCTCTATGTAAGGCTTGCTTCTTTGCCGTTTTAGAAACACGACCTAATTGAGTTTTTCTTTTTGGGGGCATGATTTCTCTGAAGAAAGATTGGAACATAATAGCTTATATATTGTTTTATTGTACAACTGCTTTTAAGTATTTCCCTTTGTTAAACTTTCTTCTTAAATACCATACTGAAGGTTTCCCCCCCCTTTTAGCATCAATAAACTTATAAGTAACTTAGATAAATAAGTAACTTATAAGTAAATTATTAAATTAGTTTAAATTTTGCTACCCCATGACTATTTGTTTAATTCGGACACATCAATTGTGTTTAGACATTTGTAAAACAGGTGAAGTGTTAATTTAAGTTTTGGATATATAATTTGTTTAGTGATATTTTGTATTGATTATAAGATCCAAAAAAAAATATTCAGAAGAGATTTATTTAATTTAACCTTCACAAGATCAATAAATATATGTATTTAATTCATCCTTCTTAACATCAATGAACAGATGAATTTAATTTATTCTATTAGCACCACTAAATGGCTGAAAGGTATTAGATAAGCTAATATATAAACTTGTTTACTACTTCAAGTTTGGTTAGGTAGGGTTAGTTATTGTAAAATCTTAAAAAACACATTCTAAAGAGATTAATTTCATTTGTTCTTCTTAAGAATGTCAAGTTCTAATGATTTTTATGACTCACAAGGCTTCAACTCAATAAGTAAAAACACCATCAGAAGAATCAATATTTTAATTGAACAAAGAAATCCTTCAAGGCAAAATAATAACAACACTGTGCGTGCTCTCCGCTACAAAATCGTCCCTCTAGCATATCTCTCTATTGACGTCATCCCACACCAAACTACGTCACACCAAGCATGTGTCAAAATAGTGCGCACTGTGCAACAGTCAAACATTGACATTCCCAAAGCGGAAAAACCCCATCTAATATATAAAGATGAAAGTTTGTTTGTTTGTTTCTTTTGTTTGTTTTGTTACTCATAGAATGCCACACCGTTGGACCTAGGTGCTGAAATTTTGCATGGGACCGTCATTTGACCCGGGACAGGTCATAGGCTATGTAGTTTTTTTCTTAGATAAAAAACTGACTCATCACTAATTGAATTCTTCAACTTCGCGTGTAGGTAGAAGCATGAAACTTTGGGAAGTTGTTGAGTAGCCTCTCACGACGATCATTTGCGTAAAAAAGTTGCAATTCAGTCATGGGGGCCGGGGGCACAAAGACGTTTTTTTCATTATATGGGCTATATGAAAATTGATATTTAAATATTTTTTTTGCTCGTTACCACCACGGAAGTGTACTTAATAACCACCCAGAGTTTTATGCTTCTAACTACACGGAATTAGTGATCTTTAGGTTCACTTGTGTTAAGTTTAATGACTTTCTTAATAAGTTCGTTAGCTAAAGTTTAAATAGTTAATTTGTTTAGCTTATGTAAACATAAAATTATGTAAACATGAAATGACAACATAGGTCCTAGGCCTTTATATGCATGTCAAGATCATTGATTCTTAACTTTAATAAGTAAGTTTATAGTAATGAGCAAGTTTTATTATGTTGTTGAAAATATTCAAATAGTTATTTGTTAAGTATGTATGTGTATGCAACGATTTACTTTCTTCTTATTTTTTTGTATTTCTCTTGATTAACTTCATTTAGTGCCCTCCCCTTTTCTATACTAATAAAAGCCTAAGCCCCCTCTCACTAATGGTCCAACTTCCCATTTGACTAAAAGTCTGTAAAATTTACGAATCATACTAAAAACAATTAAGCACGACTGAACTCTGAACTAAAAGTAATGAGTAAAAATCGCCCTTTATCTAATTTCCAGAAACAAAAACAGGAATTTTTTTTTACAAAATATAATGTCTTATCTGAAAACGGGAATCAAAAAAGAATTGAATCCCTTGGTGAAACAGCAACATATAAGATTTTGGAATCCATCGCTAAATGGGACCGTTTTGTAGAAAGGGACAAAAGTGAAAAAATTATAGTCAATTTTTAGTCAATTAAAGTTAATTTAAAGGCGGTCGCTTAAAATGAAGTCTTGTAATGCAGTACTGCTCCAAAAATAAATTTTATACTTGTTTATAGTCTTTATTTATTAGTGTTTTAATATGGAAATGATATATAATGCTTTTATATATTTGTCTCTATGTTTTACGATTTAAATTTACGGCTTTTATGTAATAGGTATAATTTTAAAAAATGAATTCAAGTATGTTTTGGACCATGTTTCCCAATGGGACATCATAGTTTGTAAATTATATTTCAAACACCAGATTTAGTTTCTGAAAAATAAATAAATTATTTACGAAATAGGAAAAAAAGATGCTATGTTTGACTAAACATCTATTTTTAAAATGGCTTTTGTTATTCCGCAACAGCGTAATGACCATGGCATATTCAATTCGCCGCCCAACTTAATTAATTGCTTATAGGTTCACTTGTATTGAGTTTAATATGCTTATGTTTATAAGTCCGGTAGAAAGGTTTAAATTGTAAATTTATAGAGCTTATGTAATAAAAAAAACACAGCATTGGTCGTAGGCTTTTATATGCATGTAATATTCATTGATGATTAACTTTAATAATTAAATTTAAGGGATTGAGCAAGTAAAATAAGCAAGAAAAATTAATATAGAACACGCAACAAATTTTAAGAAAAACAAACGTATAGTTCCTCTAAATTACGATTAAGCTTTTTTGACTTGGGCAATTTCTTTCCACATAAAATACCCTCACATAATTAGTATTTGTTTAAATTAAAATTTGAGTCATTAGAAACAACATAATAAAACTCTTAATTTAAAAATAAATACCATACATCGTGTGACAAATGTAATGAAATAGTGTTAACAGATCTATAATATCAAGAAAGTATTTGTATAAAAGGCCACTGTTTTGTACCGCAAGGCCAAAACAAATATGAATGTTATTATAATAAAATTACACTGCTCACTTTTAGATGCGTACACGAAAAGGTGCGCACCGTAATTTGACAATAAAAGATTTTTGAAAGCGCACAGCTAAAAATAAAGTATTGTAAAAAATAACGCACCAAAATGAACTCGTTTTGAATGCCCGCATGAAGCTGTTCAATATCGAAATGAGAATTTATTTTGTCTTTATTTGGCTCTACATTTTCTGATTATGGGCCCCCTTACCCTAGGGGTGGTCACCTGGGGTTGAAACATAGCCTACGACCTGTCTAGGGTCGAATGAGAGCCCCATGCAAAATTTCAGCATCCTGGGTCCAACGGTGTGGATTTCCATTGGTAACAAACAAACACACAAACAAACAAACACACAAACTTTCATCTTTATATATTAGATATATATATATATATATATATATATATATATATATATATATATATAAAAGATAAAAGCAAAATATGGCATAAAGGGCCTTTTGGGCCTAATATGTGCAAGATGTAAATTTCAAATCACCTGTGTATTTCAGTCTGGATCATAATGGATAAATTTGTCATTTTTTGTTAAGATCGTGTAAAATTGAAAGGGGAAAAATATCTCAAACAATTTGTACAAAAAAGTTGTGGGCCCCGAAGGAATGGACATTAGATAGCATTGGCCTATTGAATTTCAATATAAGCTATCAAGTTTTTATATACTAAATTTGATCAAGATCAATCAGTTTACCCAGGAGCTAACAAAAAAAAAGAAATTAAGGGCATGGCAAATTCGGTGCAGGATTTCAAGTTCGAAACAACTGTTCATTAAAAAATATTTCATAATGATTTAATGTTTCTATATTTCTCAAAATCGAATAAAATTGAATATGGATTTGAATCTAAAAAGTTTACGAAAAAAGATATTTTGGGCCCCCGGCCCCAAAACAATGGATATTAGGTATGTTAATATAGGATCTAAAACTTCTATATACCATGTTTGGTAAAGATCCATTCATTTTCCCAGTAGCTAACGATTACACTAATTTTATATAGCTCATATAAGGGGAAAATGACATTAGGGGCCCTCGGGCCCATTCGATGCAAGATTTAAAGTTTGAAACACCTGTTCATTTTAACCAAATTATAATGAATTAATTTATCTATAGTTCTCAAAATCGTGTAAAATTCAATGTGGAATTAAATATAAAAAGTTTACGAAAAAAGATATTTTGGGCTCCCAGCCCCGAAGCAATGGACATTAGGAGTTTAGTTGCCTACCTTATTTTAATATGGGCTATCAAGTTTTTATATACCAAGTTTAGTCGAGATTCATGCATGTTCCTAGTAGCTAACGCTTAGAATAATTTTATATAGCTCATATAAGCAAAAAAAACAACTTTCGGGGCCCCCGGGCTCATTTGGTGCAAGATTTAAAGTTCTAAACACCTGTTTATTTCAATCAATTTCTTAACAGATATATTTATCTATATTTCTAAAGATCTACTTAAATTTAATGGGGAATAATAACTTAAAAGTTTACGAAAAAAGATATTTGGGGCCCCCAGCCCCGAAGGAATTAACATTATGAGTTCATTGCCCTATAGTATTTTAACATGAGATATCAAATTTTATTTAATAAGTTTTTTGAAGATCCATTCATTTACAGTAGCTATCGCTTAAACGGATTTTTGTTTAGTTCATATAAGCAAAAAACAACAATAAGGGCTCCCGGAGCCCCAAGAGTGTTAAATTTAAAAACTAAACTTGCCAGTTACCATCCCCATAGTGTACAAAACAATCTTCCAAAGTTTCATGGCGATCGGGTGAATGGTGTGGTAGGCTATAACAGACAAGTAGACTTCATTTATATATATATATATAGGGCTGTTAACGATTAATTTAAATTTAATCGTTAACTTTTGAAAAATTAACGATTAATTAATCGTTAATTTCGATTAAGGCCAAAAATTAAAATTTATGGTGTCATAAGTAACATTTATTAAACGTACTTGTCAAAAATCGAAATATCACTGGGATGTCTTCTTTATATGACATCTTTTAACCAACAACGCCAACAGACAAGTGTATTGAAATTATTAAAAATTTAGTTGAAGTGACGAGCGGGTCTTATTGACAATATAACCAGCCGAGCTGACCAATCGATCACATATCTTTAGATTGTCTCAGCTGAAGTTTCTGATACTGTAGTGGATGTTTGGTTTCCAGGTGATATGTAAGAGAAGTGTTAGAACCATGGAGCAATGTTCCCTTTAAGCAGCGTGGCTTCGCAGATATTTGAACAACGCCACGCAGGATTTTATAATCACCACGCAGCAAATTTTGTAAAACATTGCACAAAAGATTGACTTTTTTAAAAACTTTGTACACGGACCAACGAAGCTTAGACTTAGAGGGAACATTGCATGTTAGGCAAACGATTTCTCTCAATGGACACATAACATTTATCAACATTTGGAAGAGTCACGTCAGTCAATAGTTAAAAACCAAAATGTTCGTGTAATCGTCCGGAAATAAGTTTATATTTATCCGCCGAAATATTTTACTTTTTGACTTCCAGTACATTTATAAGTGGGTAAATTTATAATATACAAACAAGGTATTAGTAGGCCTGACAAGACGTAACACAACAGCGAACGTTTTGGCAAAGAGCCTTCCTCAACGGACAAATAGTACACAAATGAAACGAATAAAACGAAATTCTTGTTGGTGGTGGTCTGTTGAGGTATAACTTGGGGAGGTTTGAGGTTAACAAGCTTCTTCTTTTTGTTAGTTGATAGAAACAGATATAAATCCCGGTTGAGTTGGTGGATAATGACTCTAATGAAGTTAAGTGCCAAGTGGTTATCACGTAACTTGGATCTCATACGGTCTTCAAGTCTGTATATCTGGGTGCTGAGATAAGCGATATACCGTCTGTGAGTGTATACGAGAAGACGCATGCGTTGAAAAGCAACTTTTCTCGCAAGTGATAAAAGTTTAGATTTATCTTTAGAATTAAAAGAAGCGGATGCCGGGTTAAAATTGCTGGTAAAGCCTTTGGGTATTAATTGGAGGCGAATGCAATTATTACGAAAGTTGAGATGAAAAGTGTATCTGGTTTTCTTAAAGAGGTTAAAGGCCAGGTCTTTGCAATCGTTACCTAAGTCAGGTGTTAGTAAACTGAACACAGTTAAAATAAAGGATCTCAGTTGGTTCATAGTACTTTTGATAGAAGATATAGTGGTCAAGTAAAATGAAGGGCTGAAGGAGAAATGAGAGGAATATAGGAATAAAAATAACAAAACGAAAATGAAACAAAACACAAACACAAAGTAGCAGTCAAAAGGTGAAAGTAAATAAAGTAATGGGGTGAGACTGCAATCAGGCTTTTAAAAGGGTAAATTTATAATATAAAAACAGGGTATTAGTAGGCCTGACAAGACGTAACACAACAGCGAACGTTTCGGCAAAGAGCCTTCCTCAACGGACAAATAGTATACAAATGAAACGAATAAAACGAAATAATAATAAAAAACACTTAGCTGCGGTGAAATCCAAGCAGTCCAGTAGGGATAAAGTAAGGAGAGAAAAGTAAGAGCTTATATAGGAAAGGATAGGGTGGGTATGGCCAATCAATCAGCTTGTCAGTGCGAACACAACGTTGATCCCGTGTGGTGTAAGAGTCCCATGCTCATGGATTAGTCTATTCTCCAGACTGACCCGGCCGGGTGTGTTTGTACAGGAAACCAAGGCGGTGACAGACATGTCATCGACGCCCATGTGGTCACGTCCATTGAAGTGTCGGGAGACAGGACATTGTTTGTCTTGTTTAATGGCACGTACATGCTCAGCGATACGGCACGAGAGTAACCTCCCCGTCTCACCAATGTACTTCAAAGGACAGCGCTTACACATTTATAAGTGGTGAGTCGATTAATCATTTAAAAAAATTTAATCGTTAAAACATTTTAACGATTAATCTAGAAATTAATCGTTGATTTCCGCAGCCCTAATATATATATGTCATAAACGTTTACATATATATAAACTGTCAATTAGCATACCAACCAAAAACATTTCTATTATTTATATCTTATTTTAGTTTTAGGATCTTCAATTAAATGAATAAAACTGTAATTATTGATGTGTCAATTGTGTTATAGAGTCAACATTTAAGTCATTATTTTTTTATTAAATTCCTGTTATTTTAATAAATGTAGAAATGCAAGTTTTTGCATGGCTCTCGCTCCTTATCTGCTGCCTCGGGACAGGGCCCCGCATATCGTATTCTGCCTTGGGCCCTGCATACTCTAGGACCAGCCCTGCGTGCTAATCACAAACGTAAAGATTGAAATACATTTCCCAAAACATCGTTGCACCGTTCTCGTATTACATTAATCATTTTTTTTTCAGTTTATTAGTCTGTTTTTTTAAAATAACTCTGAGCAATTCGCCACCCCTAAAATTGTGTCTCTCAGAGCATGCACCCCTTTTGCCCTCAACTTGTTACGTCCCTGATTAAGCTTGTGATTTTGAATTTCCAATAATCATACATAAATGTATGTAGCACAAACACAAAATATATTGTTTGTCATAAACGTTAATAAACCACTTATTTATTTATTTTTGGTAATTAAAGGGATATTTTATTTTGACCCTGGAGACTTGGCAGACTTTGTTTTAAAATAAACTCTCCTGGGGAGACTTTATTTTGCGGGATACTTTATTTTTGGGGAGACTTTACTTCGTGACACCGGCATAAAAGTAGTTAATTATATCCTTAAAGATACTAATACTAAAAATAAGAAATATTCAGAAACAAACATGTCATTATACTTAATACTATTGCTGGGTGCACAATAAATAGATTTCAAACAAAATTTCTTTAATTATAATGCCCTATGTAATGCCAAATCAACAAAAAAAAGATTGAAAGTGACGAATGTAAAGGCACAATGTGAAAAGTCTCACTGTTTTCGCTGCATTATTTTAAAGCCTAAACCAATTTCTAGAGAAAAACCTCGTCTTATTTTTCGCTACATTTCTAGATGAAAGATATGTAAACAGCTATAATTTAAGTTATTTTCTATGTTATCATTAACCTCAAAGTTTTTATATGGCTATATTGTATTAGTGTCTATAATGCAACATCGAAATTATGTATTTTATTAACAAAGTATTTTGCTTACCCACGTTATTTTTTTCTTGAATTTCGTTTTTCAATACAAATAGGTCGAACCTTAAAAATATAATCAGTTTGGATAATAGTAATAAAATAATAATTATAATATGAGCTGGGCTGAGTTCACAGCTTAAGAAAGAAAGATTAAATACTATATGGAGTTTACACACAAAGCTTAAAGGGATATTTTGGCAAGGAGCATCCTTCTGAAGATAAAACTAAACAATTTAACAAATAAAAAGTTGAAATCAATAGCTCATCTTTTAAAAGATTTCATTTTGGAAACAAAACGTTCTATTTTAGTTGAAGATGCGAAAGTTTGCTTTTTAAAAGGGGGTGGGGGGGGGGTGTTTGATAGTGACGTCATGTGGCAGCTCAGGTAAGGTTATATTTCTTTTAGAGTACCTGGGTAATTAATGATAACATCTGGGAACGAAAGATGGCGAGAAAAGAAATGTCATTAATTAATTATATGCTTTTTTTCGAATTGTTATGGCGTGTGACGAAAGGTGCTAACGACTTGGAAAATGTCCCCAATGAGACTACTTACGGCTGGATCGTTAAACCAGGTGTTATATCCAAGTTGTCTGCGGGAATTTTTATGATAGTATCTTATCTTATCTTATCTTATCTTTTACTGACGCTCCTTCTATACATAAGATTATTGCGTCCTACGCTTATCTATGGTTTGTGTCTAGTCCTGCATTCTTATTAGAGTTAATACATGAAACATCTGGTTTAAATGACGTTTCAACGGTTTATCGAGTCTCGAAACTCATTTAACTCATCAATAAAATAAGGTTTACAAAATCTTTGAAAACAAAAGAATTATTTTTCTAAGCCATTTATTTTACACCACACTCCCATCACCAATTTTTTGTCGTAAAACACCAATTTAAATCGTAGAGGGTCATGTTCCCAAAAATTATTTTCAACAAAATAAATATTTAGTTATTAAATCCCCAATTTTTGTTTATCTGTCTTGCCTGGAAATGAGTGCTTGTAATAGAAAAGAAATTTTAAATTATTTTACCATTTCCTTTCAATGTGTTGATGCAAAATTTTAAAAAATGTATACTGTGTTATTAAATGCCTATTACTTAAAATAAAATCCCATTTTATTTGTTCAAGCTTCAAATAAACGAATTTACTTTTGAAATATTCATCTGTATTTCTAACATAAAAATGAAATGGTGTGTTTTAAGTTTCATTGATATAATTCTCGCTCATTTAGCTTTGGCTCAAATGGAGTAAGCACTAGGACATAGACTTTCAATTGTTTTTAAATTTCGTTAAGCTTAAAATGTGTGCAGATACATAGATATTTAGGTTTTAATATTATTTGTTCTTAAATTTTTACGAATTCTAAAGAAAAATTGATTTTGAATTAGAAATGAATTTACTTTTCAGAAATATAGACTACCTTGCAGACTTGCTCATAGATAGTGCAAAGAACGCGGGAATGTACACAAACTGCATCATGATGAAATGAATACAATGCGAGTGAACTTCAGGGGGTGGGGATCGCCAACGCATTGTTGGTCTCGAGACATGTGCACTGCGGTTGTTGTTACCTGGCTCCCACCCCCACCCTTTACTACCCTCGCTTGCCAACCATAAACTGTAAGTATTATTGGTAGGGGTCTACCGATATGCCTTTTTGCCGATATTGCCGATACCGATATTACCGATATTTTTTTTGCCGATATGAGTGCCGATATGAGTATTTGTTAGGACAAAAACCAGCGGTCATATTTGATGACGTCATTCTTAAATTTATCACTCGTAATTATTTATCTTTAATATTAGGGGACTACCGATACGCATTTTTGCCGATATTACCGATATTTTTTTCCGATATGAGTGCCCATAGGGTATTTGTTAGGACAAAAACCAGCGGTCATATTTGATGACATCATTCTTAAATTTATCACTCCTAATTATTTATCTTTAATATTAAGGGGACTACCGATACGCATTTTCGCCGATATTACAGATATTTTTTTTTCCGATATGAATATTTGTTAGGACAAAAACCAACGGTCTTATTTGATGACATCGATCATTCTTAAATTCATCACTCCTAATTATTTATATTTTATATTAGGGGTCTACCGATAAGTATTTTTGCCGATATTACCGATATTTTTTTCCGATATGAGTGCCGATATGAGTATTTGTTAGGACAAAAATAACAGCGGTCATATTTGATGACGCCATTCTTAAATTTATCACTCGTAATTATTTATATTTTATAATTAAGGGGTCTACCGATATCCAGTTTTGCCGAAATACCGATTTTTTTTCCCAAAACGAAGTTTCCGATGTGTTTACAAGTTCCAGTTCATGACCTACATAGGACTCATAACAAAACGAACCGTCCTTTATAAAAATGTACAAGCATATTAGGTACTCCTTTTGAAACTTCAACCTTGACTCATAATTATTAATCCTAACCAATAGTTTAATGGCTTTTGCACACGGCCACCTTTTATGAATGAAACAATGAGAACAAAATACAATAGTAATATAGTGAAAATGAGGCTGAAGCTTGAATGGTTGCCAATGACAACACGTCTTCACACGGTACATTTTGTTATTCCATACGAAACGAAATGTTTTAGACATCTGCGATTCTGCGTGCATCTTTGCTATTAGAGCAATTACGTGAACATAATGTTTACATGTTATCCATTTATTAGAGCAATTACGGTATACTTGGCATCGGCACTATTTACACAGTATTTCTGAGTATACGAAAATCGGCCGATACCTAAACAATATCAAAGCACATGGCACACTGTATCGTGGCTGCACATATTAATACTAGGACTCTTTTGACTATTTCAATACCGGTATCGGGGTCGATATATTAATTTGTCGAGATATTGTAAATCTAAATGATAGTTTTTTTGTTTCCGTTTTTTTTTGGGTCAAAATGTCACTTATTATGAAATATCGGTGACGTCAATATCGGGACCTTTACATGCTACCGATACCGATATTGCCGATATCCAGATATCGGTGCCGATATATCGGCCAGCCGATATATCGGTAGACCCCTAATTATTGGTCGACCCCAGTGAGGGTCATACACCATGCTTATTTGCACACGGCTTGTGCTTGTTCTGATGAATTATATATATATATATATATATATATATATATATATATATATATAGATACCTTCAAGGACAATAATAGCGAAAATGTAAAATCATTTCATGTAATATTTTATACAATATATATAAGTGCAATTCAATTTGTTTCAGATCAAAACGTTATTTTAATTTTATCGATTACCTAGTAAACAACATGGCGTGATCATATCGTCCAATGATGTCACGACCTGAGCTGTTCACAAATCCACTGAAAGCGTTCAGACTCAGGCTAGCGTCGATCATGTCATTGGGAGTAGCGGAGATTCTAAACTTTTCCGTGAAAGCTGAAGCTGACTCCGTCTGGAAGATAATAACAATTTAGTTAAAGGTGTCAACATTCAGCAATCAGTTCTATCATAATGAAAGTTGTTAATTTCGATCTTGTTGAAATTTTTAAATTGTGCATAACCCTGATAAATCTTGTGAATTATGTACGCCGTACCATCTTGTTGAAAGTTTTGAATAGTGCATTCAAGTTTTAAAAAATTGAGCATTCGGTTTGACAAAAACAAATACACTATGTGGCGAGTAGGCCTGTCAACGGATACCCGGGACCCGGGTACCCGTTGCCGTGTGATTACCCGGGTAGTAAAATTCCGCTCGGGTACCTTTGAAAATCTGTGCTTCAATGTCTATATTAACCGTAGGCCAAACTTCGGCTCCCATGCGGCTTTTTGTGTTTACATTATGGCTTGCGAAACAATTTATCAAATGAATTTTTTTTTCAAATTTATGCTGTGAAGTACATCTAAGGAGAAATATCTGTCAACAGGAAGTATCTGTCAACGGGAAATAAAATACGGTCCCAACAAAATACAATGTATTGTGATATATATGTTGTCTCTCAACGTGAAACAGAAATCGCACATTACAAAAAAGTTTAGGTTCATAGAATCCCATAAATAAAACAAAAATCATCTGCCAAAAAAAGGATGGACTGCTTAGAGATGAAAGAAGCTGTGTTTGTTAGTAAAAAACAAACACCCCTGATTTTAAAATACGCCGATTGATACTAGCTAATGTTGTTTATCTACACACTCTCCTCCCTTCACTCCTATATCTCACACTTTTGCATTCACTTGTACTTCTTGTGTTCATTAACACGTGGTAATCTAGAAATACAGATGTTAATAATGCGTACAAGGTCGTCAGTATTTAAATTAAATAAATTAAATAGTTACTAACAGTGTGAGATGGGTAAGACGTTTGCTTTGAGGATGGACTGCACAGAGATGAAAGATGCTGTGTTTGTTTTTTGTTCATAAAAACACCTTTGCTTTGACACTAATAGCCGAAAGTGGGTCACCGATTGATACTATCTAATGTCGTTTTTCTACCTCCCCCCCTCTCCTCTCTTCACTCCTATAATCCAGTGCTTCTCAAACTTTTTAGTATGGCGGATCGACGGAAATTTTTTTCCATTGCACCAGGAACCGGTTCACTATTTTCCCTGTACTTACATTTACATGGTAGCGAAATGTATTTTATTTCCTTTTATTTGTTTCATTTATTCGCTTATTGTCAAAATAGACAAATTCTATAAGGTTAGTATTATTGGTAGCAATTGGAGGATTATAATTATATTTTTCTCTCCTTTCTTGATAACTTCCGCGGACCACCACTTTGAGAATTGCTGCAATAACCCACACCCTTGCTTTCGAGTATGTTTCTTGTGTTCATTAACATGTGTTTGTATAGCCCAAAAATTGATATTAATAATACACGCAAAGTTAATAAGATGGGTAAGACGTCGTGTAGAATCAGGCCAATCAAGTTGACAGCGACACGGCAAAATGCAACCATTGTAATGAAATTGTGTTTGCGAAGGGTGGCAACCCAACGCGATAAAACGTCATTTGAACGCTATTCATTAAAATTATAAAACAAACCGTCGATCCACCCAAAATCAGAAATTTCATGTGCGAAAAATTAAGGGTAGAAGGTTCACAGATTAAAATTAGACTCCTGCGAGGGAAACGAGGATATAAGGTGAGAGTTCAGTAGGTTAGCAGAGAACGACATCGGAGAATAATATAGGGAATGCATGGAGTTTACGAGGGTGGTTAGAGTTTGCAGCGAGAGCGCTTAGGCTGTAGGAGAACTGTATACTGTGTTCCTGTTAACTTAAAGTTCAATTACTTAGACATCATTAACTGTGTCAACCATAGAAGATAGTCAAATAAACATAATACGATCTATAGTCCACACGACCTGCATTTATTTACTTGTTTAATTTACGGTGTGTGTGCTGCTGTAATTCAATTAAATTCCACTTATTCTTAACCACCTCCACACGGCTACATTTGTTAACAGTGTCAACCAAAAATAATATTTTCCAGTTGCTAGAGTTACATTTTCGAGGAATGTTCATGGTCCTGAACTCGTTATCGTTTAGTTTGATTAATGGCAGCAATTATTCAATATTGAAATGAAATTACGCTTTAAAAACATAAATGTCTCTATCAAAAACATCTAACAACAAAACAAATCTTAACGGACAGTAAACACTTTTCTTTACCACAAAACCTATAGTTCTTACCTCAGCCACGATCACCTTGATAAGTCGGACACGAATTTTGTAGTTTGTTGTCGTTATTCCTTGGTAGAGAAGATCGACCTGAAAAGATAGAAATGAAATCACCACAAGCACTTTTTGACAGACACGTCTACGTTAATCTACAATCAATTCAACAGGATCCTCAAAAGGTTTTGAACGATAGATAATATATTTCCAAAACATAAACAATAATTTTTTTAAATCTGACAATATATGAATAGATTTTCCTTTAAAAAAACTATGCTTATTATTTTCACCAACTATTTTGGTTTTAGTTGGTGTTTCTGTAAAATAATAGAGTTACAGTTATTAAAGGCATGAATCACCCGTAAGTTACGGCCTTATATGTCATGGATAGCTGTTAATTATTCACCGATCAATACATTAAAATTACGTTTCAATCAACTTTAACCTACTCCTGTAATAATAAGCGCGTAGTACTCTAGTAGCTTCTGTAGAGCTTCTTTTCTGTCATTGGAGCTGTCCAGGAATCGTTTGGATGCCTGGTAGTCAATGACAGCCACGATGTCGATGTAGAAGGTGGAGGTCGTCTGGCGACGTTTGCGAAGAAGTGATGTAGACAGAATATCATTAGGGTCTTCAGGTGTCAGTTTACCATTACTTTCCTGACTTGATTTGTCTTTTAATTTGGAGTATTGTTTGAGAAGTAAAGGATAAAGTCATATGTTAAGACTAACTTATGTATTTAATTAAATTGGTGTCATGCTATACCATTCAACGGTCTCTTTCTTTCATTCTCTTTCTCACTCTGCCTCTCCTCTCCATCACTATCTCTGTCTCTCTCGCTCTCTTTCTCTCTATGTCTATCTCTCACTCTCTCTCTCTCTCTCTCTCTCTCTCTCTCTCTCTCTCTCTCTCTCTCTCTCTCTGGTCTTTCTGTGTGTTGTGAATGTATTTTAACAATGACTTCGTTATATCAAGTTTAATTCTTTGTGTGTGTGTATTATTGTGTTTATTAAGTTATATGATGAGTAAATTAAATATTCAAGCAGTGAGTCGGTTATGATACTGCCTGCAATTTCTAATGACAGTATGTATTTCGTTACTTCACTCCATTATGTCACTTACCAGGTAAATTGTAATCATACACCTGTGGCAACGCTGGTCTTTCTTGAATGGCGTAGCCATCCCCATCTTGTGAGTTCACATCTCTCTTAGAGCGTGTCTCACGGCTAACTATAAACAGTGATCCGTTGTAAATAAACTGACCTTTCTGTAGAGATTAAGAAACGATTATTAGGGAGATCATTGAGTAGACACGGTCTGAAAATTGAAAATAATTATGTTATTGCAACCGATCGTTTCTGTCACACTTTGGAAACAAAAGACATAATGATCTATTTTACAATTCGGCATGTATGACAAACGTTACTTTTAAAGGTCCAGAGTAAATTTCCAATGAGACATTCTTCCAAGTTCGTATAGTATAAAATACAACATTTTTATTTTATAAAAAAATCTGCGGTAAATGGATGTTGTTAAAATATTTTCTAAACAACTTTTGCGGGTTATCAGGGGCTTTGGCAAATTGAGCACCAGAATCTTCTGTATAGAAGGAGTGTCTATAACATATAAGATAAGATAAGATGAGAGAAGATAAAGTGCTTCACATGATTTCTTTTTTTTTATCTTATTAATTAAGCAGATACAAAGTGAAGTCACTGCTCGTGCAAGGCGACCCCGTCTCAAAAGATTGAGAACCAGTGTGGAAGAATGCAGTCAGTGCACCAAGCTGTCAAGCATTTGCAGTAACTGAGGGGCGCAATTTTCAACAATGTATTTTGAGACATTTTTTTCTTGGAACATTAAACAAAAATCATTTAAAACCAAAAGGTTTTGGTTCTTTAAATTGTTCAAGTAAGGAAAATATAACACAACGCCGATAACTAGGAAGGGCAGGAAATGACAGAAATGACCTTGGCTTTGAAATACGCTGCATATCTTTGTTACCGATTGACATGAGCCAATGTTGTTTATCTAATTCCACACACATATACACACACACACACACACACACATTCCTTTCACCACTCCTATTCCCACCATACTTTTAAAAAAACACCTGCTATATTCTTGGGTAAAAAAAAGAATAATATTTCAATCGTTGAATGATTTTCACTATATTAACAAAAATAAATGCTGGAGGATGGGTCCACTCAGTAGGGGCAAGTCCCGGAAAGTTTGGTTAATTACAACAGTTGTCAACTATGAACTAGAAATAACCAGCCATGTCATCATACGATTCCCGCCTTTTATCTTTAACAGACTTTGTTTAGGCCCCCCCCCCTTTTTAAATAAAAAAACAACACTTCGGCACCCCTCTGCCCATTGTTTTTACACAACTGTACTATAATAGTATTTCAATGTCATCATTTTTACTGTCAGTTAGAAGCAGAAGTTTCATTATGAAATACTGATATCCGTAGAACAACTGTATTGATGTTATTTTTAAAGCAACAGATTATAAAGGCCCCCAAAATATATATTATTTCTGTCTTTTCCATTTTGTTTTAACATATTTGTTTCATTAGTCTATTATATATAACCGTTATTTAAAGTTTCTTCGGCCTCAACGTAGCGTCTGCTATAGTTGACCTCCGCGGTTAACTGGAGGTTCACTACAGGGGTCAAGGAGAGCGTCCGTGGTTTACGGCAAGGGGCAATTCAGGCACGTTGAGGTCAGTTACTAGCGCCACCACCAGTGAGCAGCTTAAACATTGGTCTGGGAGAGTGTAGAGTAAACGTGAACGTGAGCGTAGAAACTGAACGACTTTGTATTTTTTGTTATGATTTAATAAACTGTTCTGCTCTACTCCTTACAAATCGTTACTTGGAAGCTATAGTTTTATACTAAGCAACCACTTGGCCACATAAATATTTGAATTAACATTTATATGGTTAATTTATTTTAGACCTTGTTCAGCTAGCCTTCATGATTATTTCATTATATCGATATCATTTTTGTTTGTCAATTGTGTATGGGTCGTTTTGGATGCGTGTTACCCAACACTATCAAGTACGTACAAATTGTAGTGTAGGTGATTCATTTTCAGAAGGGTTTATCCTCTTGGCTTCCATGACTACGTCATTGTTCAAATCTTGGTAGAAGGCTGTGTTCTGTTGAAGAGACATGTCAATGTGCTGATAATGTTAACATTTAGAGGCTACCTTTTATAAGGTATTTATAAATTAAGATGGCAAGAAATGGAAATCAATTTTTTTCGACTTTATTTTTGTAAAAAGAGAGCTAGCTACTTACTTCTTCAAATGCAGCACATATGAAAAATAATTTAATCAAATTTTATAGCGTTATTATTTAAAAGAAATGCATTTTAAACCATAACCATTATCGTAGTATATCAACCCCTTCAATTGTTGGTATAAAGTTAATGGTATGAAGCTAATGATCATTTACCACCCTCCACAAATGTATTATATAAAGGTCATTTGGTTTTTGTATCTTTGTTTCAACTCTTAATACCACTATCACGTAAAAACCAAAAAATGGAAGAAAAGGATCAAATTTGGCTTGACGTTTCATTTCCCATGCAGATGCAGCTTTTGTAATTGTCTTTTCTGCCTGAAAGCCTTATTTTTTTTTAAATCAGAACATGTAGAGACAAAGAGATAAAAATTGAATATCATTTCCATACAGAAAAACATTGGACGGACGTTAAAAACGAGTTATTTTTGGTGCAGTTTTTTTTTCATGACTTTATTTTGAGCGGTGTGCTTTCAAAGATCTTTTATTCTCAGATTACCGTGAGCATATTTGCGTGTATGCATTTTTACATGAGCTGCAGCATTTTATTATAATACGTTACAATAATATTTATATTTGGTTTGGCTTTGCGACACAAAACAATGGCCTTTTTTACGGGTACTTTATTATAGATGCGTTAAAATATTTCATTACATATGTCAAAGGAGGCATGGTATTTATTGTTTTAACATGTATGAATGAAATTGAGAATTTTGTTATGTTGTGATTCGTAACTCGACATTTTATTAAAAACGTAATTCTGAAATTATTAGTGATTGATTTAGCTGGAAAGCGATGACCCAACACAAATAAAATTACACGTAAAGTTGGCGGACAATATATAGGTGAGAACTCAATTAGGCTTTTCGATGTATGAATATATGTTATTAAAACATATGACTACACGTCACAGAAACTAATAAAACTGGTAAACTCTTCGGGCTGTGTCTCCAGACGCCCAGCCCTGGAACCACGTCTCTTGGAAGTGGTCCTTGAGCCACGATTTGACCCACAGCTGGATCATTGGGTGGTTGGGTTGGGGATGAGCTCAATCTTCGCTCGCTACTAAATCAGCCCTTTCTAACTGCGGAATCCCGGTGTGACCAGTGATAAACTGTAGCATTACTTTGCCTCCACATGCCAGGTTGTCACCTACTGTCTCCAAAATGACACTGACCACCTATGCCTCCAGAGAGGATCGGCACACGGCCTCGAGTGAAAACCTGAGTCCGTGAAGACAGCTACGGTCGGTGAGACCTTTCTATTAGCTAGGTGTTGGCACACCTCCTTCAGACCCCCTATGGTTTGCCTCCAGCTCTGCATAGTGGCTTGTAAATGCTATTATAGTTTTGGGGTTTTGAATGAGCACTCCGAACTCACTTCGTCGGTCTTTGAAACATGAGCCATCAGTGAAGACTTTAACCATGGCACGCAATCACCGTAAGCCTCTATTGTCGTCAGAGCCTTGTCATAATACTGCTCTACTGGGCTGGCTTTTGTAACCACCGCGTTCGTGAGTGTCATTACGTAGTTCAGGCTATTCAAAGCATTCATGTGGTCCCATTTTGGGGATCAGCCCCATTCGTTTCCTGTGTTCGGGTACGGGGACTGAATTCTCCAGTTCTTAGACCGTATCCATTAAGGATGGCCTTTCCAGTCTTTTCCTCTTTACACACAATTCTTGTCATTAAAATCAGGGTTCGTCATGCTCCAACCTACAGTATCGATCCACCGTGGTCATGATTGTTTCGCCTTATCAACCGACAGGGGTTATACGTTTGACATAATTTCTACCGCGGCTGCGGGTGTCGTACGTAAAGCCTTCTGGTCCAACTTTACTCCCAGGTACGCCTTAGTTTAATTATAATTCAATCATTTGCCACATATGTTAAGCACCACCTCATGTTTGAAAGCATACCTTCCATTCGTGAAAATGGAATTGACCATCTTCTCCGAGTTGACTACTAGTGCCCATCGGTTAGGGTACTCTTCGATACCAGTCAGATCACTCTGCAGCTGGTTCTGCAGTGTAGCAACGGCTTTTCCATAACTCCAAATGACTAGATCATCAGCAAACATGTAATTCTGAATCTCGAAAATGCCTTGTAGGTCATGTATATTGGCGGGAGCCCGTCCTCTAGGCTTGCTTCACAGGATAATGAGTATCCCATATTATATATACAGTGGAACCTCCCATAACGAGCACAATTCGTTCTAGAATCTTACTCGCTAAGCGAAACACTCCTTCAACGAAATAAATGTTCCCATATTAATCAAAGTGCAATATGAAAATGCGTTCCAACTAAAAAAAAACTCATTTTGCAAAAAAACTTTATTAAAAAATTTTCAATTAAATTACGTAGGAATTGTTAAGGAGTGTCAAAACTTGGAATACAATTTATTTACATTTGAAACAAAAAGTAAATAAAGAAATAAAGAATTTATGACAAATAATTAAATCTTTTAAACTAGTGTCGCCTTGTAATCGTTTATCGTTCATCCATATTAGAAGAAACCTGTTAACATCATCAAGGATACTTAACCATTTCGTAACAACGAAACAGCGTAAGTCGGGACCAGCGTAACCCTAGGACCCCCTGTATATATATATATATATATATATATATATATATATATATATATATATATATATATATATATAATATATATATATATATATATATATATATATATATATATATATACATACATAGGGTGCATTTTTAAAAAGAAATTCCATCCACTTGACAAACAGAAGACATAGCCAAAAAATGGTCAACACTAGTAATACTCACCTCATTGTCCTCTAAAATCTCTCGTCTTGAAGTGTACCGCCCATCGGGTCCTAGGGTCAGTGTATAAAGCGGGATGTTGGGGGACATGTGTCTTACTTTCTTTAAGGAAAAATTCAAAGTGTTCTTGTCCCCCGTTGTGGTCAGTGTGACGTTGATAAACTCTGGCATGGAGACACTTTTCCTCTCTGGTTCAACGTAACTCAGCCGGACTGGGATTGGGTGGGAAAAAATGCATTGATGCTTAAGATTAGAGATACTGCCAACTCTGGAAGCTAGTGAGTGATTATTGACAACTCTCAGGCAGAAATATGTGTTTGCGAGATGATAAGTTTTATTTAAGTATTTTATGATGTTTGTGTAGAAGTTTTATAAGTTAGTCAATATTCTTAATGAAAGGAAGTGTGTTCGCTTTATGAAATAAATAATGCATCAAGAACAATTTAAAGTTGCAATATAAATAAATATAAGCCTACGTTATCAACGGAACATTTCTATGGAATGGGTCAATGGAAATAGAGACTCCTAAAATGTTAAACAATTTTCTTTCAGGCTTTTGGATTTATTATTGAAATAATAATAATAAAATAAGAGAGAGAAAAAAGATTTTCACACCTGCCGTGCCATAACATTGAACAAGAAAGAGTAATTGACACACACAAGCTGTCACTTTAATGCTGAACATCGTCGTAATTTTCTGTGGCCACCTCGTAAAGAAGGAAGAAAATGTAATTTAGCTCATCTGATCTGATTTTTTTTTAAAAATATATCATACTTAAAATGCATTATTTTGTGGAATAATTAATTTTCGATGCTTTGGCAGAGGAATAATATATGTAATTTACAAACTAATTTTTATATTTGAGGAGTTCACTTGCAAAACCTACCAAGTCGATTTTGACGGGAAAATGAGTTACTGTCCTTTCCTGGTTTATAAAGTAAAACTCAGCGGTATTCTGTTGGTTTGGTCATTTAAAACCTACTAAGTCGATTTGGGCGGGAAGATGAGGTACTGCCTTTTTCTGGTTTAAATGGTAAAACAATACAGCATTATTTTGGTTCTTCATTTAAAACCTACTAAATACGATATATTTTATTGTTAAAAATATGAAGCATTTGCACACCTGCTAAGTCACTCAAACATTCACTAACAAACCCTGATAAGTTACCAGACAATAGCAGCGGTATCAACTTTAAATAGGAACAAATTACTATTTAGTTTACTAGGACTTGAACTTTTTTCCAAAACAATCAATATGGATAAATACGATGCTAGTTATATTGAAAATGACAACAAAGCCCCTATTAAATAGGAAAGAATGTAAAAACGAAGTTCATTTTAATTTATATACAAAAGTAATTTACTTATTTTAAGAGTTCACAAATTAGAACTAAGTAATTAACATACTGATCTAGTTATATTCGTTTATGTTAATAGTTGACTGGCACTATAGTCACGACACGGCTAGTGTGATAATATTGATCTCGCTAATTCTCTTTGAGACTAATTTTGTTTATTTCTGCAAACAATTAAATATAAATACGTAGCTTTGTAGACTGTTAATGCGAGTACTATATGCAATAAATGTAGCTTTGTGTAATTGCATTATCGGTGTTGGTTCTATATTCTATTACCAAATAATAGTTGCTCATACAAATAGTGAAACTAATACTAATATCCTACCCTATATTATAATATAAACTATATAACTTGCTTTATTTTTGGGCTATAGACAATAAAAATATTAAGTGTAAAAGAAAACGCTTAACATTTGAATTGGTGGATAAGATTATTGCATTTTCCTGTTTAGTTTTGCACTCAAGAGACTAGAAATAATATTTACAATGTCCACATAACTTACCTGATTATTATGTTCACAGAAAAGTTCCGATCAAATAGAATATCTTATCTTATCTATACAGACGCTCCTTCTAAGCAGAAGATAATTGCGTCCACAGACCATGACGGATGACCTGTTGGCAAGTGATGCAGCGTTCACAGGCCACGTCTATGAGGGTTCCACGCATTACCCAGCCGCCTAGTGTTAGATACCCATTCGGAGCTGGGTGACTCAGGGACGTCTTAGACCCCGAGAACAAATCCTTGCCTTTACATGGATTCGAACCCCTGACCATCGATACTCCAATCGAGCGCGCTGCCACTAGACCACCGCGCAGAATTCACACGAGTACATGGAAACAATTTACTTTAATTGTTATACAAGAAGGCATCGCATCTTCCTTTAATGAATAGTTATTGTCACACCATTAGCCTAATAATGACATCAACATCGTAAAGTTAAAGTGTTTTTTTTTCAGTTAACTACCGTAACTGTCTGTATATATGTTTTTAAACGCTATGTTGGTTAATGTGTCATAAACTAAGAGAAAATGTTCAGAAATAAAGAAAAATTTTCAGCAAATGTATTTTAGGGCGTAAAAACTAATAAGTAATTAAATACTTGTCTTAACCTGTTAAGCTACAAAAACACTTTCAAAACCTGCGAAGTAAAGATTTTAACATGCAATAAAAAATATATATTGATTTAAAATTTCTTTTACACACAATTGTACTGACATGAGACCAACATTCAGCACAAAAACATTACTGACTTCAAGAATTAAGAAATCATACTGTTTCAGAAAATCCATTTTTTCCACTCAAAAACTCTCTAAAAAATGGCTTAGTAGCTTTTGTAAGTGGACTCCTCATTTAAGACAATTTAACAATTTATTACTTTTTTTAATTGAAAAGAGAAATTTAAATTTAAATTCAATAAGCTGTAATACTATGTTTTAATATTGTCTACCTTATGAAATGTAATCTTGAATTTTATCCTTGCAAAATGTTAGTTCCAAACCAAGTAGCGTTGCCTTTTTTTTTGAAAGAAAACAGACATTAAATACCTGTCCTAGAATGAAGTTGCAAATATTTAAACATTTTATGTCTTTAATAAGAAAAACCCGTAAAAAACCAAGTTTTTGACTATAAATCCTTTATGTACGAGAAGTAACTAAAAGAATGTTCATTATAATACGCAGCGCCAGACCATCCAGAAATACAAAATTGAAGTTGTGTCGTAAAACATGTTTAATATAATACGCACCGATCAGGAATATGTTTATAAAAAGAGCTGTCAATAAAATACGCACCTTATTGCGCGACAGAAAGGTTGTTCAATATAATACGCACCGCGACGCTCTATCTCAAAAAATAGCATGATACATAGGATTAAAAAAAATAATCTAAAAAATCAATAATTTAATTACGGTACATGCGATCGATCTGAAATTTTGATACATTGTTTTTATCATCGGTACGAAACTGCCTGCAAAATTTCAGCTCGCTATCTTGCGAGCAAGTGGGATAAAAATCGATCAAAAGTTTTGGCGACAAGCAAGCAAGCAAGCAAGCAAGCAAGGTCGGTCGGTCGGCCGCAGACACCACGAGTTAATATAAAGGATTTAATAATAAGAAAAACCCGTAAAAAACCAAGTTTTTGACTATAAATCCTTTATGTACGAGAAGTAACTAAAAGAATGTTCATTATAATACGCAGCGCCAGACCATCCAGAAATACAAAATTGAAGTTGTGTCGTAAAACATGTTTAATATAATACGCACCGATCAGGAATATGTTTATAAAAAGAGCTGTCAATAAAATACGCACCTTATTGCGCGACAGAAAGGTTGTTCAATATAATACGCACCGCGACGCTCTATCTCAAAAAATAGCATGATACATAGGATTAAAAAAAATAATCTAAAAAATCAATAATTTAATTACGGTACATGCGATCGATCTGAAATTTTGATACATTGTTTTTATCATCGGTACGAAACTGCCTGCAAAATTTCAGCTCGCTATCTTGCGAGCAAGTGGGTTAAAAATCGATCAAAAGTTTTGGCGACAAGCAAGCAAGCAAGCAAGCAAGCAAGGTCGGTCGGTCGGCCGCAGACACCACGAGTTAATATAAAGGATTTAATAAGAAAAACCCGTAAAAAACCAAGTTTTTGACTATAAATCCTTTATGTACGAGAAGAATTTAAAAGAATGTTCATTATAATACGCAGCGCCAGACCATCCAGAAATACAAAATTGCAGTTGTGTCGTAAAACATGTTTAATATAATGCGCACCGATCAGGAATATGTTTATAAAAAGAGCTGTCAATAAAATACGCACCTTATTGCGCGACAGAAAGGTTGTTCAATATAATACGCACCGCGACGCTCTATCTCAAAAAATAGCATGATACATAGGAATAAATAAAATAATCTAAAAAATCAATAATTTAATTACGGTACATGCGATCGATCTGAAATTTTGATACATTGTTTTTATCATCGGTACGAAACTGCCTGCAAAATTTCAGCTCGCTATCTTGCGAGCAAGTGGGTTAAAAATCGATCAAAAGTTTTGGCGACAAGCAAGCAAGCAAGCAAGCAAGCAAGGTCGGTCGGTCGGCCGCAGACACCACGAGTTAATATAAAGGATTTAAAAAGAGATTCTGACGACGTCATGTATTCAACTCACAACAAAACCTATTCATGCTAGAACGTCATGTACATAAAAGAAAATCAGTTCTCCTAAGACACGAACGCCTGTTCAAATTCTTGTCCTAAATTATACCGTTTCCAGAGTGTTTTGGATTAATAGTTATTGAATTTTTTTTAAATATCGCGGGGGCTGGATAGCGAAGACACTAGCGCACTCGCCTGACAAGCTGACGGGCGTGGGATTGAGCCCACGCATTGCCACAATAAGAATGAAAAATTATTAACGCTGACCTTGGGGCACCCTCCAGGTATACCAAGCCCCCAGTAGGAACTAATGGAAACATTAGGGAACCCCTTCACCCACGGGTTACGGGACTCACTTTAATTTTTACTTTACACAGAATTTTTTTTTAAATAGCGTACTTTTTCAGCAGATCTACTAGAGCAGTGCTTCTCAAACTTTTTAGTATAGCGGACCGGCAGGAATTTTTTCCATTGCACCAGGGACCGGTGCACTAATTTCCTTGTACTTACATGGTAGCGAAATGTATTTTATTTCCTTTTATTTCTTTCATTTATTAGCTTATTGACAAAAAATGACAAATTCTATAGGGTTAGGATTATTGGTAGCAAATGGAGGATATAATTATATTCAAGGCCGTACACAGGGGGGTTCGTACGTTCGAGCGAACCCCCTTCGGCGAATTTGTGCCCTTTTATCAATCGTATGTTTACGTTAATTGTTCAGACTCTTGAGATAATTTCACTGCCACATGGAAAACACAACGACCAAGGATTGGATCCAACTTTGAATACAAATGGTGATTGGGACACGGACAGTAAGTCTCGAGTAATGCCACTTCTTCATTCCTTGTGTAACTTCACATTTATTGTGACGTTTGTTGTAACGTACAAACTGTTATTTAGGCTGGGAGGAATAAAATACCAACTTTAGTAAGAGGCGATTGACACCATTCAGGGTATGTCAATTATCGAAAACCTCAAGCAAGAGCTTAGAGAGATTATAACAAATGCAGATTCTTATATTCAAAACACTTATGATCATATTGTTATCATAGTCTGTAGAGTTGCTAAGCGGCAAATCTACCGAAGCAATGTGAGTGCAGAAACGCCAATGAAACACTATCTGCGGAACTTACTTAAACCATTTCTGGAGCACATCGTTGCTGAACTAGATATGCGGTTCTCTGGCTTAACCAGGACATCCTCACAACTGTTACCTCTTGTGCCAAGTGCTGTTAGAAATTGTACGTATGGAGATCTGACAGACGATGTGGATTTATATGAGAGCGATCTGCCTTCACCAGAGGTGCTGTCCGAAGAGTTCAGCGGGTGGAAATTGAGGTTCAGCCAATGGGAAGAGTCAAAGCTACCGAAAATTTGAACGGAAGCTATAAAAAAATTGCAATTAATTGATGTATCGGAATATTTATTGCTTAATGAAAATCGCGTGTGTGATTCCTGTTAATTCCAGCGTGTGTGAGCGAAGTTTCAGTGCACTCCGACCTTTGCACAATTACATGAGATGTTTAATAGGACTTGAAAGACTTACCGAGCTTGCATCAACGAGGAAAGTGTTTTACAGATATTTGTTAACAAAAGCCCAAGAAGGATTTACATCGAAGATGTTCTAAAATTAACTTCATAGCATTGTGGTCTTACGTCTTGTCAGTTCCGAAACCATAATGTATGTACCGTATTTTTTGCGCTTATTCTCCGCACGCGCAGATAACCCGCTCACGCATATACCCCGCAGAATTTTTAGATCCTGTAGAAAAATTGTGGTATAACTCGCTCACGCTTATACCCCGCACTATCCCACCACAATTGAGAAGTCATATCACACTTAATCACTCTAGGAGATGTACTTACCGTACTATATTTTCTCAACTCTATCAATACCATGCACAAAAAAATATCTCTTATTACTTAAAAAGTAATAGTTTATTTTAATAAAAAATATAAATAATTATAAAATTATAAATTTGGTATTTTTTCGATTAGCTAAACGTAAACAAGTGTGCACTATTTTTTCCGGTACGCCGTACCATCAGACAACTGCAGTCGTTATACAAGGCATTCGATTTACGACATGAACGAGAATTAGTACCAAACAAGTTGAAACTGGACTATTCGATGCGAGGTTAACCCGGAGACTCGTATAATACCAGAAGTTATACAGAATCTAATTTGATATTCGTGTTTTGCAAGTAATAGTGCCATTGATGCATTATTCAATTTAAAAATACAAGTAAAAAAAGGATTTTTAAAAACCACGTTTTTATAAGTGGACTAAAAAGAAGAAAATAATTAAAAACTTTCAACTTCAGGTACCTCAATATAACATGACTAAAAACTTAGACGGGCGTTTGGTATAAAAGTTAAAGATTTATAATTTAGAAGGCTAAAGCGAGATCTATAAGTGAGAGAATGAGTAAACTGCATATGTTAAACCTCATAAGCACCCACCCCACGTTTTTAATCATATTAAACGAAAGTACTTGAAGTTAAAAGTTTATAATTATTTTCTTCTTATTAGTCCACTTATAAAAACGTGGTTTTTCAAAATACTTTTACTTGTATTTATGTTCTTCTTATTAGTCCACTAATAAAATGTGTATTTTTAATTTAAATCCCTTATATTAACTTCTAAATCTTGTCTCTCTGTCGTTCGTGGAAAAACAAAAGTAAAAAATGACCCACTTCCCGTGATGTCATCGAGCTGAAATTTGGCACGTAGACTCGTGTCACCTAACAATGCATTGTGTCAAACATTCAGATCGATCGAACGTTTCGAAATTAAATTAATGCATTTTTAGTTTATCTCTAAATAACATATGTAATTCAAATTCACAGTTTGTTATTGTTTGTCTTTCACGTGCCAGTTGAGTTCACGCGTTGACGCCACCCATCGATGTACTGGCGTGCTTTCTTTAAAAGTTTATGTGTCACGCTGAGCTCGGTCCAGCGATCGGTGACCAGACCTTTCACCTCTCCCCCGCCCCCACCCCGGTTATACAGCAAAGGAGAGTTAAGGCAGATTAAGTCTGTAAATGTTTGTCGCATTTGAACATGATCAATACTTTTATTTATGTCTCATATATAAGGGATTTAGAGTCAAAAACTTTGTTTTTACGGGGTTGTTTGATTTTAAATATTTTTTACCTCTATTTATTTTACCAAACACATCATCAGCGCCCGCCCAACGGCGAAGAGGTCCGGGGTTGAACTCGGCACGTGAAATTGAACTACAGCAAGCAGACGGATACAGATGCTTATTTAGAGATAAACTAAAAAATGCAATAATTAAATTGCGGTACATTCGATCGATCTGAAATTTTGATACAATGCATTGTCATCCAATATCTATCTGTGTTAAAAGTTTGAGTGATCTCTCTAGGACCATCAGAAGTAGTTTCATTTTACGTTTGGCAATTTTGAAAAATTGCGGACAAACAAACACGAAAGCAAGTTAATAAAAACGTGGTAAAAAAAATCAGATAGCCGGCCCACGGAGACTGCGGGGTTTGTAAAATCTGGTATAACCCCTGGGGAATATGCGTGAAGATACGGTAATTCAAATTCTTCAACGCTTACGCATGCAGATTTCATTATTTACAAGAAAAGAAATAAATGATCGAGTAGTTGCTTTTTTTATTAAAATACTATTTTGGAAACTTTAATTTACAGTGTTAATTATTTATTGCATGAAAACCTAATTTTTTTGTCACTGTACGCACTGAAAACATTTTTTTTTGCAAAACGAAGCAAAAAAGACGAGAAGTTTAATCAACGCCCTCAATAATTCATAGGTACAGAATTATTGATTAAACATTCTCATCCACATTTGAAGTAAAGGCACCATATATTGTAGGTATCTGAATATGAAATGCCTTCGAGCAAAGTTTGTGAACCCCCCCCCCTCCAAACCTGAAAAAAGTATGGGTGTGGCCTTGAAATTTGTCTGTCCTTTTTCGATAACTTCTGCGAACCGCGGTCCGCGGGCCACCATTTTGAGAAGCACTGCCTTAACTGACAAAGCCTAATGTCATTAAATTTTTCATTGACCAGTTGTCCGTGAAAATATAATTATAGAGATAAGAGACTTATACATTTAAAATACATGTAATTATACTTTTAAGTCTCGCCTCGTTTTTATTATAATTGCGCCTTTGCATGTCGCTGTGGAAATTTCAGAACCTTGCCTTAAATGTATTCTTTTTCACTTATTTTAAAATATAAATCCTATGTAAAACATTTTTTTGGAAATTAGTATTATTGATTGAAACATAAAAATGATAAAAGTATATTTTAAATTTCTGAGAGACGTCTACTAGGACGAAACATCACAGCTAAGCTTTACTTTTTAAAATTATATTATCTTATCAATTACAGACGCCCCTTCTATGGGGCCGTCCATAAAGTACGTCACGCTCCAGAGGGGGGAGGGGGTGTAAGAAAGTGTGACAGTTTGTGACAGGGGGAGGGGGGGGTCCGGCCATGTGTGATGTCACGGTGTTTTATATTAAATTTTTATTATTTTGTTAATAAAAACAAAATTTTTGTTGGAAATTGTGACGTACTTTAGGGGTCCGAGATTTGTGACAGTTTGTGACAGGGGGGAGGTGGGGGAGGTAAAATGGTCAAAAATGGCGTGACGTACTTTATGGATGGCCCCTATACAGAAGATTATTTCGTAATATGCTTATCCATTGTCTATATCTAGTCTTGCATTTTTATTAGAGTTTTAATTGTTGATAGTGTGTTGGTTTTCCTGGTTCGATCAGGCAAATCAATTCCATCCCGGAATGTCAACGGGAAAGAACGAGAATTTGTATGTTTTTGTTATTGCATAATTTTTTAAAGTCTTTTTATCCATAAGTCTTTTCAAGTGATTATATTTGTTTTGTTTTTTTTAAAGTTAGAATTAAAGCCTTATGTATTTTTACCATTTTGCTCTTTTATATTCTATCGTCTAGTGTTTCTATAGGTTTAATAATTTTAAGTAATGATGTTACTCTTGTCAACTTGGAATATTCTCCAGTAATGAATCTGGAAGCTCCTATTTGAATTTATCTATGTTCTCTTTGGTCGATGTGTCCCATACGGAAGAATCATATTCGAGTACAGGTTAGGCCTGTCAACGGGTGTACCCGTTACCGAGCAATTACCCGGATGTTAAAATTGCACCCGGGTACCCGTGAAAATGTTACTGCAATGTCTATACCAACAGTGGTGGAACTGCGACTCTTCTGTGTTCACATTTAGACTCACGAATAATTTATCTAATTAAATTTGTTCGTTTGAAATGTGGGCTGTGAAATACGTTTCACATTAAAACTCTAAAAAAGAAATAACTGTCACACGGAAATAAAACACGGTCCCGACAAACTACACCATATTTTGATACACTCTTTTCCCTGGAGCTTTAAAAAAATCATTTAAAACAAAATGGTTTTTGTTTTTTTGAATTGTTAAAGTAAGGAATATAGAACACAACGCCGATAATTAGGAAGGGCTAGAAATGACCTTGGCTTTGGCTTTGAAATACGCAGCACATCTTTGTTACCGATTGACACAAGCCATTGTTGTTTATCTAATCCCCCCTACCACACACACACTCCCACACACTCCCACACACACACACACACACTTCTTTCACCACTCCCATTCCCACCACACTTATTAAAAAAACTGCTATATTCTTTCTTTTTTTTAAAATAAAAATTAATATTTAAATCGTTAAATAATTTTCACTATAAATTAAACAATATAATTTGCAATGTCACGTCTGTAGATTCTGTCCGTGACGCTATAATCTTAGAAAGCAGCGCACCAAATTACTGCACCAATGCATTAAAAAGGTGTGCAAATTAAAGATACGTTGTAAAAAATATTGTATGACGTAATTTTTTTAGCTCATATTTTAATTTTGGAAAAGGGAACAATGTAAAAAGAGGATTTGATGATGGTTAATTATAAAATCAAAAAACAAAGGGGCGCCTTAGGCGCCCTACAACTCCTATTATAAAATACTTTGTGTGCATTTCAGAAAGTTTAATATTTCGTATTTATTAAACAAGGACAAGTTAGATGGGCTTTTGAAAAAAAATTGCATTTTTTCAAAATAAATAGAATTTAGCTGAAAACTTCCGTCATTTTTGACGGGTTTTACGTTAGTAACAAAAATAAATGCTGGGGATGGGTCCACTAAGTAGGTGAAGGGCCCGTAAAATTTAGTTAATTTCAGCAGTTGTCAGCTATGAACTAGAAATAACCCGCCATATCATCAAACGATTACCGCGTTTTAGCTTTATAAGACTTTGTTTAGCTCCCCCCCCCCACACCCAATTATTAAAAAAATTCATTTTAGCACAACTCTGATCATTGTTTTGTTTACATCACATCTCTGAGTCATTACATCTAAATTTGCATTTCCATAATAAACAAAGATTTTAAAAGGCTAATAAGCGAGCATGACGGCGAAAATTTTGTGGCATTTCGAACGGGCAACACTGGTACCCGTTGTCACGGTCGGATGTTATGGTGTGTGAATGACTGGTTTTAATGGTACATAATAGTTAATGCAGTGTGCGCACCAGACTATTGTGCGTCTCACCAAGACGCACAGGGTGTAAAAGGATATGGAGGGAGAGTTGTGTTTAACCGAATATGGAGTGAAAGGTTCAGCGCTTTTTTTTGCCAGAATTTCACTGAAGAGCTGGTCTGGGAGAGTGGAGAGTGAACGTGACATGGAGAGGACCGATGTAAAGAAGGTGTATTGTGTTTGCTAATTAAATAAACTGTTAGATTCGTTACATTCGTTACTTGAAGTTTATTGTTCAACTAGAGATAGTGTTCTGACTTTAACGTTAAATCACGCAGTGCGGTTTATAACTGTGGCCAAGGGTGGACCTCGATCCCCCTAGGCAACGAATCCGCCACAGTGGGGGCTCGTCCAACTTATTGAGCAATTTGATCGAAGTCAGCAAACGTTGACACTAAGGTTTCATCTTAATTTGGATGCTAAGTTGGCTGTGTCGGAGGTAGCTGTCAGAATTGGCTGTGTCGGAGGTAGCTGTCAGAAGTGGCTGTGTCGGAGGAAGCTGTCAGAAGTGGCTGTGTCGGAGGTAGCTGTCAGAAGTGGCTGTAATTGAGGTAGCTGTCAGAAGTGGCTGTGTCAGAGGATGCTGTCAGAAATTGGCTGTGTCGGAGGTAGCTGTCAGAAGTGGCTGTGTCGGAGGTAGCTGTCACAAGTGGTTGTGTCGGAGGTAGCTGTCAGAAGTGGCTGTGTCGGAGGTAGCTGTGTCGGGAGTAGCTGTACTGGGAGTAGCTGAGTCTGTGTGGCTTTTATTACTCCAGATAACAGGATAAACGTGACTTTTGAATACTGGAGGTGATGGCGTGACGAGGGATGTTGGTCGGTGACTGGCTATACAAAACTGACACTTGATTGTTGCTACAGGCAGATTGATGATTGACACTGAATTGTTTCAGAGTATTTATTGACACTGGAGTGTTGTGTTTTCAAAATTACTGTGGATATGTATTGGTAGATGAGGACACTTAAGTTAAGAGGTAAATTACATATGGAATTATTTTTTGTATTAATGATTTTTTTATATTGTTGTTGTTTTTGAAGCACTATATTATAGAACTTTTTTTAGGCTAGTAAGATATTTTTAAATGGGGTTGCCAAATTTGGAGGAAATTAAACAAAGGGCCTTTGAGCTAGGACTAGAAGGGGAAGAAGCAAAGAAATGGATTATAGAGGAACACAGGTTAGCACGAGAAGAGGAACGGGATAGAAGCAAGAGGGATAAAGAAGAGGAACGGGAAGGAAGGAGGAGGGAGGAAGAAGAGGAACGGGAAATAAGGAGGAAGGAGGAAGATAAGGAAAGACAGATACGGCAAATAAACGGGAAGAGAAAAGAAGAATGTTAGAAATTGAGAGAAAAATGGAGTTAAAAATGGCCTACGCATTATATAGAGATAGAGAGACAGACAATGAAGGTACATATATTAGTGCTCTGAACACTCAGACCATTACTGGTCCAAAAAGCTATCAGTTGAGATGCAGATACGATGAACCGAAGTGTAAATGTCAAAGAGAGTTTACCAAAAGTTCAGCATAAAGAGTTTTCCAAAAGAGCTGCTAAGCCCATTACAGGAAATATTGCTCGCGAGACTGTAGACGCTGACAAAAATAAAGGAAGTAGAAACATAAGGAAAGAGTTAGCAATTATTGAAAAGGTTAAGCAATCTGACAAAAGGGAAGAATCTGAAAAAGAGGGTTAAAGAATTTGACAAGAAAATTATAGAATCCAAAATGAAGTTTAAAGAAACTGAAAAGAAAGTTGTAGAACCGAAAAAGAATTATGCCGAAGAAGCTAGAGATGAAGTTTGGGTGGCTTCGGTAGAAAAAGAGGCTGACAAGGAAAAGATTCCTAGGGCTAGAGAAGAAAAATGATCAGTCAGTTATAGTCGCTTTAATATCAGGGACAAAGGTTAAAATTAAGGCAGAAGGTACAGGAGAGGAAGAAGAAGAAAAGCCACACGAGTGGAATATAATGAAGCAAATGATAGAATAACTGATTGTGCTAGTGATACTTTAGAAAGGAGCACACATAGGGAAGAAAAGAAGATAAATCAGTTTCAATTAACTAATGAAGTAACTATTAATGAATGTGATGATGAATTATACGGAATAGCAATCTTAATATGCGAAGATCTGTATGTAACGAAAGATGTGTATAAGGTGGTGGAACCGGTCAATAGCATAATGTATAAAAAGGAAAATATAATCCTTGGAGGTTATAAAGTCAACCATAATACAGTTAGGGAGTTAAGTGAGAATTTTCCTAAGACCAGAAAACAAAATAATCAAGGTAGAAGAGAACCAATAGTAGAAGCTAAAAGGAAAGTCGTAGAATCTATAAAGAAATTGAAGAAATCTGAACAAAAAGAAAAGGAAAGGAAATTAGGTTCCTTAAAGACCGGGATGCCGAAAATAAAAAGTAATAGACGAGTTAAACCACGGCATAGAAGAAAGTAATAACTCGTTAGTGAGTTAAGAAATAAACTGTCCGTTAAAGAGAAGGAAGTAAAGGAACACAAAGAGACATTAAGTAAACTAGAGACAAAATTGTGCAATTTGGAAACTAGACTAACGGATCTGGAAAAAGAGGGCATAAAACACAAATTAGAAATAGAGGAAACTGAAGTTGAGTCAATGAACTTAAGAATGAATAGCGTCGAAATGGACAAAAATTTAGTTCAAAATTATAAAAATCGTTTTTGTTCAAAATAATTGAGGATAAAGATTAAAAACTGACAAAGATTGCAGCAAAAATAAGCATTGCAAACCACAAGACAACAGAGCTGAATAAGACGGTTGCTAATAAAGATGAAGTATTGGAGAAAGTACAGAGGGAACTAAATGAAAAAGAGATAGAAAAACACGGATATTAAAGAAAGACTGAATAATAAAGAAGATGAAAACAATGAATTAGCCCTAAAACTAGCACTTAAAGAAGAAGACATTACTGAAATGTGGAGAATTTTTATAGAAAAAGAAGAAATAAATTATGATCTAAGTCTGAAGTTAAGGAAAAAAAATTCTGAAATTGTGAACTTACAAAAATTACGGAAAGAGAAGGGGGAAAATGTAATTGAAAATCTCCTAGTTGAAAAGGGAAAGCTTATTGACCCAGATTTGCAAGATGGAAGTTAGGGCCACAGAAAATCAGTTAGTTGAGGTAGCCCCATTAGGATCAGAAAGAAAGATTAATCAAATTGAGAGTTATACAGATGAAATAAAAGTTAAGGATGTGACTAGAGACACGGAACTGGAGGAATGTACACTAGAGCAAACTAATGAAGATAATGATAGGAAAATTGAATGTGCTACTGAGTCCCTAGACGATAGCATACCTTATGAAGGAAATAAAGAAAATAATGATGATGATGGGAAAATGGGAGTGTGCTACTGAGTTAATAGAAGATAGCACGCCTAATGATGGGAACATTGAGTGTGCTACTGAGTTAATAGAAGATAACACGCCTAATGATGGGAACATTGAGTGTGCTACTGAGTTAATAGAAGATAGCACGCCTAATGATGGGAACATTGAGTGTGCTACTGAGGTAATAGAAGATAACACGCCTAATGATGGGAACATTGAGTGTGCTACTGAGTTAATAGAAGATAGCACGCCTAATGATGGGAACATTGAGTGTGCTACTGAGTTAATAGAAGATAACAAGCCTAATGATGGGAACATTGAGTGTGCTACTGAGGTAATAGAAGATAGCACGCCTAATGATGGAAAAAAGAAAATTAAGGGGCAAATGAAAGAAATAACTTCTGAGAAAGTAGAAGAAAAACAAAATGAAAACCGCTGCATGTGGGTCGGTGAAAAATTTACTGCGTGCCCATCAATGCATTGTTGTGATTCGAGAGGGTGTTCTGCTAACCGGGAAACACACAGCACAACAAACGGTGCTCGTGACCAAACCGAAAAGAGAGACAGTGACAGAGAAACTGTAGAGACAGGACTACCAAGGAATAGGCAGTTCACGACCGACAAAGACTCAAAGGATATGGATCAAATATGGGTTATGATTCGGTCGAGTTACGGAGACCGAAAGACAATAAAAAGCTTTGCTTGTTCATGGGGTCTAATTATTTGGATGATAACTGGGATCCTCGAGAAAACATTGATTCACGTGGGTGAAGATGGCCGGTTTGCTGAGTTAGTAATGGAGACAAAGGGGAACTTGATAGATCAAGAAGTAGATTTGAAAGGTGGTGACAGGGGTGATCGGGGAGACTTTAGAGGCGGAAGTAGAGTTGACCGGGTAAGTCGTACAGGTAGTGACAGGGGTGATCTTGGAGACTTTAGAGGCGGAAGTAGAGTTGACCGGGTAGTCATACAGGTAGTGACAGGGGTGATCTTGGAGACTTTAGAGGCGGAAGTAGAGTTGACCGGGTAAGTCATACAGGTAGTGACAGGGGTGATCTTGGAGACTTTAGAGGCGGAAGTAGAGTTGACCGGGTAAGTCGTACAGGTAGTGACAGGGGTGATCTTGGAGACTTTAGAGGCGGAAGTAGAGTTGACCGGGTAAGTCGTACAGGTAGTGACAGGGGTGATCTTGGAGACTTTAGAGGCGGAAGTAGAGTTGACCGGGTAAGTCATACAGGTAGTGACAGGGGTGATCTTGGAGACTTTAGAGGCGGAAGTAGAGTTGACCGGGTAAGTCGTACAGGTAGTGACAGGGGTGATCTTGGAGACTTTAGAGGCGGAAGTAGAGTTGACCGGGTAAGTCATACAGGTAGTGACAGGGGTGATCTTGGAGACTTTAGAGGCGGAAGTAGAGTTGACCGGGTAAGTCATACAGGTAGTGACAGGGGTGATCTTGGAGACTTTAGAGGCGGAAGTAGAGTTGATCGGGTTAGTCGTATAGTTCACGGGTAAGCTGTAGAGGTAGTGACAGGAATGACCGGGGAAAATTCAGCGGCGGAGGTAGAGTTGACCGGCTAGGTCATAGATATGGTGACAGGGGTGATCGGGGAGATTTCAGGGGCGGAAGTAGAGTTGACCAGATAAGTAGTAGAGGTGGTGACAGGAATGAACGGGGAATTTTCAGAGGCGGAGGCATAGTTGACCGGGTATGTCGTAGAGGTGGTGACAGGGGAGATGATATAGGTGCAAATGGTCAAAATGACTAATATTTGATCCCGTGAGAATGACAAATATTAGTCGTTAGCAAAGTTTGGGGGTAACCACAGGTAACAACTTTGTAATGCTAATAAGGGTTGTTTTTGTTTATGATGGGTGACAAAAAAACAACAACATACCACCACAAAATAATGGTTATGATTTTTGTGGTTTGATTTTTTTTCCTTTGTTGGGTATTTGATTGATTTAAATAAAGAGGAAGGAGCGTTGTATATTCTATAATGATGATGTTTTTTGAAAACTAGGATCAGTAATGATAATGTATTTTTTGTGGTTAGAATTTTGGGTCCGGGTGACCTCGTGCCATTATTAAAATATGGATTGATAAGTGTTTCTTATGGGCACCACAATTATTGTTGATTATGTAAGCATTTTTGCCCATGTAGACCTCAGGCCAAATTTGTTAGTATAAGGATATGTATTTACGATGATATTATTCATGATTATGATGATTATGAAAAAATATGTCATTTATGAGGATTATGTTTTTGATGATTAGAAGATTGATTATGATTCACGGTTTATGATTATTAGGATAATTTGATAATTTTGTTGATGATTAATATATTTATGATTATTATTGATTATGATGACGCGCAGAATTTTGTAACCAAGTATGAGGTGGTTATAACAAGTCCCACATTGGGACAGCAAAGATTGATAGATTATCAATGACTGCTCCATACTAGGTCCCACGCATTATGGTGATTTCAAAGATAAATAGGAGAGTAATTATTTAATGAGAAGAAAAGGGTACTCCGTAAAACGTACAATGATAAGAACAAGTGCTATAAGCGCTAAAGTTTTTCTTTGTTGGTTGTCCTTTTCAGATGTATATAGTGGTCAATTAAAAAGGTGATTTATATTGCATATGATAATAACATGCATATTAAGGATTAAAATGTGAACTGTTTTCTTTTTGCATCGACCATATATAGAGCATATATTATGGGTAGTGATAAGCTTTGCTGTCCTCTAAATTGAGGTAGTGTATTCTTGAAGACGTACATACAGTACGAAAAACTGTTGGTTTTCTCATTGTAGATAGAATGATTTGTTATTATGCAGTTGTGTGATGCACCAGTAGATATGGTTTAATGTTTTCCGGTTGTACCCTTGATATTATGTTCAAGCTCTTTTCGGAGTGTACCATCTTTTTTAGTGAAGTATTATATAGTGGACATTTCACATTTAATTGTAACTGTTTTTACAATGACTAGATATTGTTGATATGCGTGTGTGTTAGGCTGGGTATATGCTATATTTAGATTATATCACATCAAAACATCAACACCGTAAAGAGCATATAAACTCGCGACATTATTGCTAAGGTCGCTCGTGAGGAGGGGTCTGACGGTCGGATGTTACGGTGTGTGAATGGCTGGTTTTGATGGTACATAATAGTTAATGCCGTGTGCGCACCAGACTATTGTGCGTCTCATCAAGACGTACAGGGAGTAAAAGGATATGGAGGGAGAGTTGTGTTTAACCGATTATGGAGTGAAACGTTCAGCGCTTTATTTTGGCCAGAATTTTACTGAAGAGCTGGTCTGGGAGAGTGGAGAGTGAACGTGACATGGAGAGGACCGATGTAAAGAAGGTGTATCGTGTTTGCTAATTAAATAAACTGTTAGATTATTTACTTTCATTACTTGAAGTTTATTGTTCAACAAGAGATATACCCGTACTTTTACAGCGGGAGTGTTTCGACTTTAACGTTAAATCACGCAGTGTGGTTTATATCTGTGGCCAAGGGCGGACCTCGATCCCCCTAGGCAACGAATCCGCCACACCCGTTCAAATTTCGGACGGGTACCCGGGCAGCTTTTTCAACAATATTGACCGCCCTAGCACAGGTTCACATAATTAGTACAAAATTACTTCTCGATGTTTATAATTGTTCTGTGAAGATGGCTTTTTTGTCCATACCTACCCGTGGACTTTTGAAAACTAAATTTCTGTTATCACTTTTACTTAAGTCTTAAGTCTACAGAAACTAATTGTATTCTGAAAGAAGAAGCTAATATTAAATTTATATTTGAATTTTTGAATTTTAATAGAGCGAAATCTTTCCTAGAATGAATTAGTTAAGTGTGAAAGAAATCATTTGATTTTCTCTAATGCGAGGGCGTCCACGAATCCTTCGTTCCTCTAATGTCCTACTTAACTGTAATTGTAGGCGGGTTTTTTCAATCTGCAGAGTCGACGATCCCGGACACCACGACCCAATAGCCCAGATCTGGCTGTGTGGGGGTTGGCCTCTACTTTCACTTGATATGTGTGACGCTTTTGCTTCATTCACGTACGCCGGAGAATTTAGGGCGCATTATTGACAAGGTCGTAATGGAGATTGCCTTCAGAAAGGAGTGACAGATAAATCTTTTTCATTTTAAAAAAACAGAAATTTTATTGTGAAAAATAAATTTAGACTTCCTTGTGAATCCTAGTCCAGTGGATGGCACTAAAAAAACAACAGAAACAAAATCAACAAAGACAACCAACATATTTATTTACTAAAAAAATTATCAAACGAGAAGGTACTAAACGAGAAAATACGGTAGTTACATCAGACCTAGAGTGCACATGTCCGAACCTCACAACCATTGGCGTAGCTAGAACTTTTGCCGCCCGGGGCGGTCTCCAATCTGCCGCTCATTTAGGGGGCCGTCCATAAATGACGTCATGCACCTGGTGGGGGAAGCGGAGTCACAGATTTGACGTCACATCAAAAGGCACAACTTTAAATAAAAATTCCACTTAAATATTATTATCGACACTCTATTTAATGACGTTTTACATGGCTTCATGCGTGTTATGATTTTAGAGTGCAGGCTTACACTAAAAATATATTTAAATGACATAAAAATTGATTTGAAACATGCTCATTTTCAAATAGAGAATACGGCTTTTATGGGGGCGAGAAGCTTTGTGACAACATATTGAAGAAGGGGTCTAAGTTTTTGTGACGACGTGTGACGAGGGGGTGGGGGTGAAAAATCAGTTAAACTCGCCTGACGTCATTTATGGACGGCCCCCTAAGTCAATCATATGATGGTTTTTATAAATTAATAAACATGAATAAATTATAATTGTAATTGAAACGAAGTAAAGGTGGGGAACATTTTTACCATTGCATACCCTATTTATGTAAGAATTATTAAAAGAGGCCCACAAGATGATATACCTATAAGTACACATTTATAAAAATAATACATACCTTTTTAAAGGCCACAAGAAAGTTATTCAGGTCGCATCCCATGTATGATTTTTTGTAAATAAAGAAATTGCATACATAAGTATGTAAACATATTTATACATTTACTTATCTTAATTTCATAGTAGAAAAATCGTGTATTATTCTATCAAAATTTAAATTATTTTTAATATCTGGCTATATCAACAATATTGCAAGATTTTGTAGTCTTAAATAAATCACTCATTGTGGAAAAAAGATAATTTTTTATCAACTTCAGTTTGGAGAAGCTCCTTTCACAACTAGATACACTGATAGCAATTGTTGAAAAAATTCTTAGCAAAATTATAATGTTGGGTACAAAATTTTAAAATATATACTGTTAAATATATATTTTAATAGATCAAGGCGGCCTTTTTCCCCGTTTTTCTAACATAATGTCTCTTCTTGTATTGTAGGTACAGCCTTAGCTGGTCTTAGGCCACTTCAGCCTATGCGGCAGTAGTGGGACCCGCGCTTTAATACGCCCCACCTATCTTAATTTTCACTTAATATCCTTATTAATACCTTATCCCTACCCAAACTGGGCCCACGCAATCCTTTTCGCATAGGTACCCGCAATTGCTAAGACCGCCCATGTATACAGCCATAAAAACTTTAATCCTTTTTCTTTCAATATTGAACTGTTATTTATCAATGTCAATAAAGAAATTTATTTGATATTCAAATTGTTCATTTAGTAGGTTACATGGTGTTGTACGCGAATATTTTCTTTCAAGGACATGCAACTCATCAACGCGCTCTTTTATTTTCTTTTATAATTTCATCAATGGATAAAAAAATATCTCATTGTACTTTTACTTTAAATATAAAACCACGTCTTCTGAATTTCCCCACTCATATTTTTTCTCCTTCTAGCTCGACGTTCAGTTGATATCTCCAACTCTCTATTACAGCGTTCTGTATTAGAACATCTCTTTGTTCCATAAAATTACTTTGTATTAATTTTAAAAAAACAACCGGTAAAAACAAAGATTTTAATTATAAATCCCTTTTATTTGAGACATAACTAAAATTATTGATAATGTGCAATATAATATGCACCGCTCGACAAACATTTACAGACTGAAACTGACTGAACTCCCCTTGCTGTAAAACATGGGATGTTGTCATCGATGGCTGGAGTGAACTCCAGTGACACGTGGATGTCAACAATAGAAGACGGCTACATATAGTTAAGTAAAGATGAACTAAAAACTAAAAATGCATTAATTTAATTACTGTACATTCGATAGATCTGAAATTTTGATACAATGCTCTGTTAGGTGACATAGTCTATGTGCAAAATTTCAGATCGATAGCATCACGGGAAGTGGGTCTTATTTTACTTTTGTTTTTCCGCCCGACCGTGAGCTCATGCATCTGATCTCGTTTGACTAGTTACATCTTCAGATGTCAACTTTTGCAAGACGCTTGAAAGTTTAAAGTATGACGTTTTCTAAATTATTTATGCCATTGTGGTATTTATTAACGGAGAAATTTGAATATTTTCATGTTCTTGCCATAAATCTTAAAATAGACGAATTCACATTATTTACACATTACTTTAATTGGATAGGCGTAGCATTTTTTATGAATTTTTTAATGAAAAACACATATAGGCTACTTTGTGTTACTTTAATTGAATAAAAACAAAATAAATATAATTTTTAGTAAGTAACCTTACCATAATTTTCGGAAAACTGAAATAGTAATATAAATTACTACTTGCAAGTTAAACACAATATTAGAACCACCATGCCATGTAGGTACTTATTAGCGCATCATTCAGGGCATGTCGAAATTCTACACAAAAACTGTCGTGGCGATACTAATAGCACATATTATTTGGCCCTGCGGTAAAGTGTTGTTGTTTTTTGTGAGTGTGTAGTTTTCTTATAAAAGCACCATCTGTGACGTATACCGATTAATTTTCCAAACAAATCGATATCTTTTTAAGCGATTTTAAATCTTTAAAACGTTTCGTGAATCCATTAAGTCTCAAAATTAAGAATATTTAATATTTTAGATTCAACTTAGTTTCCCCCTTCACAAGAAAAAGGGCTGTTGTCGGAAATTGCTTTACTTTTTAAATGCCAAAATATGCCGCTCTCTCAATGAGACCGCCCCCACCGCCCCCTAGCTACGCCACTGCTCACAACTTAAGCAGCGAAAAACGCTAGTGAGATTTGTGCAACTGACGGTGATTGAGTGCATGTCCTCGAATCAAGTTCATAGCAGAAACGACTGGTTTCAGTACACAATAGATATTTCATTCTTCCCAAACAAGTGTTTGCTGCTGTGAAGTGCAGTGTATGAACAGAGCGGCCGTAATATTTAACTCTTCCAAATTAGTGTTTATCAGGCCCAGAAAGCCTTCCTTACTCCAGTCTTATTTTATCTTCCAATTTTTTTAACACTTCGAAGTTGATTTCACTGAAGATTATAGTCTTGCAAAACTTGTTGCAATTTTCTAGAAAATGTCTTTTCTAATTTTTGTTCCATGCATGCTTAAGACGGATGTCAACTCTTCTGTTATCTGAACGTATGATTTGACACCACTAATGAACACGAGAAATTATGATGTATTCGTTAGTTGAGGGAACTCATTTAGCGCCGGAAAATGACACAACACGTTCCTAGCTTTATCACGTATCTGTGGTAGTATCTTATCTCCAAGTTGATCTTTTCCTAGCACAAATGACAGTCAAATGAGCTTTCCGAAACGCTGATAAGGCCACAAGTCAATTGCTGATTATATCATTTTACTCTTTGTTTAAGTTGAATGCCATCAATAAATAGTTTTTGTTGAGAAACACTGGGCCATTGGCCATTGGGTCACTTTTTTGAGACCCAACGTATCTACACACGCCGTGAGTCACATGTCACTCCTGACCCTGGTGGTGCAATCGATGGTGACTAGTCAACTAAAACGGACCCCGCACGTGCCATCCTTCAGACAATTAGAACGTCCAATAAGAAAAGAGGTCAAAGTGGCTTTTGGCGTTGGCATGAGCCTACTCCTATAAATAGCACAGCCCAGAGGCCATTGGGTAACTTCACCCATCTTTGGGAGGGTCTTTCCTGGTTGATACGAATTAAGCTTTGAGTTGGTCAATTTGTCTATGACTATGAGCCTGTAAATTTTAGTACTGTGAAGCATCGTAAAAAAATTGTTTTTCTTTTTAATTGTTTTTTTTTAAATTTCTTTTTAAAAAAACTTTTTTTAAAAATAGAAGACTTGCTAGTGGGTAGAAGAAGGATCAAGGCCATCCCATACCATAGCTTTTGATAGTTAGTGGTTAACCAACCGCAGGCGTGGAACCGGGGGGACAACCGCTGACCGGCCAGACGGACAGGTGAGCCTACCTGTTACATAAGACGGGCTGTTAGACGGAAGAAGCCAGGTATCCTATCATTAACAGCCAAAAGGATCAGGGTCCAATGTCATACAGTTAGTATTAAGTATCTGTCTTTCTGTCGGTTAAGTGTTTTTGTTCTGCAAGAAAGTGTTAGTTTTATCATTATAAATATATGTACATATTTCTTCTTTTATTTATTTCATGTAATTAACTATTGATCTCTTTTGTAGACAGAAATTTTTGTGTGTATCATTTATATGTGTATTAATATATATTTATATATTTGCCAGGAGAAAGGGGAAGGGGGGAAGAGGAGCAGGAGGAAACGCCACCATCCCTTGAGGATGGACTGAAGCCATAGATAGAATATATATTTAGAGATAGTGCACCATATTAGGAACCTCACGTTAAAGCTAATCATTAACTTATATATTTTGCTACTGGGAGCTCAATTAGCACAGACAAAAGTATATGACAGTTCTCCTCATTCTGCCTATGTATGCACTATTGTGTATATGGTACGAGTGACACATTCTTCTCAACAAACTTTCTCGTGAAAAGATTTATTTTGTGTTCTTAACAACTTTTCACAGATATATATTTTTCAGAGCGTAACTTTCCAGAAAAATGTTAATATGTTGACAGTTGTTTTGTTCCTTGGTAGCACCGAAGATTGTAATCTTTCACAACGGTAACACTTTCGTTGCATATCACGCAACTAGTTTTATGGGTCTTTGAAAATGTATTTTACTAATTTTTTAAATCCTTTATATTAACTCATGGTGTCCGTTTGCTTGCTTGATTGTCGAAAAAACTTCGGATCGATTTTTAACCCACTTCCTCGTAATCTAGCGAGCTGAAATTTTGGAGGCAGACTCGTGCCGATTATAAAAATGACGTATCGAAATTTCAGATCGATCGCATGTACTGTAATTACATTATTGAATTTTTAGATTATTTTATTTATCTCTATGTATCATATTAAATTTTTGAGATAGGGTGTCGCGGTGCGTATTATATTGAACGACCTTTTTATTAATACTTTACTGTTGCGCGATTTGGTGTGTATTATATTGATAATAATTTTTTATAAACATATTCCCGATCGGTGCGCATTAGATTAAACATGTTTTACGAGACAAAACTAAAATTTTGTATTTTTTGGATTGTCTTGTGCTGCGTATTATAATGAACATTCTTTTAGTTATGTCTCGTACATAAAGGATTAATGGTCAAAAACTTGGTTTTTTAAGGGTTCTTTTTATTAGTCCCCATTCTTCATAGAAAATTTGACACTCTGACTTCAATATTTTACAATGTTGGAGGGGGAAGTAAGCGGGAACATAACATTCAAAATATATAATGAAAGAAATACCGTAATTAAATTCCCTTGAAACACAAGACAATCTGAATACGTTGTGTCATATGTGAAGTTAAATTTCTTTTAAAAAACATATTGAGTTGATAGACTTTGGTAACAGAGTATATCCTTTTAATTTTAAAAGGTTTTCAAAGTATATATTAATAAATCATGTAAAAAAACAACAACCCAAATATTTTGTTTCAACTAGGGTTCTGCAAGTAGCAGCCGGGGGTTCCACCGAAATAAAAGAAATCGCATATAAGCAAAAGTTCTGCCTATTTGGTATATCTCATAAGACATGACAAATAATATATCTGAGTACTTTTTCTGGTGAATTAATTAAAATGTTTAGCTGCACTTTGCCATATCATGAAATACTAAAAATGTCTTCGCTTAGAAATGTAAGAAGAAATATGATAAATTTTCACTGCTATGTTCAATGAAAAGACTTGCTTAATTGAAAGACAAGGCTGGCGCGTAAACAATGCGGAGATCCTTTATGTGGGTCAAACATATAACTTTGTATTATATTTTACATTGTTAGCATAATTATCTTTTAAAATATTTTCAGAGACCTTTGCATCATACATAGATAGATCTATTTTAAATAAATCCTGTTCATCTACTTAAAATTGTTATAAACCACTAGGGCTTGTAGGGCGTACGGCGCCCACTTTTTTCAAAAGCCCAAGTAATTTATCCTTGTTTGATAAATACGAAATTTTAAATTTTCTGAAAAGTACAAAAAGTATTTTATAACTAGGTTGTGTTGCGGCGCCGTGTCGCCTGCCGCCCCCTTTTTTTAACGGCGCCTACGGCACCTACCTTTTTCAAAAGCCCAACTATCTTGTCCTTGTATGATAAATAAGTAATATTAATTTTTCTTAAATGTACACAAAGTATTTTATAATAGGGTGTTTTGTCAAAAGCCAAAGTAACTTATCCTTGTATGATAAATACGAAATATTCCTTAAATGTACACAAAGTATGTATAAAATATATTTTACAGTGCTAATCACAACATGATTTTTTCACTACTTTTAGAAAGCAGCGCACTAAATTACTGCACCAAAACATATCTCTTTGAGTCAGTCAGCACTGTTTACAACACAAATGCTGACGTCATAGATTCGTGCGTTGTTTGGTTAATGTTAATCGGGAAACCAAAATGATTATGATTTTTAAGTCTTTGTTTTCATTTTTTTTAAAAAGCATAGTGATGTCCCTTAGCGTTAGGCAGTCAGCGATAATTGAGCGTAAATATATATATATATATATAACTAGGTTGTGCTGCGGCGCCATGGCGCCTGCTGCGCCCCCTTTTATTTAGGGCGCCTACGGCGCTCACCTTTTTCAAAAGCCCAACTAACTTGTCCTTGTATGATAAATACGTAATATTAAATTTTCTTAACTGTACACAAATTATTTTATAATAGGTTTTTTGTCAAAAGCCCAAGTAACTTATCCTTGTATGATAAAAACGAAATATTCCTTAAATGTACACAAAGTATTATATAATATTGTTTTACAGTGCTAATCAATAAACGATTTTTAAAGTAATTTTAGAAAGCATCGCACCAAATTACTGCATCAAAAAAATAACTCTTTGAGTCAGTCAGCACTGTTTACAACACAAATGCTGACGTCATAGGTTCGTGCGTTGTTTGGTTAATGTTAATCTGGAAACCAAAAGGATTATGATTTACCGTTAGGCGTGAGGCAGTCAGCGATAATTGCGCGTAAATATATATATTATTATGAAAATAGAATATTTAGTTTCATGTCGTTTTGTACCCATTCCATACATATTTTTTTTCTTCATTCGTCTCGTTTAGTCAAGCCCCAATAGTAGCATACTTAGCAGCACCGTTGAATCCAGAAATCCAGGTCGCATAGCGTGACGATTTTTCCCCCTCTCTCCGCCAGCCCAGCTCGGCTACCCCGTGTTGATCGCTTGTCCCCAGGAGTCTATGCCGATATAACAAGAATGACAGCACTACTGTTAACAGAGTGTCTTGCAACGTAACAAGGAGAATTGAAACATAATAATGAGTGAAGTGAGTCGTAAACACCTGAGTTTTATGATTTAAATAAGAACGGAGAACTTCCCCACCATCTCCTACTTCCACAGTTTAAACCACAACAGGGACTCCAACTGCCACTACAGTTTCAGAGTCTAGACTGCCATTTTTATTTTTTGAAGAAGAAATATTAACATTTTAAATTTTGTTAACTTTTAATAAAGAATATTATTTTGTTTTAATTATAAAAAATTATTTCCCTTCATAAATTCAAGTTATGGATGAGTTCTCAGAAAAGCCGTCACGTTAAATAAGATTTTGTGAAGTAACTACTAATACTAATAGGTTAAAAAGCATATTTTTAAATAGGTTATTATTAAAATAAATACAAGTGTATTACCCGTCAGACCTGCAGTTAAAGTTAATAAAGTTAATAAACATAAACAACAATATTAGTCCTTACGAAAGCGAAGTACCATTAATTAAAATTAAAATTACATCTTAATTTAAGTGTATATTTAGTATCATAATGCTATTTCTATGTTATTTCCACACACACAAAATGTCAAATACATTTTTTTTTAAAACTTTTTTGTTTGTTGCGACAAATAATTAAATATAGTGCTAGGCATATAGTACATACCACTTAGACAAGTAAAAGAGAGTGGACACGTGATTAGCATCTTATTGTATGTATTTTTAAGTATGCAATAAAATTTGTCTTGTTTATTTCATACACCTTTGATTCATTCGTTTTCACGTAGATAACATTTAAAAAGTGTTTGTTTGCCTTGTTTTTACATAATTTTGAAGACAAATATCAATTTAGTTAAAGAGAAATTGCTCTATGACTTGATAAACAAAAATATATGTGTATGCCTCAACATTTATTTTGTGACATAAAACATAAACATGAAAAAGATCATAAGAATTCTTGGTAATTTCGCCTTCATATCTCAAATTTCAAACTAAAATGTAGGCCCTTCTTATCACCCAAATGATCCAAATTTTGCAAAAACCAAGCTTCGTCGCGTCTTCCTTAGCATAGAAGTTGAAGTGGGGGGAGGGGGGTAAGGGAACGTTGTATGGCTCATGTTCAGATCATGAGTATAAATTAATATGGTTTCCCTCCAAATAAGGTCTAGATGATTTTTTGTAATAATTTTGTCCACTTTACATCTGACCACATTGCTAAACTCCACATTAATTTTTTTTTAAATAATAAAATTAATCTGATAGTTGTTTTTGTTACTGAGCCCAGTTACCGGATTGATACCACGCTATACTTTTTTTCTCCTTATAACTATTTATTGATACATATTCTAACTGGTGCATGTAATCATTTGAAACAAGAATAATTTTACTAGCTCTCTGATGATACATACACTTTATTAATTAATAAATTTCACTCTCTTTTAAAGTTTGAAAAAATGAAATTTATTTTCTTAGACACAAAACGACATAAGATATGTGACATATAAAAAAAACTAAGAACATTTTGATGTTTTTTTTATCCTTTTTTGTGAAAAACATTATGTTGGAAGACATAAGAGCATCCTGAAGTTTAAAAAATGGATTTACCCATGTTCCCCATTTGTTTCTTTGTAGACCGTTACCGAGCCTAAACTAATGTTGATGGTGTTTTTTTTATTATGATATTATTTTTAAAAGGTGTACTACTTTTTAAATACTATTTTTTTAGACCTGAGAAAAATCATAAAGGATTAAAAATAAATATCACATTTTAACAATTCTAGCGAAAGATGTATATTTTAACAGGACACTTCAGTGTTTGTTTCTTTATTCAAATCCACAATATTAATTTCATCGTTGTCAACGAAAGTTCAATTTTTATAAAACAAATATTTATAAACTAAAATGATACTTATAAAATAATTTGTATAAATACAGAAACCTAAAAATGTGTTAGTAATTGTGATATTTTGGTTGGAAAATAAATGTTAGTGCAAAATTGGCTTAAAGAATGTGTAAATAGTGGGTCAGTCCAAAAATAATTAGCGCAACGGCACACGAGAAAGCAAGGTTTCAAAATTAAATTAAAAACATAACCTCGCCAGATATAATAATTTAAAGAGACAAAGAAATAAGAGATAGCAAGAATAAAATAAGTTCGTGTTTTCAATTTTGTTGGCTACTGACGTCATCTCAGAATCCTCTGTTGTAGTTTGCGATGTTGTCTTCAAAGCACTAACAAATGCAGTTATCGAATATCTTGATTTTGTCGCCAGCGATGTTATTGGGGTTTCATTTAGTGTCGTCATAAAAGAAGCCGTTGTACTCCATGTTTGTGCCGTTGTTTGAGCTGTTGTTATTGGTCTTTCATTCAATGTCGTAGTCGTCAAAGAAGCCGTCGTACTTCTTGTTCTTGTACTTGTTTGAACTGTTGTTATTGGTGTCCCATAGTTGCAGGTGGCGCAGCACATTTGTAAGTTGTTGGTAACAGAACAGTGGGAAGTTTGACAGAAGCCATTTTTGTCTCCGTACTCACAGCCTGAAAAAATGAAATATTGTTGAAACATTTAGCAGCTGGTTACATCCATAGATTGTTCAGATTCATTCAATGTGCTAGACCCAAATAATCGCAAATATATCTGCTATTTTTTCTTTAATTAATAGATATATCTGAATTCTTATCCGGGTGATCATGAATAATTAAAATAACTGTTATGTTTGTGGAAATGAAATATTTTGTGGGTAATTGAGGGGAACTGATGGACTTAAGAAACGACTTCTACAAATCCTATGTAGACCTATAATTAATAATGAATTGCAAACCAACTGAACTGCAATATTTAAACACTTGTTTCCACTGAACTCTTACACTTAGCTTTTAAATCGTCAATATAAACATAAACAAAATAAATATTTAGAAATATCATAAGACTCAATTCTTTACTATAAGATACAACCTATCCACCCAGCTGTCCCACGATATTTTGTAAAAACTTATTACGAGCTATTCATGTGACGCGTATGTTTTAACAATTCTTCTTTCATTCATTTGAAAACAAGTAATAAAAACTCGAAAGAGTATTCAAACGCAATTTGCAACAAAGAATTTCCGATTTTTTTATTCAAAGGAAATCATTCTAGTTTAAATTAAAAGTCGATTAAAATAAGTTATTCTGAAACTAAACACACTATGACGTCATATCCCCTCACGCTGCGTCACACCAAGAATCAATGTAATGCTGTTAGGTGGCGCTTCGAAATTTGTAAAGCTGTTAGGTGGGGTTGCGATCGATTTTGTTTTATAGTGCTGCATCAAAAATAACACTTTTCGAATGTTCCGCATAAAACAATTAATTGTTCAATATGATAATAAATAAATCAAATATAAATAAAATACATGAAAGTCTGTATTACGTTATTTTATAATCTGATATGTATTTATTTTGAATACTTCCGTCATTTTTTACGGATGATACACTTATCTTATCTTATCTGTTTACAGACGCTCCTTCTATACAGAAGATTATTGCGTCCTACGCTTATCTATGGTTTGTGTTTAGTCCTTTTGTTCCCCATTTAATGTATTTATGAATTAACAATCACAAGAGATCAACTCAGAGAAAAAAGGAAGGGTAATAAAAGTAAAATATCTATGATTAGAGATTAGAATGATTGGTAAAATTAATTTACGGGATAATTACGATCTTGTTAGTGTTACGTAGATGGTACAAAGCATTACAAATAGAAATATGTTACCAGAAATAGCAAGTCAATAATTCCTAAACCGCAATGCTAGTCATCCGGAGTTAGTGACATAAACATTATTTATTGTTAGGAATCGGAGGTCATTATTTGATGTTCCATCAGAGGTGATAGTTCATATCAAATCAAATTTATTTCTTAATTACCTAAATGTGTTCTATTTGTATGATTAAGAATATCTTTCGAATTCTTTTATGTAAGTTGTTATTTTAAAAAAGTATATTCAAAAATAGATAAATCCTTTTGAGAAGATATTTGATTTCATTTGGAGTAGAATTAAGATTTATTTCTTGGTTATAAATCCGTATAGCAATTGGTTCATATATCAAATACCTAAATTTATAGAATCGGCACTTACCTATCGGAAAAGAGACATCCATAGCATTATATTTTTAGCTAGCTATAAATATCAAAATTCAAGTTAAAATATGCTGTGGTTAATATCCAATAAAAAATTTAGAAATTTGAATGACATATGTTTATAGACAGCAAGTTAAATAATAGTGACAAACCATTCACCAAAAGTGTTAAAAAATAAAATAAAAACAAAAATAAGTCTAAATGAAAATGTTTATTTTTTTACATCAATAAAAATCTAAGCCATTATTTTAAAATTGTACATTTATGTAATGTGTAATTAGCGCCATAATCAATTATCTTATCTTATCTGTTTACAGACGCTCCTTCTATACAGAAGATTATTGCGTCCTACGCTTATCTATGGTTTGTGTTTAGTCCTGCATTTTTATTAGAGATTTAAATGTTGATAAAGTGTTGATTTTCCTGGATTCTTCAGGCAACCCATCTCACGCCCGAATTCCGGACGGAAAGAAGGAAAACTTGTATGTGTTTTTCTTGCATACGGAATAAGAAAGATGTTTTTATCCTTATGTCTATCTGAGGGTTGTATTAAGTTATCTTTGTGTTGTATTTCTAAATTAGAATTAATTGCTTTATGTATGATTACTACTTTGCTCTTGGTTCTTCTATCCTCTAGTGTTTCAAGGTTTAATGAATTAACTAATGGTGTTATTCTTGTCAGTTTCGAATGTTCTCCAGTAATGAATCTGGCAGCTCTTTTTTGGATTTGTTCTAGTTTATCAATGTTTTCTTTGGTGGATGGGTCCCATACAGAAGATGCATATTCTAGTACAGGTCTCATCAAAGTGAGTTAGCATTTTAGTTTTATATCTCTATTACATTTGTTAAAGTTCCTTTTTATAAAGCCTAAGGTTTTGTTTGATTTTTTAATAACTTCATTGACATGGGGATTCCATGATAGTTTCTCATTTATTAAGACTCCGAAGTATTTTGCATCTTTAGTTTGGATCAGTTCTTTTCCATGAATGTAATATTTTGAATTTATTTGTTTCTTTTTCTTTGTTACTCTTAACAGTTGACACTTTTCTGGGTGGAAAGACATACTCCAGTTAGTTTCCCATTTTATCAATTCATCTAAGTCAATATAATGCGCAACCCACAACAGTCTAACATTAGCATTCACAAAGCGGAAAACCCCATTAACTATCATTGTAGATGACATTTAAAGTCATTTCAAATCAATAATTCTGAAACTAAACAAAACAATTACGTTCTACAAATTGCTGCTAAAATTACAGGAGTCGAGCGAAAAGAGATTTTTCAAAAATTTTCCTCTTCAACATTGTTCTAAATATTATTAGCTATTGTTTGACGTTTGTTTTAAGTTTTAACCCGATAGATGTTATGGTTGGCAAGAAATTGACAAAATGCTGATGTTTTTTCGGGTTTTAAAAACAATTCCAGGAATTACAGTAAACTTTTTCCTTATATTTTTTGGCCGTTGCACATCTTGGGACCTCATTTACATATTTTCAAAAGACCAGAACCCTCTATCTGGTATGGTTCAGGGAGAGTTGCATATGCAAGCTCGAAAAGTGCACAGACATTTCAAACGTATATACGCAATTCCCAAGGGAAATTGCGTTAAAAACTATAACTGAAGATATTAAAAAATCCAAAAGAAAAAGATATATTATATTTATGTACTTGTATTACATACATAAAAAAAACTTTAATACATTTATTTCTCGATTAAAACGGCAAAATATTCATTGCTATTGAGATATTGGCAACCATATATTAAGGTCCCTCTTTTTTTATTTCCCTATAATTTAAATAATGAAGTGCGTATTGAACACATGGTCACGAATGAATGGTTATGTTACATCTATAATTATTAAAAAAAGATTATAAACATGTGAGACGATATATAAGAAACATTAATGGAGATTTTAAGTAAAAAATGGGCTAGTGTTGAAAAATGCTATTTAATTAAACAACCCTTTAAAAAATGATTTTTGACTAGAAATCCTTTATATATGAGACATAACTATAAGTAATGAATAAGTGCAATATAACATGCACCGCGCGACAAACATTCACAGACTATACGTGACTGAACTCTCCTTGCTGTAAAATACGGGGATGTGGTCATCGATGGCTGGAGTGAACTCCAAAGACATGTGGGGGTCAACTATTGAAGACGGATACATAGAGAAACATAGAGATAAACTAAAAATGCATTAATTTAATTACTGTACATTCGATAGATCTGAACATTTGAAACCATGCATTGTTAGGTGACACACGTCTATGTGCAAAATTGCATCTAAATAGCAGCACGTGAAGTGTGTCATTTTTAAATCCCTTATATTAACTTCATCACCGACTCTCTCTGTCTTGGTCGGGCAGGCGGAAAAACAACGAAAAAATTATCACCTTCCCGTGCTGCTATCGAGCTGAAATTTTGCACATAGACTCGAGTCACCTAACACAGAATCGTATCAAAATTTCAGATCGATCGAATGCTCCATAATTAAATTAATGCATTTTTAGTTTATCCCAATACAACGTATGTAATTCAAATTCACAGTTTGTTATTGTTTTTCTTTCACGTGCCAGTTGAGTTCAAGCGTTAACGCCACTCATCAATGTACCGACATGCTTTTGTTTACAGTTTACGTGTCCCGCTGAGCTCGGTCCAGCGATAGAAGACCAGACCTGTCCCCCCGGTTATACAGCAAAGGGGAGTTAAGGCAGATTCAGTCTGTAAATGTGTGTCGAGTTTGAACATGATCAATACTTTTAATTATGTCTCATATATAAGGGATTTATAGTCAAAAACTTTGTTTTTATGGGGTTGTTTAATAAAATCCCTTATATTAACTTCGATATCTTGTCGTTAGTCGTCGGGCAGGCGAAAAAACAAAAGTAAAAAATGACACACTTTTCGTTCTGCTATCGAGCTGAAATTTTATACACAGACCTGTGTCATCTAACAATGCATCGTATCAAAATTTCAGATCAATCGAATGTACTGTAATTAAATTAATGCACTTTTAGATTATCTCAATATAACTATAGGTAATTCAATTTTGCAGTTTGTTATTGTTCGGCGTCCCGTGCCACTTGAGTCGTTCACGCATGCCATCGGTGACCACACCTCCCCCTCCCCCTGGGTTTTACAGCAAAGGGGACTTACTTCAGTCTCAGTATGTAAATGTTTGTCGCGTTGAGTTATGTCTCATGTATAAGGGATTTATAGTCAAAAACTTTGTTTTTACGGGGTTGTTTAATTTACTTTTGTTTTTCCAGGCGCCCGACCAACGACGACAGAGAGAGAAATAAAGAAACAAAGAAACAAGACGGTGAAGTTAATATAAGTGATTTAATTAAACAACCCATAAAAATAAAAATTTTGACTTTAAATCCCTTATATATGAGACAGAACTAAATGTATCTATCTATGTATGTATAATATTCTCTTCATGGTAGGCCTATGCGAGGTAAGCTGCAAGTACGTGCAACCGAGCATGTCGAATGACCCTCGCTGGGGTCAACTAAACACAGTTAACTTTTGGCAAGCGAAGGTATTGATGGGGTGTGGCATGTCTTGAGACCAGGAATGTTTTTTTACATTCACATTCGATGTTCCTGCACAGTATGTAATACATACACAGTGTATTGGTTATTACATCCGCCTGACATGCCGAAGGTCTTAGGTTCAAGCCAAAGTGGCAGCATATGTTTTTTAAAATTTTTTAAAATGCTAACGCCTGTCCCCCTCCCCCCTTTTCTTAGCAAACATAAACACCGCTTCGCATGTCACGAAAAAAAGCTTAGTTCAATGTGATATCAATTCCTTCACCAGGTACCCGTCTGTTTCTATTGGTCGCATATTTCACTCATGGACGAAGTTGTTGCTCCCCAACTTGGCTTCATGGCTGTAATATTTGTTTATATATTGTGGCGATGTTCGAAATACTTAACAAAAATGCTTCGGTGGTCCCTAACTTTCACTCGCGTTGTCCCATTTGTTCGTGTTACTGTTTGTGTCCATTCCAACCCCCTCTTCTTTTTAAATCCCTTAAATTAACTTCGCGGCCGTCTCATCATCTCTCTCATCATCTCTCTCTCTCTGTCTTGGGCTCGGCGGGCGGAAAAACAGAAGTAAAAAATGACCCACTTCCCATGATCCGATCGAACTGAAATTTGGCACACGGACCCGTCTGACCTAACAATGCATCGTATCAAAATTTCAGATCGATCGAACGTACCGTAATTAAATTAATGCATTTTTAGTTATCCTTATATGAGGTATGTAATTCAAAATTCACTGTTTTTTTTTAAATTCCAGTTCCACGTGAGTTTGAGTTGACGCCGACCGTCGTGTTGACGATGACCGTCGTGCCGACACCCCCTCACATCCCACCCCCATTTATTAAAGACAAGGGACATCACTCAGTGTCAGTCTGTAAATGTTTAAAAATAATCACTACTGTTAGTTATGTCTCATATATAAGGGATTTATAGTCAAAAACTTTGTTTTTACGGGTTTGTTTTATTAAATCCCTTATATTAACTTCGCGGCCGTCTCTCTCTCTCTCTCTCTCTCTCTGTCTTGGGCTCGGCGGGCGGGCGGGCGGAAAAACAGAAGTCAAAAATGACCCTCTTCCCATGATCCGATCGAACTGAAATTTAGAACACGGACCCGTCTAACCTAACAATGCATTGTATCAAAATTTCAGATCGATCGAACGTACCGTAATTAAATTAGAGCATTTTTAGTTTATCCTTATATGAGGTATGTAATTCAAAATTCACTGTTTGTTATTGTTTTATTTCTGCCCAGTTCCACGTGAGTTTGAGTTGACGCCAACCGTCGTGTTGACGCCGACCGTCGTGCCGACACCCCCTCGCATCCCACCCCCATTTATTAAAGACAAGGGACATCACTCGGTGTCAGTCTGTAAATGTTTGAAAATAATCAATACTGTTAGTTATGTCTCATATATAAGGGATTTATAGTCAAAAACTTTGTTTTTAAAGGTTTGTTTTATTACTACGTTTTTATTAGCTCGCTTTCGTCGGTGAGGCATTATCCAAGATTTTTTCAAATCTGCCAACGTAAAATTGAACCACTTTTGATGGTCCTAGAGATCTGAAAATTTTACCACAGATAGATCTTGGATGACAATGCATTGTTTAAAAATTTCAGATTGATCAAATGTACCGTTATTAAATTATTGAACTTTTAAGTTTATCTATAGTCTATATAAAAGCATCTGTGCCGTCGGCTTTTGTTGACATCTGTGAGTTCGCCCCGTGACCACATCACAATGTTTTTAAAACGTTGGGCGGGTGCTTGTGAGGTGTTTGGTAAAATAAATAGAGGTAAAAAAATATTTTTAAAAACCAGGTTGTTAGAAGTGGACTAAAAAGAATAAAATAAATAGAAGTAAAAAAAGATTTTAAAAAACCACGCTTTTATAAGCGGACTAAAAAGAAGAAAATAATTTAAAACTTATTAGTTCAAGTACTTCGATTTAATATTTTACGTTGGCAGATTTGAAAAAATCTTGGACAATGCCTCACCAACGAAAGCGAGCTAATAAAAACGTAGTAAAAAGGGAAGTATTCATTAAAAGACGAAATATTGTGAGCCATCATAATTTGTGAATATTTAAGCTCGTAAGCAGTAGTAAATAAACTTTTGTAATTCAATGAAATATTTAATATAAGAAGTTTTCACATAGTAGCTAAATGCACGGAATCTGGGTCAATGCATGCTATGCACACAGTGTCAACGTGACACAGGCTACTACTAATGGATTCCAAAAAAGAACTGTAAACAAACCTTGAACTCTAGAAGATATCTTCTTATCTTATCTATACAGACGCTCCTTCTATGCAGAAGATAGTTGCGTCCACAGACCATGACAGATGATCTGTTGGCAAGTGATGCAGCATTCACAGGCCACGGCTTTGTGGGTTCCACGCATTACCCAGCCGCCTAACTACATGTAGTGTTAGGTACCCATTCGGAGCGGGGTGACTCAGGGACGCCCTAGGCCCCGGGAACAAACCCTTGCCTTCACACGGATTCGAACTCGTGACCATCGGTACGACAGTCCAGTGCGCTGCCACTCGACCACCGCGTTTAGCTATTTAAATCGATGAATTCAGGAACTCATTAGTAACTTTCAATAAAAAATAATATTAGTGAATTCAAAAGTGACTGAAGGAGTGACTTTGTGTTTATTCATTGTGTGGAAATTGTGAAAATTGTAATTTGGATTAATGGATTGAAATAAAGTGTCTAAAACTACTCTTTAGTTCGGAAATTGGAAAATTTGACTAATTGACTAATTTTATTCTAAACTTTGGACCATCGGATGTGTTTTGTCAATCTAAGGGAACGTATATACATAGTATACTTAAGATCCCGTGTGAGGATGCTTTGTTGCCTCATTTTGTCAAAATTAAATTTAATGGTTTAGATATGTCACTTGTTTGGACTTAACATTTTGAATTCCAGATTTTCTAATTTGGAGGATTTATTCTTTAATAAATAAATAATTACATTGATTACTAGATTGCTTGACTCATATTTCTATAAAACATGGATTTCTATTAAGAATTCCCTATGATCGTTAAAGGCTTTGGCTTAAGTGGAAAAGAATTGAAAGACTTTGTTGAAGAGAAAGACAAGGTAGCCAAAGAAGAAGAAAAACAAAGAATAGCTGAAGAAATAGAAAAGCAAAAAATTGCTGAAGAAAAAGAGAGGCAAAAGAAAAAAGAGGCTGAAGAAAATAGAAGCAAAATCAAATAATAGAAAAAGAAGAAAGGACTGCAAGAAGAGAGCTTGAACAACTTCAAATTGACAAATTAAAACTACAAATTGATTTAGAGAGTAGAGGCCACAATCCTGGTAATGACACAGATAGAAAGTCAGCACAACTAGTGACTCAACTAACTGGAGAATCATTTGAAGCTTACAACAGTATAGCCAAAGAAGACAAAAACGTATATAAAAATGTCAAAAAGGCACTTCTATATCATTTCGGGAAGACAGGAAATGATAATAGAAAAGAATTTCATGAAATGAGAATCAAGATGGACAAAGATCCACAGATCATAGTGCATGAAGCACAAGTTAAATTAACAAAATGGCTGGAACTTACAGCAATAGATACAAGCAATCCAAAGGCCATACTAGACATGGTCTTAATTGACAAGTTTTTAGAAAATGCAACACCAGCTCTATTCACATATTTAACTGATAAGAAAGTTCGTACTCAAGCAGAGCTAACAAATGCATTACGAACATTCAAAGACTCTCATCCGAATGTGGAAATGGATAAGACAAGATATCTTTGCAGCAATCTATATATATAATTCTCTTCGTGGTCGGACCCTGCGAGACAAGCTGCAAGTATGTTCAACAAATACTAATTTTAGAAAGCAGCGTACCAATTGACTCCACCAATGCATCAAAAGGTGTGCAAATTAAATATGCGCTGTAAAAAAAATTATATGACGTCATTGTTTTCGCTGATATTTTAATTTTGTAAAAAGGGAACAATGTAAAAAGTTATAAAATACTTTGTGTACATTTCAGAAAATTTAATATTTCGTATTGATCAAACAAGGACAAGTTAGTTGGGATTTTGAAAAAGGTGGGCGCCGTAGGCGCCCTAAAAAGTGCATTTTTCAAAATAAATAGATTTCAGCTGAAGTGATACGCCGCGGGTGTCTCCAGAGTTCCTTCTTTTCATTCACTCACAGTCGTTTGCCCAAACCCACCCCATTTTGACAACCGTGTCTTTCAGGAAGTCTTAACCGGTCACTAAATCATAAGCGGCGTATGCTACGCCGCGGGTCAGCTAGTACAAATTAAAAGTCAAGAAAAAAGACAAGGAATGAGAAACCAGAGTCTGCCAAACCAAGGCAACAGACAAACTATTTGCTGGTAGAGTAACAAGCCAGGACATATGGCGAAGCAGTGTTACCACAATAAAGGACAACCAAATAGGGTTTCACCTAATGGCAGCCCTATAAGAAAGAAAACAGAAGAAAGATCAAGACAAGGTCATTTTGAAAGATCCCATCAGGAAAAACAACACGTTGGTTAAAAAGACCATCGATGAGTTGATAACAGAATGCGCTCTACCTCAATCAGCGTCCAGGATGCACATTTTTGACAGTGACCTGGGCAAGCCATCCTTTTATCTCCTTCCTAAAATTCACAAGGATGGTAACCCTGGTAGACCTATTGTCTCTGCATGTTCTTGTCCAACAGAACACATTTCTGAATTCTTGGATAGTGTCTTCCAACCGATAGTGGCATCCCTCCCTTCGTACATTAAGGACACCAACCATACCTTACGGACATTCGACTCTCTGAGCATCAATCCAAACGTAAAGAACTATCTGTTCCTCCTTGATGTATGTTCCCTCTATACATCCATTCCCCACAACGATGGCCTTCTGGCTGTACAATACTTTTTGGACAGACAACCTCACCCCAATATACCTACACATGCCTTACTACGCTTGGCGGAATTGGTCTTAACCCTCAACTCGTTTGAGTTCAATGGCCAGTTCTTTGACCAAATCAGTGGGGTCGCCATGGGGACTAAAATGGGAACCAGCTATGCATGCTTGTTCATGGGCCATTTCGAGCACAGAGTGGAACAAGAATACACTGGTCGACTCCCCGAATTTTATAAAAGATACATTGATGACGGCATTGGGGTCACTCATATGGAGAGGAGTGAACTTGACACGTTCATCAACTTTGTTGATTCTTTTCACCCCTCCATTAAGTTCACTCACACGATTTCCGAACTATCGGTTAATTTCCTGGACATTACTGTAACTCTCCAGAAGAACCGCCTCCTCACTTCGGCCTACTTCAAACCTACGGACAGTCACTCTTACCTACTCTATCCCTCGTCTCATCCCAAATCCTGTAAGGATTCTATTCCATTTTCACAACTCCTTCGCCTCCGTAGGCTGTGTCAATCTAATGAGGACTTTTTGGAAAAGGCGTTGGAAATGGTGGAGTTTTTTAGACAAAGGTCTTACCCTGAAGCTATACTTCAATCTGCACTTCAGCGAGTTAAAAACTTCTTTCGTGCCGACGCTTTTGTATCACGCTCCAGTGATAGTAATGAAAGGAGCAAATTGGTGCTCACATACCATCACCACAACATCAGAGCAAAGGAAATATTTGTGAAAAACCGCACCATTCTCCTCGCGGACCCTGAGACAAACAACATATTTTCCACCCCACCCCTCATTGTATTCAGGAGGGACAAAAATCTGCGAGACCTATTGGTTCGTAGCCGTCTGCTTATTCCGTCCTCCCATCTGGGCACTAAGCCATGTGGTCGTAATCGCTGCAAGACATGTCCCTTTGTTACCCAGACGGACCAGATTGTCTTCCCTAAGGGGACATTCAAGATTAGGAATGGCTATCTTTGTACTAGCCGCAATGTGGTCTACACCATTGTGTGTAAGCGCTGTCCTTTGAAGTACATTGGTGAAACGGGGAGGTTACTCTCTTGCCGTATCGCGGAACATGTACGTGCCATTAAACAAGACAAACAGTGTCCTGTCTCCCGACACTTTAATGGACGGGACCACATGGGCGTCGATGACATGTCTGTCACCGCCTTGGTTTCTTGTACTAACACACCCGGCCGGGTCAGTCTGGAGAATAGACTAATCCATGAATATGGGACTCTTACACCACATGGGATCAACGTTGTGTTCGCACTGACAAGCTGATTGATTGGCCACACCCACCCTTTCCTTTCCTATTTAAGCTCTTACTTTTCTCTCCTTGCTTTATCTCTACTGGACTACTTGGATTTCACCGCAGCTAAGTGTTTTTTTCTATTATTTCGTTTTATTCGTTTCATTTGTGTACTATTTGTCCGTTGAAGAAGGCTCTTTGCCGAAACGTTCGCTGTTGTGTTACGTCCTGTCAGGCCTACTAATACCCTGTTTTTATTTTATGCATTTATCATTTTGAAAGCAATGGTAGAAGATCATGGAGAGGCAGATATAATCATGACTCCAGATACAGAAATAATGATCAGCCCTGGAGAAGGAATGACTACCAAGATGGAGATAATAAAGGAAAAATGAAACAAGAAGAATCACAATCTAGTAATACTTCGGCCACTATAATGGATCATGGAACACTGAAATTTTACCCAGTGTACATTAATGATAGAAAGTGTATGTGTCTTCGTGACTCTGGATGCACAACAATTGTGGTCCATAGTAGGATGGTGGAAGAAGAAGAATATGATGGTCAAAAAGACACACTGATAATGACTGATGGAACAAAGAGAGAGTGTCCAACTGCTATCTTTACCATCAACTCACTCTGGTTTCCAGGTGAAGTTCGAGCGAGAGTTTTAGAAGATGCCATTTGTGATCTCATTGTAGGGAACATTGAACGTGTTTTGTTGACAATTTTGACGAAGTATTCAAGGCTTGGTGTGACAACAGCCATCAATTATGTGCTACTGTACAAACAAGAGACACCACAAAAAGAAAAGAGAAAATAGACATTGAAGTTGGTGAGAAACTTGAAATAGGAAGCCAACTGATGTCCAAACAAGAGTTCAAGCAACTACAAGAAGAAGATAACACAATCATGAAAATAAAAATGAAACTTATCAAAGGCAATGAAACAGGCCACAACAAAAATTACTAGCTAGATAAAGGCATATTAATAAACATTGCACAGGCAGGTACGTGCAAAAGAGTTGTTCTTCCTAAAAGGGTACAGGAAACCATTATTAAAATGACACGTGACAGTCCTTTCGGTGGACATATGGGTGCCAAGAAAAAAATAGCTACAATAGCAGAAAACTTTTACTGGCCTAAAATGGCAAGGCAGATAAAAGAATACATCAAGGAATGTATAGTGTGTCTACGACATAATCCCAAAGATGGGAGGCACACAGCGCCCATACAATCATCTGACAAGGCAAACTTCTTATTCGAGAAAAATGCCATAGACCTGATAGGACCATTCTTCTTCTTCTTCTTCGTTCTCAATTTGAGTTTTGCGTGCCGACGAGTTTTGCGCCAATTGGCCCGTGGTCTCCGACTTCAGACTGCTGTTTTTTCTGGATGTGCTTCCATAGCCTTTGGTCAGCCAAGACCATCTGCAAGGCAGCAGTTGAATTTGGCAAGTGGTGCAGCGTTCACATGCCCATAGGACCATTCAAAAAGTTTTAAATGAAGAAACATATGTATGCTCTAACCATAGTGGACATAGCCACCATATGGGGTGAAGCTATCCCACTTAAGAAAATAGATGCAGAAAGTATATGCAATGCATTACTCAATGTTTTCAGCAGATATGGTTTTCCTCAAACACTTCTGTCGGACAATGGCAGCCAATTCAAGGGACAGATGACACAAGCCATTATGAAAATGTTAAACATTACACAAGTGCACAGCAAAATTTACCATCCACAATCAAATGGGGTGATTGAAAGACTAAACAAACCATCAAGAATATGCTATTAAAGGTGACAGTAGACCATGAAGACAGATGGCATGAATATTTACCTTTAGTACTATTTGCATACAACAGCAGCAAGCATGAAAGCACAGGTTTTAGTTCTTTTGAGTTAATGTTTGGTCAAAACCCTGCAAGTTCCTTGAAGAATTTCAAAGAAAGGCTAGTAAGCAAACAAGATGCCATCCAGGACAGATATAAGCTGATGTCAGATACTAGAGATAAAATACTTTACAGTATTGAAAAAGCAAAACAAAGACTAATCAAGCAAAGTACAAGACATAGAGAAATCAAAAATAAACACAGACATTTAAGAACATTTGAGCCTGAACAAAAAGTCTTAGTATGATTACCAAACGCAAAGAATGAAATCACATGGGAAGGTCCATACAATATTAAAGAGAAACTTAGTGATGTCACATATAGTGTCAATATCAAAGGACATGTTAAAAAATTACATATTGACAAACTAAGAGCGTATGGTGACAATAAAGAAGTAAAGCAAACTGTAAATATCATAAGCAAAGTAAATGATGAAAATGACAATACAATGAAAAAGAACAGCAGTGACAGTGAAAAAATATCATCTGACATACCAGATAATGTGACACACAGAGTGATAAAAAATTTTCAAAAATACAAAGGAGTCATAACAAAAGAAACAGGAAACACAAAAACTGTGACTCATAAGATACAACTATTAGAACATGAACCTTTCAAGACTAAAGTATACCCTATTCCAAAGGCATATAGAGACACAGTAAAGCAAGAAATTGATACCTACTTAAAGAAAACAAAATAAGAAAAGCAGTTGAAGCTAACTATACCTCACCAACTGTCATAGTAAAAAAGAAGAATGGAAAGATTCGACTATGCTGTGATTACAGACAGTTGAATAATATTACAAAATTGGACCATGAACCTATTGGAGACCCAAGAGACCATTATAGACAGAATTGGTAATTCCAGAATATTCACTATATTTGATTTAAACAGAGGTTTTTGGCAGATAAATATGGATCCTGATTCTGTCAAATACACTGCATTCATAGCCATGGATGAGGTGTATGAATGGTTAGTGATGCCATTTGGACTAGTCAACAGTACAGCCACTTTTAGCAGATTTATGAAAGTGATGTTACAAGGCAAGGAATTCCAAATGTGGTACATTATGTCGACGACATATGTATCCACACTAAAGATTGGGAAACACATATCCACACTTGAAGCTGTACTGGATAGACTCAAGAAACATAATTTGACAATCTCACCAGACAAGATCAACATTGTAAAGATGTATATAGATTTTTTGGGATACAGAATAGGAGGCGGTGCAGTCACTCCTACTGCAGAGAATGAAAACAAGATATTTAATCTGTCAGTCCCAAAATCTAAGAAAAAAGTGCAAGCCCTGCTGGGACTATGTTACTTTTACAGACCTTTTATTGCAAATTATGCAGAAATTGTTCACCCACTAACAGAAGTTACAAAAACCACAGATATTCGAAAATTTCAGTTTTCAGGAGATTACCTCAACGCATTAGAGAACATTCAGGAAGCATTTAGGAAGAAACCCATCCTAGTTACACCTCAATGGGACAAACCTTTCATTGTTTCTACTGATGCATCGTCCATTGCATTAGGAGCGTGCCTCATGCAAGAACATGATGGTATCCTTCATCCTATACAGTATCTTAACAGAAATTTGACCAAAACAGAGTGTAATTACTGCACCATAGAGAGAGAATGTCTAGCCATTGTGTGGGCTCTACAAAAACTTCAAAAATACCTTCTAGGTAGAACATTCACTCTTCTAACAGACCACAAACCACTTGTGGCATTAAACAAGAAGAAGATCAGCAACGCAAAAGTAAATCGCTGGGCTATGCTATTAGCCGACTACAAATTTGACATTAAACCTGTGAAGGGAAAAGACAATGTGGTTGCAGACATATTAAGTAGAATGACAATAAATAAAGACATTCTGTAAATTCCTAAGTGACAAAACCAGAGACTTTATTTATATTAGTCTGTGAATTCCTGAATGATAAAAGCAGAGACTGTATTAAAAAGACATTCTGTGAATTCCTAAATGATAAAACCAGAGACTGTATTAATATTAGTCTGTGAATTCCTAAATAATACAATAAGGGACAGTAATAATATTAATATTTATATTCGCTGAACAATGGACAAGGAACAGTGTTTGAATTCCACTGGATTATTAGTTAATTTTAATAATATTGATTGTTAAAAGTATTTTAATTACACAAAATTACAGATATGTTTAAAATTCCATTTTCATTTTTTCAACAGAGGTAAACTTTTGCAGTCCTACAGATTTTTTCTTTTTGATTTTTATGTCTAGATGTTGTGTGTAAGGCAATGAATGTCCAATGATGATAAATATTTGAAATTTAAATATATATATAGATTGATTTGATTTTATTATAAGACCAAAAAATGTTGTATTTCATAAATATTTTTTTTGAAGGATGGGGGTGAATGTCACGGATGAATCACGAGTGTTTTGACGGAGAGGTCACGTGAGCAAAAGCGCGGGAAAAAAGAATCGTTCCCATTGGCTAAAGAGGTTGGGGAGATCAGTTGTCAGAGAACTTCCGTGGTGGAAGGACGAGATGTGTGTGCCTGAATATTCCACGTTGTATAACCTCAAATTATATGTAATGTACATAGTATATATATCAAAGTTGTTTTTTTTTAAACAAGTTCTTCAGAGGATTATTGTGTACATGGCTATGTATTGAGAGAACGCCTACAAGACTTATATATTAAGAAATAAAATCATTGACAATATGTAAATACCTATTTTATGTTATTGTACTGATGAAAGCATTAGCCGAAACGTCTATTGTCATTTTATTTTAAAATAAAGCTAAAATTTATTGTTTTAATGGTACAATTTGTTAGTTTATTTTGTAAGCTTTATCGCTTATTATTTATGTTCATTATAATACGCAGCGCACGACAATCCAAAATACAAAATTTTAGATATGTCTCGTAAAACATGTTTAATATAATGCGCACCGATCGGGGAATATATTTTTAAAAAAGTATCGTCCATATAATACGCACCGAATTGCGCAAAAGGAAATTATTAAAAAGTTCGTTCAATATAATACTCACCGCGACACCCTATCTCAAAAAATAACAAGACACATAGATATAAATAAAATAATCTACAAATTCAATAATTTAATGACAGTACATGCTATTGATTTGCAATTTTGATACATTGTTTTTATCATTGGCACAAAACTGCCAGCAAAATTTCAGCTCGCTAGCTTACGATCGATCATAAGTGTTTTCGACAAACAAGCAAACAAACAGTCACCAAGAGTTAATATAAAGGGATTTTTTTTTAAACCTGTAAAAACCCAAGTTTTTTACTAAAAATCCTTTATGTACGAGAAGTAACTAAAAGAATCAATATACATAATTTGCAATGTATGTCCAGTCTGTCATGTCTGTCTGTCCGTGACCCTCCTGATTTTAGAAAGCAGCGCACCAAATTGCTGCACCAAAAATAACTCTTTTCGAACGTTCCGTATAAAATTGTGCAATCCTATATAATAAAAGTAAAATTTCTGTCCGTTCTGTCCATTCTGTCCGTTCTGTCCAGTCATCTATAGCGATTGGTCCCTCAAACACATATGACTCCTATAGCCAATCATATAGAACACGTTTACGCGGACGTTCAAACCGAGTTTATTTTGGTGCAGTATTTCTTCCAAGACTTTATTTTGAGTTATGCGCGTTTGGATTTATAGTCAAAAGTTCTGTTTTATCGAGTTATTTATTTTAACTATAATGAACAGTATTTTTGACGTGATGCGCTTGTATGCCGGTCGAGACTGCTGTTTGGGTGGGGGGGGTTACAACAACATGCCACCGAACATTGGACGGGCTTTGTTGCTCGTATGAAAATAAATGAATAACATAAAAATAAATTAAATAAATAAAAGCTCTGAATTACATTACTTTTTATTCCGATGTTTATTTTTTCAAAATAAATAGATTTCAGCTGATGTGTATTTATAATTTGCAATCTGTCACGCAAGTAGTGTCTGTCAGTCCTGACGCTTAGCGAGATAACTCCCGATAAAAAAAATGTTGCTTTCGAGATTAAAAAAATGTGTTGCTCACCATAAAATATTGTGACGTGACGTCATTTTTTGAGCTTTTATTAATGTGTGAAGGGTACGAAGTAAAAAGAGGAATGTTTTTTTTTGATGTGATAAATGTTATTATTATTTTTTTGTATTAAATGTCCGTTTTTGTGTATGTGTCCATGTCAATATTATGTACGTAATTATAAATTTAATTTTCTATATTAATATATAACATTCGTTTTTCGGTTCATGAAATCTACAATTGGTTGTCGTTCGGTTGTCAAGTTTTGACCGTTTTGAACTACAAAGCCATTATTTATTACTGCAAATGAAATTTGTCAAGTTATGCTTCAGTTTAGCGTTTGTTTTTCTTTTATACACTTTGAGATTGCATATTTGTATGTTTAAAAAAATCACATATTTAAAAATCGATACTTTAATATTTTTATTTTCCAGTGCTTAACTTTACTTCAAAGGTTTCATGCAAAATAAATAGTTCGTTGTTATTCATATTTGTAAATAGTTTTAAAAATTTATTTACATGTTTTTGATAATGTAGAGGTTAATAATGTATGGACCAATGGGCACATAAACAAACAAGTCATAATAGATCTTGAAAAGGTGCTGACTTGACAACAATAAAAACGTTTATGTGAATTACTAACACGTGTATATTAAATTGTAAATATGATTAACAGCTGATAAGTTAATCTTTTCTGTTATCCTGTGACAAACTTTGCTTACTTCGTTTCATGCAAAATAAATAGTTATTAATATGTGTAAAATTACATTTTATTTTTTACATGTTTTGATAATGTTGTGGCAATAATGTATGGACAAATGGGTGAATAAACTGACAAGTCATAATCATCGATGAAGCTTAATCGGCTTCAAATCACAGATATGCGTGATGTGGATCACATTACAGTCACATAATTTATTTTTAACGCACTGTGCTGTATTATTGGTGCACTCATAATTGGTGCGCACTATTCAATGCCGCAAGTTAACGTCCGGCTGACTCCTCAGCAATATTTGTTAATACGTCGAACTTCAAACTTCTTTGCCGCAGTATCACTTTATACTGTGTGTAATTCACTATGCATTTACTATTATCATGATTATATCATTATTATTCATACAAACTTATATAACGCGAAGACTAAGATTGGAGGTTTTCTCATAACACATATATTCGTACATATAATAAAAATATATACTCTGCCCACCGCTAAAAAAAATAACCTTGAAAAATATATTGCAAAACCATTTTCAAACATCCGCATAAAATTGTTCAATATGGAAAAGAGATTTAATTTTTCTCTCTTGGTCTCTACATTTTCTGATTATTTACTAATCGGCTTTCAGGCAAAAGGGACAATTACAAAACTGAAATATATCCATTTTGAAAACTCCCGTCGTTTTTGACGGGTAATACACTAGTACACATAATTTGCTATGTATGTCCCGTCTGTCATGTCTGTCTCTCCGTGACGCTACTAATTTTAGAAAGCAGCGCACCAATTTACAGCACCAAAAATAACTCTTTTCGAACTTTCCACATTAAATTGTGCAATATAAAAATAAATGAATAAAATAAAAATAAATAAAATAAAATAAAACTACTGTATTACGTTATTTTAAATCTGATGTGTATTTATTTTGAAAACTTCCGTTATTTTTGACGGGTGATACAATAGTTTTAATTATAATACGAAGCGAAAGACCATCCAAAAATACAAAATTGTAGTTGTGTCGTAAAACATTTTAATATATTGCGTAAAACATGTTCAATATAATGCGCACCGATCAGGAATATGTTTATAAAAAGTGTTGTCAATAAAATACGCACCTTATTGCGCGACAATATAATACGCACCGCGACACTCTATCTCAAAAAATAACATGATACATAGAGATACATAAACTAACCTAAAAATTCAATAATTTTAAAGACGGTACATGTGATCAATCTTAAATTTGGATACTTCGTTTTTATCATCGGCACGAGTCTGCCTGCAAAATGTCAGCTCGCTAGCTTACAAGGAAGTGGGTTAAAATTGATCCAAAGTTTTTTCGACAAACAAACATACAAACAAGCGAGCAAGGGCTCAGACAACACGAGTTAATATAAAGGATTTAAACATACAAAATTTTCATAGCTCCAAAATTTCAATTATTTTGAGCTGTACTAAACATGTTAGATATGTACCCTAAAAGTATTCCCGCTAATTAACTTTATAGCACGATGTTAATACGCACGCAAAGGTCTCGCAGCAGATTTCATAGCTGTTCCTGCTTAGTGTAAACAAACACACTTGTGGGTTTACATGTCGCAGTGTATTCTAACACAGGAATCCCAATGGAGATTTTTTGTTAAAGAAATCTGTCAATTGGCCGTTCCGTTTAGCTCGTGTGATAAAAAATAATTGCATATTTACCTTGTACTGGTCTGTAGTACTTCTTGCAACTGTTGCAGCATCGTTCTACATTGTAGTAACACAACCAGGGCTGGGCTTTCATTGACTCAGCACAGTTCAGGTTATTGTTTGAAAACAATTGATCATCACCATACAAGCATGTCACTAAAAGAAATGTTTGCTCTTGAATACTTTTTGTGAAAATTATTGGTTATTGTTTGTTTGTTTTTAAATACTTATCATTTATAGTAAAATATTATTAAATTTAAATTACTTGGCCAGTTGAAAGAATGTGGTTAATAAATCTCACATTTCTCTTCCAGCTAAAAGGAAACTGCACCAATGATCTCATACGTCTCAAGCGATGCATGCATTCATTAATCGAATTTTAAATGAGTAAGTTTAATTATTTTTAAAAATTTAAAGTATTAATTATTTAAAACCAATTTGTGTTGTGTTTACAAACGTTCACCTTTACACAAAGAGAGAGACTGAAATGAAATGGTTTCTAGATTGTAAGATATTATAAGTTTCCCCATATCGCAAAAAGCTGTCAATGATTAAAGACAGGTTAATGCCAGAATTTTTCAGTATAGGCTACCTTAGTAATAGATATCTATTAATTATAATTTAAACACACTAACCATCACTCTGTGGAGCTAACTTGTGTGAGACGCATTCTCCATACAAACATAGCTGTTTGAAATATAAAAATGCCGAAGTCTAATAAATACATTTTATTAAACGTACCCATAATAATTTAAACCCACATAAACAAACTTAGAACTATTCATCTCAATAATATTTTCTTCAAATACATAATGTGAACAAATAAGTCATGTGTTACACTTGAATGTTTCAGTCAGTGCAGTAATTTCTTTTCTATAAACTAAACCCCGGGTAGTTACTTTCGATAACTTAGAATGGACAGATTAATCATTCTCGAACAGTGCGTACGTTGTGAAGTTGTATTACAGTTTGTTTGATGTCTTACACCGCGCCACTAATTGACGTTAAATTCTCTACGTCTTCAATAACTCTTAATATTATGATAAATTACTATGCCACGCAACTATTTCACAACATAAAAGGCCAATATTCAATTTTACACTTAAAAAATCGAATTTATAACTACCACAGTAGCAACCATTTAAATAAACTACATCATCCTCTACCCCATCAAAAATGAACTACCCAAACAAAAGCCGCCTACAACCCCCCACCCCCAGAAATGTTGATTATATAGAGCAGTGTTGTCCAACCGGTGTGCCGCGGCACACTAGTGTGCCGCGAGAAAATATTAGTGTGCCGCGAAAGATTTTAAAAATACCATAAATTGCTAGGCTTTTCGAACCTTCAAATTTTGAAGAAAAAAAATCTTTAAACGAAAAAGAATTGAATAAAAACGTTTCATGTTTGTATTGTTCTGGTTGTGAGAATCTTTTGAAAGCTACAAAATTTCTCTCCTCCATTGGGAATAAATATCTGTTGTAAGTAAATAAAAACCCTTTCCTGCTGTTCACTTTTTAAAAAACTTTAAATTACAGACGGCTATGGATAATTTTTTGAAGAGATGCCAGAAGGATTCCAGCGAGCATCAAAATGGAGAGAGAGCTGCGAAATCCAAGAAGAATGTTACCAAACGGAAATATCACGAGGAATATCTTGAGTATGGTTACATACAATTTGCAAATGATCCTTCTCTTCCCTTTTGTTTTAATTGCAGCATGGCATTGTCCAACGAGTCCATAAACCCCAGTGAACTGAAGCGGCAGAACTCAAATTATCCAGGATTGAAAGACAAGCCGAAAAGTTATTTTGCATCCCTTCGGTCCAACTTAGAGAAAATAATATGATGAAGAAATTTTCCTCAATTCCTGTCAAAGCTCAGTTAGCAAGCTATACATTTGCGAATCTTTTGGTCAAACAAAAGAAATCGCATTTGGACGCTGAGACAATCATATTGCCGTCTTTACGAATCGCAGTTGAGGCTATGGAGATGGGACCCGACGCTGTTGAAAAAATAAATAAGATTCCACTGCCTCACCAGAAGATGGGACGTCGGATTGCTGACATTTCGACAGATTTGGACAATCAAATTAAAGAGAATTTTGTGGAAGCCGACGACATCCAAAAGCTATGGGCAATGAAAATCGATGAAAGTACTGACATCAGCGGAAAGGTCTCAACTGCTCGCATACGTCAAACGTGAAAGACTGCAGATGATAGACAGAGAAATGAGAGTTTGCTTATCCAGCAATGAACCGCGTTTTGAGCTCATCTGCTCCAAAGAAAACGCTCAAGTATCTCATTAATTATGAAACATCTTTTAAATAAACACTGATTTCTTGTTTTTTTGTGAGGCGTGCCGCGCAAAATTTTTACCAGTTTAGTGTGCCGTGAACGATTTTCGGTTGGACAACACTGATATAGAGCAACGGTGGCCAAACCGCTGCTCGCGAGCTGAATGCGGCTCTTCAGTGTTCATATTTCGGATAGCGTACAATTTATGAAAGATATGTTACAAGGATACTGGAAGATTTCCAAGCCAGGTTTAATTACCCATAGTGCTTCAATGCGGATCTCAGCATTTTTTAAATCCTTATATTAACTCGTGGCGTCTGCTTGCTTGATTGCTTGTGTCAAAAATTTTGGATCGATTTTTAAATGAATTTCCCGTATGCTATCGAGCTGAATTTAAATTCAGCAGGCAGACTCGTGGTGACGATAAAAATGATGTATCAAAATTTCAAATCGATCGAATATACTTTCATTAAAATAATGCATTTTTAGATTATCTTTGTGTAGCATGTTAATGTTTATGCTAGTCTGTCGCACGTTGCGTATTATATTGAACGCGCGGTGCACATTATATTGAACGCGAGGTGCGTATAATATTGAACTTACTATTTGTTATGTCTTATATATAAAGGATGTATAGTCAAAGAAATATACTGGGTTTTTTATTTTAAATTTTAAAATGGCTCTCCGTTACTACATGTCTGGTCACCCCTGAAAAAGAGTGTTGCCAGCATTATTTAGTTAAACAATAAACAACAAAAGTCTTTGACGTGTTCCGAAAATTCCAAAGATATATTTAAAAAGATACTTCGTGCAACATAGTTAACGTCTTTTTTTAAAAAAATAGAAATTGTGAGAAATCTATATATATAATTTACCAGAACAAGATCAAGAGCTCGTTCTTTACCCTCTGTTTTGCGAACATAGCGGACCCTCGCTAGGGTCGGGCAATGACAGTTTATGGTTGGCAAGCTATGTTGGTGCAGGTAGCTAAGCGCAGTACTCATGCTCATGTCTAGAGACCATCAATACGTCAGCAATGCCCCCCCCCAACGTTCATTCGCTTTGTTCTGATAACTTCGTGCTGTACTTTGTGTTCATTCTTTCTCCCCTTTCTTTGCACAATCTATGAGCAAGTCTGTGGCGTATGCTACGCCAAGGGTCGTATCTAGTAGTTTATATTTGGAAAGCTCTGACGGTCGCGCGTATTGTTTTGACAGAATGGTAAGTCTTCTGTGGTAGCAAAAAAATTTACTATAAAAGAGAGTAACGTCTGTGTTCTGAAACAGTTCTAAATTTTACCATACAACTTCTACAACAAATTTCATAGAGGCGCAACTAAGAGTACTAGGAAAGTTGAACAGATGTCCGAAACTTTATTTACGAATTTAAAAGTGTTCGATTTAAAACAGATTTAAGTTCTCTGGTGCGTCATATTTAAAATAACGTATTTCATTGTAATGTCACTGTCAAAATCAAAATTATTCATTTTAAGACAAAGATTTGTCTATTCCTTGTTAGTAATAGCAAATAATTTGAATGAAAACTAATTTTAAAATCTTCAGATTTTTTAAAGAAATCATTTATGAATCCTTTAAAATGAGCATGAAAATCATTATAAATTACAGCCATTATGTCTTTGCCTGCCCCAAATCTTAACTGTTTCAATTTCTCAAATTTTTATAAAATGTCTTTATATAAAATTATATGACTTTTCAAATAAATAAATATAATCTATATTGGTGAAGCCAACTGCTGGCTGGGGTACCACGCTATATCAGTTCTCAAATTATTATTGTATTATTTTTACTTTAAAAAATACGTTCCCTTACCTTTAGTTCACGACGTAAGACACTAAAATGATTACCTCGTATGCACACATCTCACCTTTCCATCACCGCAAACAGTGCCATCAGCAGCCAGGTATAGTCTACCTCCATTCAAGTTATTGACCTTACAATACATAGCCCTGCAGATGATAGAAGGGTCCGCGTTCAAGCTGTAGTTCTTGAGGTTCTGAAATTATTTTTTATAAACTACTTTAGTGGACAGTAGATAAACATTCTCTACTTTAACGTATCGTCAAAGTTTTAAAGGCAAACAGATATAACTATTTTAATTTAACACATCGAGATGGTCTTAAGTGCAGTCACCAAATAAAGCATTTTACGTTAGTGTCCAAATTTAATTTCTTTCAAACAGCATTTCCCGTTCCCTAATCAATAGTTATCTTTATTTTTGGCCTGTGCGCGCTGGTGGGCGAGATCACCTCACGATACATGACACCAAAGACCCTATTTACATAATTTGTATTTTAATTTGTCGGATATGTTAGCTACATTTTTATATATTCAACATTATCTTTTACTTTTATCAAAATATCATATATAAGTCATTGTTCCGGATTAAATAATTATCGAGCATGATAAAATCAATTTTTGAATTAACCATCGCTGTTTTCTTATTATTGATTACAACCAAGGTGTTTCTTGGTACAAAAAATAGGAAAGAAAAGTCATTACCCTTATTGTAAGGGGCTTGCTTTGGGAATGGATGTCACAGGTGTAGTGTGGGTTATACTGGAATAATTTACTTGGTATACAGTTGGTTCCAGGTAAGGGTGATTCCACGATTTAGTCAACCTTAAAGAAAGCAATGCTTATCAATAACCTCATTACCGAGAAATATCATGATATTACGGTGATCACAGAAGAGTCACGGTCAGATGTTGTGATGTAAGGATGACCGGGCGTAATTGTAGCGAGAGTGTTTAAACACGAGTGAACAACAGTTCACGTGGACGGTTGAGTGAACTGAGAGTACGTGAGAGTTGTGATCAGCGGGCATGACAGAGGTCAAGAGAGACAGGATGTGTGACTCGGGCAGTACAGACCGGTCGGTCGAGACGGGCAGTTGTAGAGCTACGGAGAGTGTGAAGATTGGAGAGTTGAGAGCTGGGGGAGAACCGAGTTGGTCAAGGTTGGGTGAAGATAGACACAATGAGAAAGACAGATTTGAAATGGCATGAAGCTAAAAACGTTGTCAACTGTAATCTTTCCATGGATATACCTATTGAAGGTATTAAACGTGTATTAATATTTAACCAAGAGTGTTTGTAACTTCTTATACCACATCCACGTTTAAGTCCCGTTAGGGTTAGCTAGGCAAGTAGACAGATGATTACAGTCGCTGCACGGATCGTAGACGGGGGCACCGTGGTGGGGATGCCCCCGTCAATGACGAAAACCATGTTACCCGTTGAGGGTCGGGTCAACCGAAGCTGTCGTTTCGTCCCCCCTTTCTAGCTATTTCAGTAAATGGCACTGTTTAGGGCCAGGTGGGCCAGTACAATTATAGAAAAAAGTGCCGCGATGAACTTCGGTCGGACGTCAGCTCTGAGGAGATTTAACCTGATGGGGATGCCCTTACCCAACACTAAGTGGTTGGCTATTGCGTTTGCCCGCACCCCCATGGGTGGTCTACAATGATGATTCCCACTGCTTTGCAACAGTCCTTGGTAAATTAGACCCGTATTCTGTGCTATGGCGGGTCGAAATTGGAAAAAATTCCACATCCACCCTTTGGGGGGAAACTCCTTTTGAGAGGCAGATTAGGTCAACTTGTGCGGCTGCCATCTGCCAAGACGACCCCCTTTTAGAGGGTATCGTCTCTGGGGTGTCCATGTCGGCAAGCTCCCCTTTGGGAAGGGAAGAAAGTTGTCGGGGAATTCCCTGAGGGATTCTATAAGAGTCATAGAATCAGGACATTTGACGCCATCTCATATGTCATATACCACATCTAGTATGGTACTTTGTCATTTATAGTAACCAGCTGAGACTCCGTCGGAGTACCTATGCTAGGTAATATCTGTGGCCAAGGGGCATACCTGAATCCCTTCAGACACTGCGCCGCCACAGTGAGGGCCCTTCAAACTTATTGAGCCATTTGTTCGAGATATACCTGACCGGAGACGAACACTACTTGCCAGCACAGCATACCCAGAGACGTACACTGCTAGCCAGTACAACATAACAAGAGACGTATACTACTAGCCAGTAAAACGTAACCAGAGACGTACACTGCTAGCCACTACAACATAACCAGAGACGAACACTGCTAGCCAGAACGACGTAACCAGAGACGTACACTGCTAGCCACTACAACGTAACCAGAGACGAACACTGCTAGCCAGAACGACGTAACCAGAGACGTACACTGCTAGCCACTACAACGTAACCAGAGACGAACACTGCTAGCCAGAACGACGTAACCAGAGACGTACACTGCTAGCCACTACAACATAACTAGAGACGAACACTGCTAGCCAGAACGACGTAACCAGAGACGTACACTGCTAGCCACTACAACGTAACCAGAGACGTACACTGCTAGCCACTATAACGTAACTAGAGACGAACACTGCTAGCCAGAACGACGTAACCAGAGACGTACACTGCTAGCCACTGCAACGTAACCAGAGACGAACACTGCTAGCCAGAACGACGTAACCAGAGACGTACACTGCTAGCCACTACAACGTAACTAGAGACGAACACTGCTAGCCAGAACGACGTAACCAGAGACGTACACTGCTAGCCACTACAACGTAACTAGAGACGAACACTGCTAGCCAGAACGACGTAACCAGAGACGTACACTGCTAGCCACTACAACGTAACCAGAGACGTACACTGCTAGCCACTACAACGTAAACTAGAGACGAACAGTGCTAGCCAGTACAACATAACCAGAGACGTACACTACTAGCCACTACAACGTAACTAGAGACGAACACTGCTAGCCACTACAACATAACCAGAGACGAACACTGCTAGCCAAAACGACGTAACCAGAGACGTACACTGCTAGCCACTACAACGTAACCAGAGACGAACACTGCTAGCCAGAACGACGTAACCAGAGACGTACACTGCTAGCCACTACAACGTAACCAGAGACGAACACTGCTAGCCAGAACGACGTAACCAGAGACGTACACTGCTAGCAACTACAACGTAACCAGAGACGAACACTGCTAGCCAGAACGACGTAACCAGAGACGTACACTGCTAGACACTACAACGTTACTAGAGACGAACACTGCTAGCCAGAACGACGTAACCAGAGACGTACACTGCTAGCCACTACAACGTAACTAGAGACGAACACTGCTAGCCAGAACGACGTAACCAGAGACGTACACTGCTAGCCACTACAACGTAACTAGAGACGAACACTGCTAGCCAGAACGACGTAACCAGAGACGTACACTGCTAGCCACTACAACGTAACCAGAGACGTACACTGCTAGCCACTATAACGTAACTAGAGACGAACACTGCTAGCCAGAACGACGTAACCAGAGACGTACACTGCTAGCCACTGCAACGTAACCAGAGACGAACACTGCTAGCCAGAACGACGTAACCAGAGACGTACACTGCTAGCCACTACAACGTAACTAGAGACGAACACTGCTAGCCAGAACGACGTAACCAGAGACGTACACTGCTAGCCACTACAACGTAACTAGAGACGAACACTGCTAGCCAGAACGACGTAACCAGAGACGTACACTGCTAGCCACTACAACGTAACCAGAGACGTACACTGCTAGCCACTACAACGTAACTAGAGACGAACAGTGCTAGCCAGTACAACATAACCAGAGACGTACACTACTAGCCACTACAACGTAACTAGAGACGAACACTGCTAGCCAGAACGACGTAACCAGAGACGTACACTGCTAGCCACTACAACGTAACCAGAGACGTACACTGCTAGCCACTATAACGTAACTAGAGACGAACACTGCTAGCCAGAACGACGTAACTAGAGACGTACACTGCTAGCCACTGCAACGTAACCAGAGACGAACACTGCTAGCCAGAACGACGTAACCAGAGACGTACACTGCTAGCCACTACAACGTAACTAGAGACGAACACTGCTAGCCAGAACGACGTAACCAGAGACGTACACTGCTAGCCACTACAACGTAACTAGAGACGAACACTGCTAGCCAGAACGACGTAACCAGAGACGTACACTGCTAGCCACTACAACGTAACCAGAGACGTACACTGCTAGCCACTACAACGTAACTAGAGACGAACAGTGCTAGCCAGTACAACATAACCAGAGACGTACACTACTAGCCACTACAACGTAACTAGAGACGAACACTGCTAGCCAGAACGACGAAACCCGATCAGTGGGTGGCAGAGTAACAATACCGACGACCAAGCCTGAGGTATGCCGAACACTATTAGCGTATGCAAAACGACAAAATGTAAAAACTGTACCCGGAGGTCGAGTGCAGAAATACATAACATTTCTAGCCGGGACAGTAACACGCCATGTATCAGGAGCAAACCAAAGGGCCTGCTCTAAGTATATAATTTATGTTGGGAAATGTATACGTTGGATTAAGGACAGTAAACATTCAAGTGTTGTGACTGTGTGAATTTCGTTGTGTATTAATTCTAGGTATGATTGTTAATTTCTATACACAAGTAAGTATTTTTTTAAATACAAAAATAAAAATTTACAATATTGTCAAAATATTAGATCTATAGATTCTAATTTCTATAAGAATTTTAAAAAAATAATGTTAGGGTTTTTAGAAGCGATCTATCATAGATCTATTTTGGTGTATTGAGATATACTCATTAATTCTTTTTTTTACCTATGAAGTTACAATATTCCTTGCTTGACAAAGTCATGGGAGATATTTTGAATACTCTAATTTCAAGGAAAAATTACAAATTCCAGTAGATTAGCTGGTGTACGAAAAACATATCTGTTTTCTAAATTTTATATAACTTCCAAAACCTCACACTAATTTATACAGTGATTTCATCTTATTAAGAATGCATCCTTCTCTTTAACGGTTTTTCTACATAGCATGGATACATACATATTTGCTTTGATGACCGACAATTCGCTCTCTCGTTCTTTGATTGGATGATTCGATTAAAAGGATGAGGTCTCCAAATAAAGTTTATCAAATGTCAAAGCATCCTTAAAGTATTCCATTAGATTTCTGTGTGTAGCATCTGTTAATCATTTTTTAAGCAGTATACTTTTGTAAATAGTTTCAACCATCTTTGATTTAAATTATAAAATAAAAAAGAACCCGTAAAAAAGTTTTGACTATAAATCATTTATATACGAGACATAACTAAAAGAATGTTCATTAAAATACGCATCGCATGACAATCCAAAAATCAAAATTTTAATTGTCTCCTAAAATATGTTTAATATATTGCGCACCGATCGGGAATATATTTTTTAAAGTATCGTCTATATATATAATACGCACCACAAAGCGCGACTGGAATGCATTCAAAAGGTTGTTAAATATAATACGCATCGCGACACTGAAGCACAAAAATTAATATTCTACTTAGAGATAAATAGGAACAATCTAAAATTATTTAATTTAATTTCGGTACATTCGATCGATCTGAAATTTTGATACTCTATTTGTATCGTCAGCACGAGTCTGCCTGCCGAATTTCAGCTCGCTAGCTTACGAGAGACTGGGTTCAAAATTGATACAAAGTTTTTGCGGCAAACATTCAAGCATACACCACGAGTTAATATAAGGGTTTCAAAAAGAATCATTGTGACAAGCAAAGTTCTCGTGTAAGTTCGTGTGCTGAGCTTTTTGTCTGCCTCTGTCGGTTCTTCTATAGCTCAAAAAATAACCTAAAATGCCTCTATGGTGTATTCACTAATGTACCCTAAAGTCATTTAATTTCTTGCAAGTAAAAGAAATTAGATATTCCAAACCGTGTATGGACATGGAAAAGAATACATAACAACATTCTAGTGGAATAAAATTTAAGATTTATCTGTGGCGCATACAGAACGACACCCACAGCTGCTGTGGAAGTCATTGCAAACGTAGAGCCGCTCGATATTCGTAGGGACAAGGCAATCATAACGACTGCAGAGAGGTACCGCAGGCTAGACACTAGGGAGCCCTGCTACCAAATGCAGCACAACTGGGGCGGACGTGGGTGTTTGAAACGTTCCTCTTTTATGCATCAAGTAACGGAACTTGATAGGAACGTCAAACCCCCACGAAATAGAAGACAAATTATAAGTGTCCCACTCAAACCGCCCTATGCGGAATGCACACGTCCCGAAATACGTTTGTCTTTGACTGACACGGCGGTGACGAAACGCAGCCCTGAACATGTATAGAAAGCGGCTGCCCTTGAGACGATAGAAGGGTTCGCGGGAACCCAAGTGAAAGTGTTCACGGATGGGTCTGCCAGTTCAAGTTAAGGAATTGCAGGATATGGTGCGCTCATCTTATACCCAATAGGAGGGCCACAAAAGGAGAACTTCTAGGACCCTGTGGGACTATGGCATCGAATTACGATGCGGAGCTTGAAGCTATACACAGGGCCCTGGAAAGTGTGCACCGGACACTGCAGGGGTCGGAAATTGTCGGTTTCGACACGGTGCTGTTTTGTGACTCGAGATCGGCCCTCGAAGTCCTGGCTAGTGAGAAGCGTAGTACCCACTTGGTTGACGCCATTTTGGAGGACGTGGGTAGACTCGAAAGACTTGGAGGTAAGGTAACAGTGCAGTGTATCCCGAGCCACGTGAATGTTAACGGCAATGAAAAGGCAGACTCCCTGGCCAAAGCAGGAGCAGCCCTGCCCCAACCAGAGGCCCCAGTCACTTATCTTGGGGCTAAAACCTGGCTAAAGGACCACTTCCGAAATAAGTGGTACCAGGAGTGGGCTGACAACACGACAGCCAGAGGGATATTCGCTAAATTGCCCAGGCCAAGCCGTTCAGACCAGTGGTGGAACCTGAGTCGCAAACACCAGAGTTTAGTGACTAAGATGAGAACAGAACATTGCCCAACCAACTCATACTTTCACAGGCTAGACCACAACAGGGACTCGAACTGCCGTCATTGCAGCCAAGCCTCTGAGACGGTCGTACACCTGGTGACGTCTTGCCCGGCGCTTGATATAGCCGGGGGGGATGAGGGAGGCGGAAGAGTCCCATGTAAAGACAATGTTGGATGGCAATGCTCAACAGATGGAGCAGATTGCCCAGGTACTAGCCAAGGCCTTAAGAGATTAGTCTCAGGCCTACAGAATATGTGTTTAGTTTAGTGGAATAAAAAAAGTTAAATAGTTTTGCGTATTTCTTAAACTCCTGTATACTTTCCAGCCATGAAAAAGTATTAACACAAAATGGGCCTCTGCTGTTCACAATTTTAAGATCATTATTTATTTCATACTAGCAGACCCGTCGCGCTTTGCAACGATCTCAGTAAAAATGATTAACTTTAAAGACACCATGAGTGGTATGATTTAAAAACAATTATGCCATAAACCTTCACGGAATTTTGCAAATAAACAAAATCCAAGTTTCATAGCAAACTGATAAATAAATTAATAATTAAAAAGCTCACAAAAGAAAAAAAAAGAATATTAAGGAGCCCAGCCAAAAAATTGATAATTTAAATTTTTATTGCCATTGTACTCAAGCCAAATTTCTCAATATCGTGTAAATTTTTAAAGGGAATTAAATTATTAACGTGCGGTAAAAATGACATTTGGTGCCCCCAACTCCATGGGAATGGACATTAGGAGTTCAGTGCCCTATAGTAATATAATATAGGTTCATAAGTTTTTATATTCTAAGTTTAGTCAAAATTCATTTATTTTCTCATTATTTAACGCTTAAACTAATTTTAATATAGTTAAAATAGTGGGGGAAAAAAGACATAAAGGCATTCGGTGCGTGATGTCAATTTCAAAAAACTTTTCATTTTAATTCAGTTTCATCAGGGATATATTTCTCAAGATCTTTTAAAAGTGAATGGCAAAAATATCTTAAACGTATATTTGGGGCCCCCGGCCCCGAAGAAATGGAAATTAGAAGTTCAGAAACCTTAAGTTTTTTAAAACGGGCTACAATGTTTTTGTATGCAAAGTTTTGTTATGATCCAATCATTTACTCAGTAGCTAATGCAAAAAATAATAAGCAAAAAACGACATTAAGGGCCCCAGGGCCTAATTATTGCAAGAAATAAAAAGCGAAACACATGTTCATCTGAATAAATTCCAAAATACATATATTTATTTATATTTCTCAATATTGTTAAAAATTGATTGGACGATAAAATATTAATCATTTACTAAAAAAGACATTTTGGGGCCCCCTGCCGTGAAGGAATGAAAATGAGGATTTTAGTGCCATATAGTAATAAAATAAAGACCCTTGAGTTTTTATATACTGATGGGTCAATATCCATTAATTTTCTCAGTATTTTAAGCTTATTTTACGCTAATACTAATTTTTATACAGCTTATATAAGAGAAAAAACGACATTTAGGGGCCCCTGGGCCCATTCGCTGAAAGATGTCAATTTAAAAAACATGTTAATTTTAATTCAGTTTCCTCATAGATATATTCCTCAAGATCGTGAAAATTGAATTGGGAAAACTATCTTAAACATATACGAAGAAAATAAATTTGGGGCCCCCGGCCCCGAAGGAATGGACATTTGAAGTTCTGTGCCCTATAGTATTTTAATATGGGCTACCTAGATTTTGTATTCAATTTTTGGTTAAGATCCATACATTTACTCAGTAGCTAACGCATAAACTAATTTTTATATAGCTCGTATAAGCAAAAGTCGACATTAATGCCCATTCAGTGCAAGATATAAAGTCAAAACACCTCTTTATTTCAATTTGTATAATAGTGGAGACATGTGTCATTATTTTTCAAGATTGTTAATAACTGAATGGTGAATAAAATCTTTAACGTTTAAGAAAAAATAATTTTTGGGCCCTCCCAGCGCCAAATGAATGACTATTAGGAGTTCAGTGCCCTATAGTATTTTAATATTGGCTATCACGTTTTTATAAACAAAGTTTAGTTTTTTTAAAATGACATTATGGGCTCCATGAGTGTTAAATTTAGAAGAAAAAAATGTTGCCAGTTACCATCCCGGTTGGGTACTCAACAGTCTCAAAAAGTTTCATGACGATCGGTGTAATGGCTTAGTCAGCTATAAAGGACATGCACACACACAGACATACTTTGATTTATACACATACAAGCGTATCACCAGTCAAAAATGACGGAAGTTTTCAGCTGAAATCTATTTATTTTGAAAAAAATGCACTTTTTTTAGGGCGCCTACTGCTCCAACCTTTTTCAAAAGCCCAACTAACTTGTCCTTGTTTGATAAATACGAAATATTAAACTTTCTGAAATGCACACAAAGTATTTTATAATGAGAGTTGTAGGGCGCCTACGGCGCCTCCTTTGTTTTTTTATTTTATAATTAACCATCATCAAATCCTCTTTTTACATTGTTCCCTTTTCCAAAATTAAAATATGAGCTAAAAATGACGTCATGTAATATTTTTTACAGCGTATCTTTAATTTGCACACATTTTGATGCATTGGTGCGCTGCTTTATAAAATAGCGTCACGGACAGACGTGACATTGCAAATTATATTGTTTTATTCTTTTAGTTACTTCTTGTACATAAATGATTTATAGTCAAAAACTTGGTTTTTTACGATTTTTTAAATTAAATCCTTTATATTAACTCGTTTTGTCTGGTTGATTGTTTGCTTGCTTGTCGCCAAAACTTTGGATCGATTTTTAACAAACTTTCTCGTAAGCTAGCAAGCTGAAATTTTGCAGGCAGTTTTGTGCCGATGATAAAAACGATGTATAAAAATTTCAGATCGATCGCATGTACTGTGATTAAATTATTGAATTTTTAAATTATTTTATTTATCTCTATGTATCATGTTAAATTTTTGAGATAGAGTGTCGCGGTGCGTATTATATTGAACGACCTTTCCTGTCGCGCAATAAGGTGCGTATTTTATTGACAACACTTTTTATAAACATATTCCAGATCGATGTGCATTATATTTAACACGTTTTGCGAGACATAACTACAATTTTGTATTTTTGGATGGTCTTGCGCTGCGCATTATAATGAACATTTTTTTAGTTACGTCTCGTAAATAAAGGATTTATAATGAAAAACTTGTTTTTTTACGAAGTTTTGTTTTTACGGGTTTTTTGTGTTTTTTTTATTGCTATTGAGCATGCCATGGCTGCAAACATTGATACATGAAAGATTGAGCCATGAGGAAAATTATAAAACTTAAATTTCATTATAGAGATGAAGCCTTTCTTTTTAACATAAAAATATTTAGTGATCTTATTATTACTTTCTAATTATTTTTTCCATTATAGCTTTAACATATTTTTCCTGGGGGGGGGGCAGCGAATTTGGTTTCTGCCCGGGTGGCACATACCCACACTACGCCACTGGTGGGGCTCGAGGCTCCGTAAAGGAGGGCTCGTTTGACCGTTATGCAGAGGTGTACTTATAACAGAAATGCCAGAAACACAGCCCGGAAGACTGCACGTTTTTGCGCGAACACTTATTGGGTGGAACTATGCAAAAGCATTCAATCTGCTGCTGATCAGGGAGATATTAAACATATTAACGAAGGCATAAAAAAGGCCACTGGGCCCACAAAATCAAAGTCAGCTCCAATCAAGACAAAATCAGGTGAGATGATCACAGAACGAGACAAGCAGATGCGGCGCTGGACTGAGCACTATCTCTATGTGACACAGAATGTAGTATCTGACTCTACCATAGAAAGAATCCCTGATCTACCAGTTCTAAATCAGCTTGATGCTCCACCGTCACTAGAGGAGCTTAGTAGGGCTATCGATCATCTGAGAAATGGGAAGGCCTCAGGCAACGATGGCATTCCTGCAGAAGTCCTTAAGCACGGCCAGCCAGCACTACTGAAGCCTCTGCAAGAACTCATATGCGATTGCTGGGAACGCGGTTACATCCCACAGGATATGCGTGACGCTAAAATAGTCACGCTTTTTTAAAACAAAGGTGATCGCAGCGATTGCAATAACTATCGTGGCATCTCCTTACTGAGTATTGTGGGAAAGACTTTTGCAAGAGTGATCCTTGCACGCCTGCAAATTCTGGCATGATAATGTCTATCCAGAATCACAATGCGGTTTTCGGGCTGGCCGGTCAACCATGGACATGATCTTCTCACTCCGTCAGCTACAAGAGAAATGTCGGGAGCAACAGAAAGCCCTCTTCGTTGCCTTCATAGATCTAACAAAGGCATTTGACCTGGCTGTGAGAGACGTGTTGTTGTGTTTACATTGTATTAGAATGCAATGACTTGACCCAGTATGAAACAGGTGGTTTGGGAGGTGAACTGTAAGCGTGCTGTTCAAGGACTGAGAGAATAGCTGGCTATAAATGTACGGTTCAAGAGGCAACCAAGGTTTATTGCAGTGAATTGCATACGAGCTGCCTAGGTAGTTGATTGAACAGTTGATCACAGTGAATTGAATATAGTGATTAAACACAGTTGTTAACCAGACTACAGTGTGTTAAAGACTTGTCACTTGACTAGCAATAAGTTCTATTACACTGGCTAGCCACAAGGGTCTACTACGTATATTGGGAAAAAATAGGATGCCCGCCGCGGCTTCTCTCCATCATCGAGTCCTTCCACACCAATATGCACAGCACAGTTTTCTTCGATGGTGCCACCTCAGAACCCTTCCCAGTTTGTAGCGGAGTCAAACAGGGCTGTGTACTGGCTCCAACACTCTTCGGTATCTTTTTCTCGATGCTACTGCGTCATGCTTTCGAGGACTGCTTCGAGGGTGTAAACATCCATACCAGGACGGATGGAAATCTGTACAACATCAGCTGTCTCCGTGCAAAGAGAAAAGTGGAAAATGTTTTAATTAGAGAGTTGCTCTTCGCGGATAACGCAGCCCTTACCTCACGTTCAGAAATAGGTCTCCAACTTTTGGTCAACAAGTTCTCAGAGGCATGAAAGGATTTTGGTCTAACGATAAGCCTCAAAAAGACTAACATTATGAGACAAGGAACAGACTGCTTCCCAGCAATCCCCATTGAGGTAAACACCTTGGATTTCGTCGAGGATTTTACCTACCTTTGCAACATCACAAGCACACTCTCCATAGAAAAGGAAATTGAAACCAGAATCAGCAAGGCAAAATGTCATTAATGGCTAGGCTGAATCAAAGAGTGTGGAACAATGCACAGCTCACTGATAGGACGAAAATCAATGTGTACCAGGCCTGCGTACTCAGCACACTCCTCTATGGCATCGAGTGCTGGACGACCTATGCCAAACAAACAAAGCAACTCAACAGTTTCCAATTACAATGCTTGCGCTGGATTCTGCACATCAAGTGGCAGGACAAGATCACGAATGTCGAGGTACTCAGAGGGAGTCATATGCTGAGCATGCACTCAATCCTGAGTGAGAGGCACCTGCGGTGGTGGGACATGTCCGCAGGATGAGCTCGGAGCGCATTCCAAGAGCCCTGCTTTACGGCGAGCTGGCAACTGGTATGCGGAAGAGAGGACGCCCCTGCTTGCGCTTCAAGGATGTCTGCAAGAAAGACATGAGTCTGGCGCAGATTGACCATAAAACGTGGGAGACCATTGCTGAGGAGCGCACCTCCTGGCGGGCTAAAGTACGCGAGGGCATTCAAGTCGCGGAAGCTTCCCTTACAGCCAGGAGCGAGGAGAAAAGGGCCAGGAGAAAGAGGATGGGGGGTAGAGGAGCAGGAGGAAACGCCATCATCCCATGAGGATGGACGGACGCCATAGACTTATAAAAATTGTATAGACAAATTATACTATTTACAGTCACGCGAGGTGCGCGAAATGTTTTATTTCTTCCTAGGGGTGAGGGCATGACAGAAAATAATTGAGCAAACACTGTCTTAAACCAAAATCGGCAACTTGCCCGACAAAGAAAAGATATCTTACCTGACAGAGAAACGATCCATCATAATTTTCCAACATCTTGCACTGTTCATCGGGTGGATATTGAAGACCAGGCAGAGTACCAGACACATCAGGGATATTAGCGTCAGCTTGTATAGTTTCCATCAAGCAAGATGTGCCATTTCTTTGATAAATATAAGGCATTAACTGAAGACGCTTTATGTATTTACGTCGTGGTATTCGTATGTGATTCTGATAAAAATGCTGTACTATGCATAAGTCCAGAAGGACGAAGTTATTAGCTCTGTAGAAGCTAGAGAAATTTAAACATTCTGACAGAACTGTTTTAAAAAGACTTGGTATTCCGGGAAAAACATATTCACCGTGCACACATCTGGAGGATCCTAGGGATCTTCAGTCAGTAAGTTCTCGCTATGTGAGGCAACTCCCCATATAAAAATTAATTTGAAAATATACAGGTAAAATGATGAACATTTTGGTGTCAAGAATAACCCAGCGCAGCAAAATAATATGATGTGACGTAATTATTTAAGCTTATATTAATTTTTTGAAAAGGTAACAATATAAAAAGAGCAATGGTTTAATAGATGAGGTTTGTTTTTGTTTGTATTTAATCCAAATTAGTGTGTATGTGTGTGTGTGTGTGTGAAGTGTGAGAGTTTTGTGAGAGAGTGTTTGTTGTGTGTTTGTGCGCGCATGCCAACATATATAAACTAGGTTGTGCTGCGGCGCCGTGGCGCCTGCGGTGCTCACTTGTATTTAGGGCGCCTACGGCGCCCAACTTTTTCAAAAGCCCAACTAACTTCTCCTTGTATGATAAATGCGTAATATTAAACTTCCTTAAATGGACACAAAGTATTTTATAATAGGGATTTTAAGCCCAAGTAAATTATCCATGTGTGATGAATACGAAATATTCCTGAAATGTACACACAGTATTTATATAATATATTTTTACAGTGCTAATCACAAGACTATTTTTTAACTAATTTTAGAAAGCAGCGCACCAAATTACTGCGCTAAAAATAACTCTATGTGTCAGTCAGCACTGTTTAGAACACAAATGCTGACGTCAAAGGTTCGTGCGTTGTTTGGTTAATGTTAATCTGGAAACAAAAATGATTATGATTTTTAAGTCTATATTTTCAATTTTTAAAAAACGAGTGATGTCCCTTAGCGTTAAGCCACATTGTGTGAGTCAGAGATAAATGAGTGTAAATATCAATATACATAATTCCCGTCGTCTGTATGTATGGTTGCAATGTAATGCTTTTCTAATTTTATAAAGCAGCCCACCAAATTAATGCATCAAACATAACACTTTCGAACGTTCCGTATAACATTGTTCAATATGATAATAAATGAATCAAATAAATAAAATAAATGAAAGTTCTGTATTACGTTATTTTTTAAATCTGATGTGTATTTTTGGGCTGTAAAAGATTAATTTAAATTTAATCGTAACCTTTTGAAAAATTAACCGATTAAATAATCGTTAATTTCGATTGTCTCAGCTGAAGTTTCCGATACTGTAGTGGATGTTTGGTTAGCAGGTGAAATGTAAGCGAAGTGTTAAAACCTTGGTAGCAATGTTCCTTTCAAGCAGCTGGGTTGCGCAGATATTTGACCGACCCACGCAGTAGTTTAGAATCACCGCGCAACAAAATTTGGTAAAATATTGCACAAAAAATGGAGGTTGTGCACCTTTGACAACGAGTTGTTTTTTTTAACTTTGCGCACGGACCAATAAAGCTTAGACTTAGTGGGAACATTGCATGGTATGCAAACGATTTCTCTCAATGGACATAATTACCTATTATCAACATTTTGAACATTCACGTAGGTCAATAGTTTAAAACCAAAATGTTCGTGCAATCGTCCGGAAATTAGTTTATATTTATCGGCCGAAATATTTGACTTATTCACTTCCAGTACATTTAAAAGTGGTGGGTCGATTAATCGTTATAAAATTGTAATCTTTAAAAAAATTTAACGATTAATTTTACAATTAATCGTTAATTTCCACAGCCCTAGTATTTTTTTGGAAAACTTCCGTCACTTTTGACGGGTGAACCAAAAATAACAATTTTCGAAGTTCCGCATATAATAGTTAAATATGATAATAAATGAATCAAATAAAAATAAATAAAATTAATGAAAGTTCTGTATTACGTTATTTTTTTAACTGATGTGTATTTATTTTGAAAACTGCCATCATTTTTGACGGGTGATATACTAGTATATATGATAAATAAATAAATAAACAAATATGTAAATATGTATATATATATATATATATATATATATATATATATATATATATATATATATATATATATATATATGAGTTGTTCCATCCGTCGTGATCGATGATGACCACTCTCATCATATATGCTGGGCCGCCACATGTGTTCTCTGGTGGCTTATTAACCCTATTTTGGCACGAAAGAGGCGTCCGCATGTCGGACAAGAGATAGAAGTGGTCCCTTATATATATATATATATATATATATATATATATATATATATATATATATATTAAGGGTACCGAATATGATTATTTTGCCGAGTGCCGAGTAGTGGCGGCCATGTTTTTCCGATGCCGAGTACCGATACCAAGTACCGTAAAACCTCTCATAACGAGCACCTCTCATACGAGCACCATTCATAACGAGTTTTTCCACATATCGAGCAAATTTAAAAGTGGCTGCCCTTTTTTGCTGATACCGAGTACCGATACCGAGTATTTGATGAAAAATAAATAAATTTAACAAAAAAGTATTTAATGCCATACTTAAATAGAGATTATTTTTAATCACCTTTTCAACAACAAAATTTTATTTTTAGGATTTGTAGTTTTAAACTTATGCATTTTTAATGGGGTTCATTTTGTCGGAATCGGCATGACCTACATATGACTCATGACAAAGTGAACTATTGCCTATAAAAATGTACAAATAAAAGTAGGAACTCCTTTTGAACCTTCAACTTTGACTCATAATTAATTCTAACCAGTATTTGAATGGCTTTTGCACACGGCCAATTCTTATGAATGAAACAATGAGAACAAAGCAGTAGTAATAGAGTAAAAATGAGGTTGAAGGATGAATGGTTGTAAATGACAACAAGTCTGCACAGGGTACATTTTGTTATTCCATACGAAACAAAATGTATTAGACATGCGATTCTGCGTGCATCTTTGCTATTGGGGAGATTATGTAATACTCGGCATCGGCATCACTTATGCGGCCATTTGCCGAGTATCTCCGAGTATTCGAAAATCTGCCGATGCCGACTAGCCAAACCGAGTATTGGTTCAGCCCAAATATATATATAATAGACGCCCCGCGGCGTATCATACGCCGCAGACTTGCTCATGGAGAGTGCAAAGAAAGGGGAGAAAGAACGGACACAAATTTCAGCACGAAGAAATCAAAACAACTCCAGTGAACGTTGGTTGGGGTTGGGGGGGGGAACTGCAAACTCATTGTTGGTTTCGAGACATTTGCAGGTGAAATTCGGTACACCCCTAACTTCTATGAAGTCAGCTATAAAACGATAATCGATTGAAAATCGAAGTTACATAATCGATAATCGGTATTCCAAAAAAAACCACCAACCAGCAACAAGCAATTAATATGCCTAAATATTACTAATCCTCGCTAGGGTCGGCCAATCTCAGTTTATGTTTAAGGGATGGTAGTAATAAATGGGAGGCTGGTAGCAACAACCTCAGTGTGCATATCTTGACGTTTACTCGCTATTTGTTTATTTACTGCTGCTTTTTGTGTCTGTAATCTCATCCCCCCAACCATTCTTTGCAAGTCTGCGGCGGATGCTACGCCGCGGTTCTCTCAAGAATTCCTTCTTTTCATTCACTCACAGTCGTTTGCCCAAACCCACCCCATTTTGAAAACTGTGTCTTTCAGGACGTCTTCAACCGTCTCTAAATCACTAGCGGCGTATGCTATGCCGTGGGTCGGCTAGTGTTGGCAATAAAGGGGTAAAAGTACGGCACAAACAGACATTTTAAAAAAAAATTAAAAATGTTTTCGCTGGGGCTTGAAACCTGGAACTTCCCCGTATGAGGCGGACGTGATAACCAGTACACTACGAATCTCAAGTTATTCTGTGAAGGAACAATGCAAGTGAAACGCAAGGACCATTGTTGCTCTCGATACATTGGTTGACCCCAGCGAGGGTCATTGGTCATGCTCGGTTAAACATACTTGCGTCGTGGTGTCTCGCATGGTCCCATGAAGAGAATTATATATATATATATATATATATATAAGTAATTGTAAATTTATTTGCTAAACCAATGTTTAAAATCCGTTATTTGGTTTATGAGAACAGCCCGATTGCCCTTAAAATATTGCTCAACCCTGGGTGGCATTAGCCCTAAAGCTTAGCTACTGTTAATATGTTTTCTGCATAACTTAAGCTTCAGATAAAGGGTAAATATTAAGCCAAACCTTGCGATTAAATATCTGTTTTTTTAAACTAATAACTAAACCCAGTTGCCACCCTCACATAGACATCGATGTTCAAAAAATAATTATCTAGCTCAAAAAAAAATCGTTTTCGTCCTCAACTAAGGTCATGCATAGACTGGAAATAGAGTGGATTTTTTTAGAATGTTTTCTTTAAACCAAATGAGTCTTATATACAGCTAATTATGGTCAGACAAATGATCAAACATACATTCTAAAATAATATTTGGTATAGCTCCAGAATAATGCAGTTACATGGTACAAGCTTCAGGTAATTACTGTAGAGTTGTCTGTCTAAGGTGTCAATATATTTAGTGTAAAGTAATATCACGGGTATTACAGCGTATATATAAGATCCAGCTTCAGAAGTTACAGTGGAAAAATAAAAAAAAGATTTAATACGAATACATAAGTATCTGCAAATGTCTGAATCATCACTAATTGAAGGAAAGATCTCCGGCAGTCGTTTAATGGGACTTAAATATATTTAAATGAGAGGATCAACCTATAAGCAATAATAATTATTAGATATGGTTTTCTTGTTATGATTCATGTGAAAAGAAAATGAGCACATTAGCATTAGAGTTACGAAACTGTAGCGGAACTTTGGTATTCTGGTACAGCATTTAAAGAAAATCATACGTTATTAAAGTAGAACAACCAAAATTGATATGAATCATTAAAATTCATTATGCTTTCGATTCTCTCGACTAAGTATGAAGAAGAGGTTCGCTTGTTTGCTATCCTACTTTCATGATGCGTTTATACTAAATACTAAATTTTTTAGGGGAAGTTGATACCCAAAAACAAAATACTGCTACATTTTTTTGGTGCTTACTCATAGCGAAGCTCGCGTATTGATTAGTTTTAAGATATCGTCGAAGTTTTGCAGGTTTCATCGCTTCATTTGCAAGAATTTGCGGGCATATCACACTCTGATCTGGATTTATTATGACATATGTAAACCAAAGCGCGAATATTCGTCATCATACCGTCGTATGGCAATTCGTCTTTTTTTCTCCGGAGCTGTATTTGATTCACACACAGATCGTGAGGATGAGTCTGAGGAATCCTAATCTTGTCCTTATGTTCAGTTATTGTTGTTTTTTTAATTAGAAATTTATCCATGCGATTAATCAATTTAATTATGTATTACTTTAATAGTTGTAATATTAATTGAAGGTGTTATTTTTTACTCAAAGTTTTCAAAAAATTATTTCTAAATGTCAATATAACAAATATAGTCTTCTAGAATCTAGTACGACATCAAGTGATTTCCGGAATAGCTAAAAGTAAACTTTCGACCAAAACATATTATTTTCGGCTCTATGCTATCGCCATCGAGTGATTAAAATTAATCAATATATTTAAAAAAAAGTGACAATATATATATATATATCTTTTTTTGTTTTTAACTTTAAAAAATTAAAATTTCATCTTTTGCTCGCGGACCACTAGGGACATCTCCGCACACCACAGGTTGAGAACCACTGCTCTATTGAGCGTTACCCAGTTTCAGGAATCTGGCAGAAGGAAAAGTCAGTAAAAGAGAATACAGATAGTTATGATACGCTGGATCATTTCTTAGATTTAAAAAAAATTAAATCTTTGTTTTCTGCAGTATATAGTGCTGGCTAAGGTCGAACGGCTTTCGTCTAGTAGTTTAGACTCGCATGTATGGTGACAGGAGTAGCGACTGCGAGTGAAATTTTACTGAAGGTGTCCGCGATGGGAAATATTTAAGTATCTATTTACAAAAAACAATAGCGCGTTGCGTTTTCGACACTTAAAAAGTCAAAACTATCTGAAAATAAGTTAGGGGCCGTGATGAATGACGTCACGCGATTTTGGCTGATTTTTCACTCCCCCTTTTCACAAAAAACTTAGACCCTCCCCCCAATATAACATCACAAAGTTCCCCCCCCCCATAAATCCCGTATTTTAAGTTTTGAAAAAGAGCATGTTTGAAAACACTTTTTTGTCATTCAAGTATGTATTTAATGTAAGGTTGCAGTCTAATATCGTAGCATAGTGAAGCCGTGTAAAACGACATACAGTAAAAGTCCGATAATCCGGCATTCAACAGTCCGGAATGCCCGATAGTCCGGCATCGCTCCGGAAGATTGTAAAAAATGTGGTTTTCTCTAAAAAGTGTGTCTTTAAAGCAAATAAAAACGCTTGAGAGCTATTCGGAAGTTTTCGGGGTAGTTCGAGAAGCGCTCGGAATTGTTCGGAGACAATTAGCGGCCGGCTAGTCTCAGCTGTCACAACAAATACAGGTGCAGTGCGGCACAGATAATCAATCGCGAAGCGTCTCGACATATTTTTTTGCGTTTTTTTGTGTGTGTCCTTTCACATCGCAGTAAACTGTGTCTCAGTACTCTCTGTAGTGACATACGTAACTTTTGAAACTGTTTATAAACAACGTGAGTTTCGTTCTAACTGTACAGTGACCATGTTTTCAAAACCTAAGCCTTCGAGTTTAAAGGAGAGAAACGAAAACTCGTAACACTGACTCTCAATCAGAAATAAACTTTGTTGTATTTGCATACTGTAATTGTGGTTTAATTATTAACCTAATTGTTCTTATAATTACGATTTATGTATGTATGTAGTTAAAAAAAACAATGTACATTTGTTTACGACAACGCTTACACTACAAAGAAAGGGCACCGCCCGAAATGCCGGAATTTCCGATAGTCCGGCACCGAGCCGGTCCCGAACGTGCCGGATTATCGGAATGTTACTGTACAATAAATTGTAAGAATCAAATATTTAAGTGGAACTTTTATTTAAAATTGCGCGTTTTGATGTGACGTCACATTCCTCAAACACCCCCCTCTCGTCACACATCGTCACAAATGTGGACACCCTCCCTCCTAGGTGCGTGACGTCATTTATTTATTTTTTAAAATTCCAAGGCTACAGCCACTCGTGAAGTGATAATCCTTTATAATAGATCTTCAATCTTACTGTTGGAGATAAAATAGTGATTATTGATCTTTAACCAAGTCAGACATTTTAATAGCTGTGATAAGTGAAATATTACAAACAACGATTTCAATCTTAGAATTATTTCTCTACGACGTATAGATGTGCAAGAAATAAATTAATGACTTTACGTTTGAGTTTAAAAACTGAACAATGGAAACTCTAAATGCTAAAAGAATATTTTTGTAGTAGTGGAGAATTTATAGTAAATAATTAGTAATTTGAAAATAATTATATATTTCCTTACGTTGTCATTAGTAGCTGGGAAACATAATCTGTAAAGTACTTTATACTACAGTTTGAGAACCTCCAGGGATTCTGATTGACAACGTCATTTGGTGATGCTGCGATGCCAGACATGATGTAGTTATCGTTGGCGCTGCAGGGGTTGTTGTATTCACCATCGTGTTTTGCCGACATGCTTTTGAAGAAAAGGAAAATAATTAATTTTTTTTAAATGAATTTTAGAACTTATAAAGCCCAACACCGCGGCAAGCATCTGGGCTCAGAGCGCTTCACTTAAAAATAGTAACACATATATTTATCAATGCATTCAATTTAACATTCATATATTTATTTTTTAAAAATAACTAACAAAATAAAGTTGAGACTGCAATCAGGCTCATGGTTAAAAAGTAGGGCTGTTAACGATTAATTTAAATTTAATCGTTAACTTTTGAAAACTTACGATTAATTAATCGTTTATTTCGATTAAAGCCAAAAATTAAAATGTATGATGTCATAAGGTCATAGGTAACACTTATTAAACGTTCTTGTTAAAAAGTTTAAATAACACTTGAATGACTCCTTTACTTTATATTTCATCTTTTAACCAAACTACGCAAAAAGACAGGTGTGTTGACATTATTTGGTTCAAGTGATGAGCGGGTCTAATTGACAATATAACCAGCTGAGCTGAACAATCATTCACATGGAACTGAGGTAACTGTTATGCACAAAACTGTCTTGGCAAGGAATGAGATTATCGGATATCGGTGTTAAGTTTCCACTATTGTAGAGGGTTAGTGGATTCAGCAACTTTCATCTCCATTTTGTAATGCATTAATTCATCATAAGAGTTGTCGTCATTTTCTGTTTCTGAGTCAGACTCCATTACTGCCATTAGCTTAATACGCTTTGCATTTGGTTTGATAAGTAGGCGAAGTGTTAGAACCATGGTAGGCAAACTTTATCAAGATTTTGAACATTCCCGTCAGTCAATAGTTTAAAACCAAAATGCTTGTGTAATCGTCAGGGAATTTGTTATTATTTATAGGCCGCAATTTTTATATATTTTTAAAAAACTTTTTGACTTTCAATAATTTGTTAGTAATGGGTCGATTACTCGTTAAAAAATAATTTAATAGTTCAATTTTTTAACGATTAATAGAGAAATTAATCGTTAATTTCCGAATCCCTGATAAATAGATTCATGTCATAAATACACTGTTTGTATGACATTTATCTACTTTAAAAAAATACGAGTAATTTTTTAAAGGCGCGTTAAAATTTGAAGATACGACGTATTATTTAAAAGTTATTTGATGTCTTAAAGGTCTAAATAGCTATAAAAATATGTGTGTCTCTATTCATGTCGTTTTCTACGTGAGACAAACTAGTTTCAATGCATTTGAAATTTCTTAATTCAAAACAAAAATCAAGAACTTAATACAATTAAGCGATTACTAGCTAAAGTATTTCATCCCATATATCAAACATGATATTGACATGTTTAAATAATGTGCATCTAAAATGTATCAATTTCTAACTAACAGTAGATGAACAGTCCTACCAGAACGCATATCTTAACAGGCTAGAACACAACAGGGACTCAAAATGCCGTCCTCTAAAACATTAGAAGCCCAGAAGATGGACTATAAGTTTGCCAAGGTGCTCAGGCGATATGCAATTTGTTTTTAGACAGAGTTCTCCAAGCTTTTCAGAATATAGATTAGATAAAATGAGTTACTGCGGGTTCATTTGTTTTTGTTTTTTTTTCAAAAAACATATAAACTTTAGAGAGTGATAGACACAAATGTTAAACAATTTGAGACGTCTCGGTATAACCGTTCACTATAAAGCACCCGTACAATATAGGACAATTGTTCACTATTGGGCGACGATTTACCATATGGCAACCGTTCACTATAAAGCACCCGTACAATATAGGACAATTGTTCCCTATTGGGCGACGATTTACCATATGGCAACCGTTCACTATAAAGCACCCGTACAATATAGGACAATTGTTCACTATTGGGCGACGATTTACCATATGGCAACCGTTCACTATAAAGCACCCGTAGAATATAGGACAATTGTTCACTATTGGGCGACGATTTACCATATGGCAACCGTTCACTATAAAGCACCCGTACAATATAGGACAATTGTTCACTATTGGGAGACGATTTACCATATGGCAACCGTTCACTATAAAGCACCCGTACAATATAGGACAATTGTTCACTATTGGGCGACGATTTACCATATGGCAACATTCAATATATGGCGACCGTTCAACATAGGGCATGTCTCATATGTGTGAGTCTTTACTAACATCAATAAAGGCCGCTAAAAATGGTAGTATGTATGTTATTGTGTTTTTATGTATTTGTGGGATGTGTTTTCGAAATATTATTAATGCTCCTGGTATAACTTTCACTTGTATTTTAATAATGAATTTTGAAGTCTCACTACGTTCTAATACAGAATGAATTATTTGTGTTACTACCTGTGACCGAGTTCGTGGGCAGCTGTAGCAATACTGGAAAATCCTTGTAAATCCTCAATCATAGAAGAGCTTCGACCATCGGTTTTGCAGAAGGTTCCAACATACGCTAAGCCTTAAAGATATTGTATCTAGACTCATTGCGTGTTTATTACATTCTATTAGTAGACAAAATCATGATAAAAAACAAAGCCAAGTGAAAAGTAGGTAGTTATATCCATTAAAGATGGTAATGATGAAAATACGAAAATGTTCAGAAACATAAATTTAATGTTATACTTAATACTATTGATGGTTATCATTATACTGTTCATATTTTGACTGTACAATAAGTAGATTTATACTTTTGATTGAAAGTGCATTTTTTGCTATCTCTCTTTTTTATTGAAAACAAAGTTTTAATTTAAATCTTTGTTTGATGTGTCATTGACTTCAAAAGTTTATATATGTTTGTTTTGTATACGTTGTTTTAATGCACATCAAATTTAATTATTTTATTAACTAACGTATTTTACTTACCCAAGAGATCTTTGTTGGGAATTCCGTCTAGAAATTGAGTCATGTTGAACCTTAAAAATGTAATCAGTTAAGATAATAATAATTTCCTGTACTGAGAGACCTGAACTAGAATATTCATCTTCTGTATGGGACCCATCCACCAAAGAAAAATTTGATAAACTAAAACAAATTAAAAAAGAGCTGCCAGATTCTTTACGTAAGAATATTATAAATTGACAAGAGTAACACCATAAGTAAAAAAATTAAACCTAGAAACACTAAGGGATAGAGGAAAAAAGAGTAAAGTAGTAATAATACATAAGGTAATTAATTCTTAATTGGAAATATAACACAGATATAATCCAAAACAACCCTCAGATAGACGTATAATAAAAAACACTTATTTTATTCCACATGCAAGATCAAACACTAGAGCTGGTACTGATTAAAATTTTCTTTTTCGATTAGTCGGAAAAAAGGAAATGATTAATATATTAATGTCGATTAATTATAAATCACATATATATCCTACTATTTGTATCTGATCTGCAACAATCCATGACTAAGCTTTAGAGTTTACACAAAAATGATGTAAATTCTAACTGTAGCACTGACGTAAGTGATTTTTCTATAACTTAAAAGAAAAGGTAGAGATTTAGTTTAATTATAAAACATATTCAGTATACTGACTGTGAGTCACTTTATAATAAGCAAGTAGGCATCACTTTAGCCAATCACGCAGACCAACCAGAGCGTTTACATTTTCTGGAAGCAGACATAATCGCATTTTATTTACGATGTATCCAGAAGAACTGAAAATTATTTCGCACATAACAGATGCTGCCGGTACACAAAGACTTGTTTGCACAAAACTGCTGAGGACATGAAAATATTGGTTATTAAGCTTCGACCAAAATAAGACGATCCTCTGTTTCTGGAATGGAAGTTTCTTCTTGGTACCGCGTCAGTTGGCCTGTGAACCATTGACTGTTTCTGAATCGTCAGCTGACAAATGCGATTTAGAGTCGCTCAGCAGCAGAGTAAGCTTTTGTTTCTTCGGTGCAGGTGCTTTTGTGTCATCGTTTCCTTTTTTTTTAGCCTTTTGGACGTGCTGCTGGGTGTCTTTTATCGTAGAAGTCCCAGAATACATGGAACAATGCTGTCCACACTGCTTCGTGTTTCTCTTGTCTTAGACCGGTGTATTTTAACGTGGATCTAAGGCCACAGTCATTTGCAACGTTTTTAAAGTATCAATGCCTTCAATTCTGTTCGTGAAGTTGTTCAATTTTGCAGTTTTCGTGCAATATAACCTGTATCGTCATAATTAACCTTTAAGAGTCTACGCAAAAAAGTTTCTAGTTGAAGAACGGCAGAACATGTCACATATTTTTCACTTTCAACATATTCCGTAGCATCTGCAAGTGATCCTAACACTGACGTATATTGGGCCATTTTTTCCCCAATATGATTATGTCAGTTTAGGTCCGCTGGTGTTGTTTTTTTTGTGGGTGATCGATGTGACACTGCATTATGGCATTTTTAATTTCCAACATTCTGGCTCACATCATGTAGGTACTTTTCCAAAGATTTACCACCTCCTGCTGCAATTTTTTTTAAAAGACAACATATTTCGGCAACGAGACACTTGAATGGCTTCTGTTTAGTTCCAATGTGTTGGCCGAGCTTTGCTTGAAATGCCCAACTAAGTGTCGACATGTTGCCATAAGAGCTGATGAGTCAGCTGCCTTTAAACCTGCTAATATGCTACGTTTAAGACAGTGTGCGATACATAGTATGTGACTATAAGCCGTTTGTCTCATAGAAGAAACCATGTTTCATGCACTGTCCGTTACGATAAATCATATTTTTTCAGTGATGCCCCATGTTGTAGCAAACTCTTCATAGAAATTGGCAACGTTTTCAGCAGTGTGTCGTTTGTCAACAAGTAAGCAAACGACTGGATAGCGAAGTCAATAGTGCGCTCACCTCACAAGCTGAGGGGCGTGGGATCAAGCCCACGTTAAAGCCACTATAAAAAAGTTGATGAATGACTATCGCTAAGAAAGTCATCCGCTGACCTGGAGAGGGATTGGCGCCGCCAAGGCCTACTAAGCCCGAGAATGTTCTAATGGAAACATTCTACATTCTAATGGAAACATTAGAACCCCCTACGACCTCGAAAAAAGGTTATGGGACTAAAAAAAAATTACCCTTTATACCACGGTATGATTTATTGTTGTTTGAGGTCCAAAAGTCGTTAGAGAGAGCAATACTGTAAATTCTTACTATAGCTTTCTTATGCTCTGTTTATTTTTGTCGTCGTACAGTTGACCAATGACTTTATCGATTGTACGGCGACTGGGTAAATTTTAAGTCTTGTTTTGAAGAGCTATACGTAGTATTGTGTGTAGTCCATCATCTTCAACAATTGCCATTCATCGTCTTAAAATGGCAATCCACTGTGCAATAGCAGCTTTCAAGCCCGTTGAAATTGTGTCGCTTACAGGCTTGTTTGACTGACACAATAAAACATTTGTATTTGTTGTACTCTTCTTACGGTCACTATAGACAACCTGTTTAAACTTGAGAGGATGTTTCTACTGAAGGTGGTACGTCAGCGATATACTTGAACACCCAAAAGCGAATTGTTTATGGCAGTGAACGCAGAATATTCTGTAGCCTTCATCTACTTTGCCATTCGCAGTTAGCTTAAAAATAATTTTTTTGTTCAACTTTCCGCATGATTGCTTAACTTTAACTGTGGGGTCATTAGTCGCCATTTTTGGTTAAATTCTGCGAGTCTGAATAAATAATAATAATAATAATACGGCAGAAAAATATGTAAGTAACAAGAAAATATAAATTATTAATATATTGAAAATTCTATAAATATTTTCTAACGATTAATTGATTTTAATTTCCACAACCCTAAAAAACATAATTAATGGATCCAAATCTGCACCAATAAAGGTTAACTCAGGAGTTCCACAAGGAACTGTGCTAGGTCCCTTACTCTTTTTAATTTATATAAATGATTTACCCAACAACATCTCAACAGGTACAAAAGTTAGGTTATTTGCTGATGATTGTATAATCTATAGAACAATTAAATCAGAACAAGACAGCAACATTTTACAAAAAGACTTAGATGAATTGATAACATGGGAAACTAACTGGAGTATGTCTTTCCACCCAGAAAAGTGTCAACTGTTAAGAGTAACAAAGAAAAAGAAACAAATAAATTCAAAATATTACATTCATGGAAAAGAACTGACCCAAACTAAAGATGCAAAATACTTAGGTGTCTTAATAAATGAGAAACTATCATGGAATCCCCAATGTCAATGAAATTATTAAAAAATCAAACAAAACCTTAGGCTTTATAAAAAGAAACTTTAACAAATGTAATAGAGATATAAAACTAAAATGCTACCTCACTTTGGTGAGACCTGTACTAGAATATGCATCTTCTGTATGGGACCCATCCACCAAAGAAAACATTGATAAACTAGAACAAATTCAAAAAAGAGCTGCCAGATTCATTACTGGAGAATATTCGAAACTGACAAGAATAACACCATTAGTTAAATCCTTAAACCTTGAAACACTAGAGGATAGAAGAACCAAGAGCAAAGTAGTAATCATACATAAAGCAATTAATTCTAATTTAGAAATACAACACAAAGATAACTTAATACAACCCTCAGATAGACATAAGGATAAAAACACCTTTCTTATTCCGTATGCAAGAACAAACACATACAAGTTTTCCTTCTTCCCGTCCGGAATTCGGGCGTGGAATGGGTTGCCTGAAGAATCCAGGAAAACCAACACTTTATCAACATTTAAATCTCTAATAAAAATGCAGGACTAAACACAAACCATAGATAAGCGTAGGACGCAATAATCTTCTGTATAGAAGGAGCGTCTGTAAACAGATAAGATAAGATAAGATAAGATAAGATAAACACATACAAATTCTCAAATGGGTTGCCTGAGGAAACCAGGAAAACCAACACTTTATCAACATTTAAAACTTTTTTTAAAAATGCAAGACTAGACATAAACCATAGATAAGCGTAGGAAGCAATGATCTTCTGTATAGAACTAGCGTCTATAACAGAAAAGGAAAGATAAAATAAGATAATAATTATAATATGTGCTTGGCTCAGTTCACAGCGCCAGAAATAACCATTTAAAAGCTTTCGTCATTCACACACAAAGTTTAAAAGATTATTTTTTTCGAGCAGCATCCTTATAAACGTAAAACAAAAGAAAATTAAAAAAATTAAATCAACAACTCATCTTTTAAAATATTTTATCGATTACCCAGTAAACAACATGGCGTGATCATATGATCCAATGACGTCACGACCCGATCTGACTAAAAATTTAGTGAAATCGTCCAGACTCAGATAAGAGTCGAGGGTATCAATGGGAGAAGCAGCTTTTCTAAAACCTTCCGTGAAAGCAGATTCTTTGACCGTCTGAAAGAAAATAACAAATTAAATAATTATGACACATTTTAGCTGAAGGTGTCAATATTCAGCACTCAGTTATATCATAACGAAAGTTGCGAATTGTGCATTCAATTCCATCTTGGCGAAACTTTTAAATTGTGCATAATCCAGATAAATCTTGTGAAATATGTTTTCCGTACCATCTTGAAAATTTTGAATCATGCATTCAAGTTTAAAATTTTTCACATTCAACTTGACAAAAAACTATCTGGCAAGTATATGTGGATGTAATTAACCTGACGTAAATGTGTTTAAAAAAATTGCAAGTAAATTATTCATAAAATTTAGCAACAAACAGAGTTAGAATATTATGCTGAATTGCAAAGTAAAATTTTTATTTTAAACAAAATCTATAGTTAATACCTCAGCCACGATCACCTTGATAAGTCGGACACGAATTTTGTAGTTTGTTGTCGTTATTCCTTGATAGAGAAGATCAACCTGAAAAGACAGAAATGAAATCACCACAAGGACATTTCGACACACAAATCTACGTTAGTCTACACTGGTTTCAAAAGGATAATCAAAAGATTTTTAACGTTAGATCATGTTTCTAAAAAAATTAATGTAAGGTCTTATCTCACAATTAATAAAAATTTGTTTCAGTTCAAAAAACCAGGAACATTTTTGAATTTTTAGCAAACGTGTATTACTTCAGTCACATAAACGTTTACCTACTCATGTAATATCAAACGTACAGAACTCCAGTCAAATCAACGTTATTCTACTCCTGCTGTAACAAAGTTATAGTACTCCATGCAAATCAACTTAAACTACTCCTGCTATAACAAACGTGTAGTAAGTACTCCAGTCAAATCAACTTAACCTACTCCTGTAATAACAAACGTGTAGTACTCCAGTAGCTTCTGTAGAGCTTCTGTTCTGTTACTGGAGCTGCCCAGAAATCGACTGCATGCCCGGTAGTCAATGACAGCAACGATGTCGATGTAGTAGGTGGAGGTCGTCTGACGACGTTTACGAAGAAGTGATGCAGACAGAATATCATTATGGTCTTCTGGCGTCAGTTTACCATTACTTTCCTGGCTTGATCTGTTCACTGCTTTAGAGCATTGTTTGAGAAGAAAAGGACAAAGTCAAGCGTTAAGACTAACTTATCTATGAACGTAAATTGGTGTCGTGCTATAAATCTCGCTATACTGTTTCTTTAATTCTCTCTCTCTCTTTCTCTCTCTCTCTTATTATTCTTATCTCTTTCTCACTCTCTTATTATCCTTATCTCTTTCTCTCTCCTTTTTCCCCCCTCTCTCTCTCTCCATCTCTCTCTCTCTCTCTTTCTCTCTCTCTCTCTCTCTCTCTCTCTATATATATATATATATATATATATATATATGTGTGGTTTTTCTTTTATGACTGTATGTGGATTATGCCCTCGTTATAACAAGTTTAATTCTGGAGATTTTTTGCACATTCTTGTTTTTATTAAGTTTTATTATGAGTAAACCCTATTGTTATAATGTCAGTGTTGGATTACCTTTCCCACCTTTGATTACTACTTTTCCTATCTTATCTTATCTAGAATATCACAAACGCTCCTTCTATTCAGGAGATTATCCTACGCTTATCTATGGTTTCTGTGGTGTCTTACAATTTATTTAAATTTTTGATTCTTTTGGTTATTCCAATTTGTGGAGGCAACCAATTTCACACCTGAATGCCAGACCTGATGGAGGATTTGTACGTGTTCGTTCTTGCGTATGAGTATTATGAGTTTAAATAATACAGTTTGTGTATATACATTTTTATTTTAGGGTCAGTGCTTGTGGTGAAATTACTTCAACACTAATGTTACATACCACTACATGTAATTTTGTTTCACGTTTTTCAGATTGCACTTCTTTATTTTTACTTGTGTCCTATTTAGGAATGCTTAAAAAGATATATTCTCTAGTTAAGTCCGTACACTGAAGCCATTCAGTTAAGATACTGAAATGAAAGTTCTAATGACAATATGTCATTCGTTATTTCAGTCCTTAATGTCACTTACCAGGCATGATGTAGTCATACATCTGTAACATCGCTGGTCTTTCTTTTATGACGTAGTCATCTCCATCTTGTGAGTTCACATCTCTCTTAGAGCGCGTCTCGCGGCTAACTGTAAACAGTGATCCGTTGAGAATAAACTGACCGTTCTGTAGAGATTAAGAAACTATTATTAGGGAGATTCATAATCATTGAGTAGACACCTTCTGATAATAGAAAACAATTATGCTATTGCAACCGAATGTTTGTATCATGCTTTGGAAACAAAAGGCTTAATTATCAATGACAAATGATACTTTAAAAGGTCCAGAGTAAATTCCCAATGAGAGATTCTTCCAAGTACGTGTATAATAAAAAAATTTTTTTGTTAAAACAAGGCTGCGGTATACGGATATTGTTAAAAAATAATTTATTTTACATTTGGGGCTAGGCTGTCAACGGGTACAACCCGGGTATCCATTGCCGTGCAATTACCCGGGTAGTAAAATTCCGCCCGGTTACCCGTGAAAATGACTACACTAACGGTGGCTTAAGTGCGGCTCTTTTGTGTTCACATTGCGGATACCGAAAAATTAATAAAATTAAAACTTTTCGTTTGAAATATTTGCTGTGAAATACGTCTATAACACTAAAACCCTTAAGAAGTTATATGTCAATGGGAAATAAAATTCAGTCCCGACTAACTACAAAGTATTTTCATACACTTTTTTTTCTCTGAACATGAAACCAACAAAAATGTGTCACACAAAAAGATTTTGGTTCTTTGAAGGCATCAATGACAGCACGTTAACTTTTCTTTGAAATACACCGACAACATTACGTTTCCGACTGAGCATTCCTATGTAGTTAATATAACCCCACCCCTTACTCGACCCTCCACTCTGATCCCACCGTACTTAAAAAGCACCTTATTTTTATTTTTTTAAAAATATATTTTAATTTCAGTCGTTCAAGGTCTTTCACTGCAATAGCAATAATAAATGCTTTTTTTTTCTTTCTAAAAGGTGTCGGCATTGCTGAATGACGCACCTCACAGCCACCGATACCATTACAATTGTGCGCCCTTTCCCTTCACTTGTGTTTCCTGTGTTATTTAACATGTGTATACTGTGTAAACCTAGCAAAAATGATTTAATAAGAAAACAAAGTTGTTGGTCGTCAGTATTTAAAGTTAATAAATTAAATAGTTACTGCCGCCGACTAGCGGACATTAGCATTCAAGCTGCTGGGTTCGTATGGCCTGACTGAAGGTTACTTCATTGATATTGGCATTTTTTAAAAATCCCTTATATTAACTTCACCGGCGTCTCTCTCTCTCTCTCTCTCTCTCTCTCTCTCTCTCTCTCTCTCTCTCTCTCTCTCTCTCTCTCTCTCTCTCTCTGTCTGTCTGTCTTGGGCGGGCGGAAAAACAGAAGTAAAAAATGACCCACTTCCCATGATCCGATCGAACTGAAATTTGGCACACGGACCGGTCTGACCTAACAATGCATCGTATCAAAATTTCAGATTGATCGAACGTACCGTAATTAAATTAATGCATTTTTAGTTTATCCTTATATGAGGTATGTAATTTAAATTCAAGGTTTGTTATTTTTTTTTGCCACGTGAAAGTTTGAGCTGACGCATTGAGGCGACCCAACGAAGCGACGGGGCGCTTTTGTTTACATTTTACGTGTCACTCTGAGCTCGGTCAAGCGAATCGGTGACCAGACTTTTCCCCTCTCCCCCTCCCACCCACCCCTCCCCCCTAGGGTTATGAAGCAAACTTGAGTTAAGACAGATTCAGTCTGTAAATGTTTGAAAATAATCAATACTGTTAGTTATGTCTCATATATAAGGGATTTATAGTCAAAAACTTTGTTTTTACGGGTTTGTTTTATTACCACGTTTTTATTAGCTCGCTTTCTTTGGGCATTGTTTGTCCAAGAATTTTTCAAATCTGCCAACGTAAAATTGAACCACTTTTGATAGTCCTAGAGATCTGAAAATTTTACCACAGATAGATCTTGGATGACAATGCATTGTATCAAAATTTCAGATCGATCGAATGTACCGTTATTAAATTATTGAACTTTTAAGTTTATCTATAGTCTATATAATAGCATCTGTACCGTCGGCTTTTGTTGACATCTGTGAGTTCGCCCCGTGACCACATCACAATGTTTTTAAAACGTTGGGCGGGCGCTTGTGAGGTGTTTGGTAAAATAAATAAAGGTAAAAAAATATTTTTAAAAACCAGGTTGTTATAAGTGGACTAAAAATAATAAAATAAGTAGAAGTAAAAAAAAGATTTTTTTAAAAACCACGTTTTTATAAGCGGACTAAAAAGAAGAAAATAATTTAAAACTTATTAGTTCAAGTACTTCGATTTAATATGACCAAAAACGTGGGGTGGGTGTTTGGTATAAAAATTAAAGATTTCTAATTTAGAAGGCAAAAGAGAGATCTATAAGTGGGAGAATGAGTGAACCGCATATGTTAAACCTCATTAGCGCCCGCCCCACGTTTTAAGTCATATTACATGGTAGTACTTCAACTAATAAGTTTTAAATTATTTTCTTCTTTTTAGTCCGCTTTTAAAATGTGGTTTTTAAAAATCTTTTTTTTACTTCTACTTATTAAATGTTCATTTTACTATAGTTTTGTTTGCGAGTATGAATAATGATTTTACAGCAGGAAAAAAGTTTGTAGTGCATTTTAATACAAATTTACAATAGTAATAATAATAATATTGACCCCTTTCAGACCATGATGGCCAACGGGGCAAGTGAAGTAGCGTTCAAAAGTTTCATGAGCCACAACTAACGAGCAAGGGATTGCTTGGCTAGCGCAATACACCGCTTAGACCACATTGCCCAGTATGTAATTTATAACATGGAGTTTGATACTGTGTGAAATGAGGTGCGTGTATGGTGGCAAGGTTGCACTGTATAGCGGCCATGACGGCGAAAATTACGCGGATCTTTGAACAAGTACCTGGGCAGCTTTTTCAGCAATATTGACACCCTTTGGGGCAGGGGAAAAGTGTTTGATCAGGTGACAGGGACTATGACAAAGTGAGCGCTAGAATCTCATCAAGGTAAAGTGCTTCACTTGAATGCTTGTTTTATCATCTTAATTAAGCATATAAGAAGTGAACTCACTTTTTATGTTGGAGAGAGTGGATGTTTGTAAGTGGTGTCATTACTTTGCAGGATATTTCTTAATACAATTACAGACATTAAAATAACCAAATATTTACACTCATCTAGCAAGTAGTTTAAAATTATTTCCAACTACCAATTAAGGATTTAAGGATTAAAAATAGTAACTATAAACTCTCTTCTAATGCAGAAAAAGGCCAAAATGGTCAAATGTGCTTCTGCCTGAACTGATCTTACGTGCGCAATTCCCTGTTAAGAAGACATCTCTCGCAATCCTCCCTTCAACAATCACTGTCATGCCCACCTAAACTTGTCGCCTTTTTCCGCCTCCTAATTCTCCATGTTTCTCATCTTAAAGTTCCTATCCTCAACAGTATCCTAAGTCAATTTTTATTTTGTGTTATAATTATTTTGTGGCACAATTGCACAATAGCACTGAGTCATGTATGCATGGCCTGCAATAAATAGACAGAAGACCCTCAAAATTATTGGAATTTTTTTTTAATTTTACCCTTGAAACTCACAGCGAAGTTCTTACAAATGAAAAAATACATCACCTACTCTTTGCCTGACATTTCGAACCACAAGACTTTTAATAATAATCCAGTTTACATGATATGGGTAAATTAAATAGAAGCAGAAATTTAACTATGAAATAAAAGCAGAAATTTAACTATGAAATGCTGATATCCGAGAACAAACGTATTGATGTTATTTAACCAACACATTTTTAAAGGCCTAACAAATTATTTTCTAACAATCTTTTTTCTCTCCATTTTTACGTATTTGATTCATTAATCTATGATATAAAACTATTTGTTAAAATCTCTTCGGCCTTAATATTTAAATAAACATTTATTTTGTTAATTTACTTTAAAAGTTATTCAGCTAACCTTCCTGTTTATTTAATTATATAGATATATTTCGTTTATCAATTGTTTATGGAACGCTTTGTATACTCGCTACCCAACTAAATCGAATACGTACAAATTGTAGTGTAGGTGATTCATTTTCAGGACGGTTTATTCTCTTGGCTTCCATGACTACGTCATTGTTCAAATCTTGGTAGAAAGCTGTGTTCTGTTGAAGAGACATGTCAATGTGTTGGTAATGTTAAAATTTAGAGGCTACCTTTTATAAGGTGTTTATAAATTATGATTGCCAGAAATGAAATCCATGTTTTTGTTTACATTATTTTTGTAATATAAGATCTAGCTACTTACTACTCTAAATGCAACATATATTAGAGATAATTTAATCAAATTTAAAAGCTTTACTTAAAAGAACCAATTTCTAGACTAAAAGCGATCAACCCCCCGTCAATGGATGGTATAAAGTTATGCCAAAAGCTAATGTTCAATTACCACCCTCCCCAAATATATATATATACTAGGGGCAAGTTCCCGGCTTCGCCCGGGTTTTAAAATAAGGTTTTCTGTAGAAGCGTACACAACTAACTGTTTACTTGCATGCTATAAAATGGTACATTTAACAGTGTATGTGCTGCATGGCTTAATTTCAAGGATGTCACCATCCTCATCTTTCACAATAACAGTTTTGAGATCTTCAAATGAAATAGGTCCCCGAATATGGTGCAGCAGGAGGCGCATGTGAAATGCTTCTCTGTTGTGAGGATGCACAGTGTACACTCTTCCCAAGGCATTGTCTGTCACATATCCCGGGAAGTCTGCAAGAGGCATACCTTTTTTCGGATTTGCCAGACCTATTGACTGGCATCCCAGCGAAAATGTCTAGGCACTTCAGAATACAGCAATGTTTTTGCAAGAGGATCTGTTTTGCAGAGATCAAAAAACGCTGTTAATGTAGTCTTTGTTGGAGTGTCTGTCAAATGTGCTGTTGGCTGTCCTGGTTTATAGTATACTCCTTGGCCTCCTTCAAGATGTACTGCCAAGTGAACAACTGTTGGATACCTTTGATGGATGGGAAAGTTAAGCAGGCGCCACACTGCCTCACTGCTACTAATGTATCGTCCTTGTTGATAATTAATTGGTAACCCCATCAAGCCTGTTCGGCATTTCATTTGCAACAGTAAACATGGCTGCATCACTTCCCTTGGTAACATAATTGCAAATCTACTTGATGCTTGTGTTTCTATGACGTACATAGGTCATTCCATCCTGTGCATATTCATGCATGTAACGGGGCCCTCCACTGAAGGATGAAGGCAGCACCACTAATTTGCCAAGATTTTCAGAAGTCACATTGTTGTCATTCCTTACTGCCTCTAATAGTACACCATAGTCCTCAGCTCTACGTTTTGTTTGGTTGAGTCTGATGAAACGCAATCTCTCATTCTCAACCTTAGCATACATATCCACTATGTATTGCTGGAAAAGGCGCGGGCATCTGAGGAGTGTATTAAATTCGTTGACTCTTTGCATCATGCGATATGCATAGTAGTCATTGCTTGTGGCCTTGTTTACATCTTTTATGTTCAAATCATAGCCATCTTCTCCTCTAACAAATAGCAGAGGATACTGAAGTGGATCATATGACCTGTGAGTGTCTTGAATCCTTTGAAGTGGCATTTGTGAGCAACTTCTTGAATGCAGCACAATGTCTCTACGATCACCTAGCTCTCCAGCAATCATGATGCCACTTCACTAACAGATGGTGCATTGAATCTGCCTTTGTGTTCCTTTAATGGTGCTTTGCCGGAAATTTTGATTTTGTAGTCCACTTGAGTGTTATCCATAATCTCAGCAGCCATTTTAAATGACCTCACATAGCTGTTATGCTGATGCAGCATTCTTTGCAGTTTGAGGACAATGTTTCTGTCAACAGGACTGTCAAGCAAATCCAGTCGTCTTTGCACTTGCTCATCTTCTCCCAAGAAGTAAATCTGGAGATATTTGCTGTCTACAGCATTGACTGGATGAAGAGGTCCAGCATGGTGGTACACTTGGCCTTGGACCTTGAATGTTGGTGTCCACCCGTTATTCACGACAACATTAGACTTGAAGGAAGTCACGGCAAACATATTATTGAATAGTCTAATAAGTTTCACAAAGTCCTTTGATTGTGCAGTTTCACCATTCAACAGAATGCACAATGGTTCTGGTGGCTTTAGAATTGGGGGCAGTTTGACTTTACCACTGGAACAGCACATGCCTGGAGTTTCTTTGCTCAGCTGTTTCAGCTGCTCTGGGAACTCTGTGGCGGACCTGATCTGCCTGGATTTTATATATTTTTTTTTCGTATGTTATCATTGCGGGAGAGTACTCAACAACTTCCCAAAGTTTCATGCTCCTATTTACACGGGAAGTTGGATATTTAATGATTAGTCTGTTTTATATAGCTCATATTAGGAAAATACCTACATTTTGGCCCAAGGCCCCCTAGTGAGTAATAATTTTATATATTTTTTTCGCATGTTACCATCGCGCGAGGGTACTCAAAATCTTCCAAAAGTTTCATTCTTCTACTTACATGGTAATTTGGAGAATTATTGATGAGTCAGTTTGATATATGAAAAAAAACTACATTCAGGCCTCTGACCACCCAGTGAGTGATAATTTTTATTAATGTTTCGCCAGTTACCATTTTGGGAGGGTATATAACAACTTCACAAAGTTTCATGCTTCTACCTACACAGGAAATAGGAGATTTAATGATGAGCCTGATTTATATAGCTCATTTAAGAAAAAACTACGTTTGGGCCCCCGCCCACCCCCCTACCCAGTTAGTGATAACTTTATACTTTTTTCGACTGTTACCATTGCGGGAGGGTACTCAACGACTTTCCAAATTTTCATGCTTCTACCTACTCGGGAATATGAGGAATTGGTGTTGATTCAGTTTTATATAGCCCATATAAGGAAAAACCGGTTTTGGGGCACCCGGCCACCCATGAGTGGAAATGTTTACATTATTTTTCACCAATTATCGTCATAATAGTGTATTTGGCAAGTTCCCAAAAGTTTCATGCTTCTACCCTCACGGGAGGTTGGAGAATTAGTTTTGAGTCAGTTTTAAATATACGGAAAAAAAATACATTTTGGCCCCGCCCCCAGTAAGTGATAATTTATATAATTCATTTTTCTGTTGTATGGGGTTTATTTGTTTTAAAGAAACATTTCGAAACGCAATGTTTGAGCTTAAAATGTGCCCTGCTGGTTTCGTTTAAGTTATGCAAAAAGTATAAACACAGTTGCTTAGCTACAGTGTTTATGCCACCCAGGGATGGACGATATTATTGACTCCTACCCTCGCCGATAAAAGGAAAAAGCTTGATCGGACGACTGGATAAAATACATATAGAATATACAAAAAAGAAACAGTGTAAAGTAAAAAAATATGTAATTGTCTGTCACATATCCCGGGAAGTCTGCAAGAGGCATACCTTTTTTCGGATTTGCCAGACCTATTGACTGGCATCCCAGCGAAAATGTCTAGGCACTTCAGAATACAGCAATGTTTTTGCAAGAGGATCTGTTTTGCAGAGATCAAAAAACGCTGTTAATGTAGTCTTTGTTGGAGTGTCTGTCAAATGTGCTGTTGGCTGTCCTGGTTTATAGTATACTCCTTGGCCTCCTTCAAGATGTACTGCCAAGTGAACAACTGTTGGATACCTTTGATGGATGGGAAAGTTAAGCAGGCGCCACACTGCCTCACTGCTACTAATGTATCGTCCTTGTTGATAATTAATTGGTAACCCCATCAAGCCTGTTCGGCATTTCCTTTGCAACAGTAAACATGGCTGCATCACTTCCCTTGGTAACATAATTGCAAATCTACTTGATGCTTGTGTTTCTATGACGTACATAGGTCATTCCATCCTGTGCATATTCATGCATGTAACGGGGCCCTCCACTGAAGGATGAAGGCAGCACCACTAATTTGCCAAGATTTTCAGAAGTCACATTGTTGTCATTCCTTACTGCCTCTAATAGTACACCATAGTCCTCAGCTCTACGTTTTGTTTGGTTGAGTCTGATGAAACGCAATCTCTCATTCTCAACCTTAGCATACATATCCACTATGTATTGCTGGAAAAGGCGCGGGCATCTGAGGAGTGTATTAAATTCGTTGACTCTTTGCATCATGCGATATGCATAGTAGTCATTGCTTGTGGCCTTGTTTACATCTTTTATGTTCAAATCATAGCCATCTTCTCCTCTAACAAATAGCAGAGGATACTGAAGTGGATCATATGACCTGTGAGTGTCTTGAATCCTTTGAAGTGGCATTTGTGAGCAACTTCTTGAATGCAGCACAATGTCTCTACGATCACCTAGCTCTCCAGCAATCATGATGCCACTTCACTAACAGATGGTGCATTGAATCTGCCTTTGTGTTCCTTTAATGGTGCTTTGCCGGAAATTTTGATTTTGTAGTCCACTTGAGTGTTATCCATAATCTCAGCAGCCATTTTAAATGACCTCACATAGCTGTTATGCTGATGCAGCATTCTTTGCAGTTTGAGGACAATGTTTCTGTCAACAGGACTGTCAAGCAAATCCAGTCGTCTTTGCACTTGCTCATCTTCTCCCAAGAAGTAAATCTGGAGATATTTGCTGTCTACAGCATTGACTGGATGAAGAGGTCCAGCATGGTGGTACACTTGGCCTTGGACCTTGAATGTTGGTGTCCACCCGTTATTCACGACAACATTAGACTTGAAGGAAGTCACGGCAAACATATTATTGAATAGTCTAATAAGTTTCACAAAGTCCTTTGATTGTGCAGTTTCACCATTCAACAGAATGCACAATGGTTCTGGTGGCTTTAGAATTGGGGGCAGTTTGACTTTACCACTGGAACAGCACATGCCTGGAGTTTCTTTGCTCAGCTGTTTCAGCTGCTCTGGGAACTCTGTGGCGGACCTGATCTGCCTGGATTTTATATATTTTTTTTTCGTATGTTATCATTGCGGGAGAGTACTCAACAACTTCCCAAAGTTTCATGCTCCTATTTACACGGGAAGTTGGATATTTAATGATTAGTCTGTTTTATATAGCTCATATTAGGAAAATACCTACATTTTGGCCCAAGGCCCCCTAGTGAGTAATAATTTTATATATTTTTTTCGCATGTTACCATCGCGCGAGGGTACTCAAAATCTTCCAAAAGTTTCATTCTTCTACTTACATGGTAATTTGGAGAATTATTGATGAGTCAGTTTGATATATGAAAAAAAACTACATTCAGGCCTCTGACCACCCAGTGAGTGATAATTTTTATTAATGTTTCGCCAGTTACCATTTTGGGAGGGTATATAACAACTTCACAAAGTTTCATGCTTCTACCTACACAGGAAATAGGAGATTTAATGATGAGCCTGATTTATATAGCTCATTTAAGAAAAAACTACGTTTGGGCCCCCGCCCACCCCCCTACCCAGTTAGTGATAACTTTATACTTTTTTCGACTGTTACCATTGCGGGAGGGTACTCAACGACTTTCCAAATTTTCATGCTTCTACCTACTCGGGAATATGAGGAATTGGTGTTGATTCAGTTTTATATAGCCCATATAAGGAAAAACCGGTTTTGGGGCACCCGGCCACCCATGAGTGGAAATGTTTACATTATTTTTCACCAATTATCGTCATAATAGTGTATTTGGCAAGTTCCCAAAAGTTTCATGCTTCTACCCTCACGGGAGGTTGGAGAATTAGTTTTGAGTCAGTTTTAAATATACGGAAAAAAAATACATTTTGGCCCCGCCCCCAGTAAGTGATAATTTATATAATTCATTTTTCTGTTGTATGGGGTTTATTTGTTTTAAAGAAACATTTCGAAACGCAATGTTTGAGCTTAAAATGTGCCCTGCTGGTTTCGTTTAAGTTATGCAAAAAGTATAAACACAGTTGCTTAGCTACAGTGTTTATGCCACCCAGGGATGGACGATATTATTGACTCCTACCCTCGCCGATAAAAGGAAAAAGCTTGATCGGACGACTGGATAAAATACATATAGAATATACAAAAAAGAAACAGTGTAAAGTAAAAAAATATGTAATTGTCTGTCACATATCCCGGGAAGTCTGCAAGAGGCATACCTTTTTTCGGATTTGCCAGACCTATTGACTGGCATCCCAGCGAAAATGTCTAGGCACTTCAGAATACAGCAATGTTTTTGCAAGAGGATCTGTTTTGCAGAGATCAAAAAACGCTGTTAATGTAGTCTTTGTTGGAGTGTCTGTCAAATGTGCTGTTGGCTGTCCTGGTTTATAGTATACTCCTTGGCCTCCTTCAAGATGTACTGCCAAGTGAACAACTGTTGGATACCTTTGATGGATGGGAAAGTTAAGCAGGCGCCACACTGCCTCACTGCTACTAATGTATCGTCCTTGTTGATAATTAATTGGTAACCCCATCAAGCCTGTTCGGCATTTCCTTTGCAACAGTAAACATGGCTGCATCACTTCCCTTGGTAACATAATTGCAAATCTACTTGATGCTTGTGTTTCTATGACGTACATAGGTCATTCCATCCTGTGCATATTCATGCATGTAACGGGGCCCTCCACTGAAGGATGAAGGCAGCACCACTAATTTGCCAAGATTTTCAGAAGTCACATTGTTGTCATTCCTTACTGCCTCTAATAGTACACCATAGTCCTCAGCTCTACGTTTTGTTTGGTTGAGTCTGATGAAACGCAATCTCTCATTCTCAACCTTAGCATACATATCCACTATGTATTGCTGGAAAAGGCGCGGGCATCTGAGGAGTGTATTAAATTCGTTGACTCTTTGCATCATGCGATATGCATAGTAGTCATTGCTTGTGGCCTTGTTTACATCTTTTATGTTCAAATCATAGCCATCTTCTCCTCTAACAAATAGCAGAGGATACTGAAGTGGATCATATGACCTGTGAGTGTCTTGAATCCTTTGAAGTGGCATTTGTGAGCAACTTCTTGAATGCAGCACAATGTCTCTACGATCACCTAGCTCTCCAGCAATCATGATGCCACTTCACTAACAGATGGTGCATTGAATCTGCCTTTGTGTTCCTTTAATGGTGCTTTGCCGGAAATTTTGATTTTGTAGTCCACTTGAGTGTTATCCATAATCTCAGCAGCCATTTTAAATGACCTCACATAGCTGTTATGCTGATGCAGCATTCTTTGCAGTTTGAGGACAATGTTTCTGTCAACAGGACTGTCAAGCAAATCCAGTCGTCTTTGCACTTGCTCATCTTCTCCCAAGAAGTAAATCTGGAGATATTTGCTGTCTACAGCATTGACTGGATGAAGAGGTCCAGCATGGTGGTACACTTGGCCTTGGACCTTGAATGTTGGTGTCCACCCGTTATTCACGACAACATTAGACTTGAAGGAAGTCACGGCAAACATATTATTGAATAGTCTAATAAGTTTCACAAAGTCCTTTGATTGTGCAGTTTCACCATTCAACAGAATGCACAATGGTTCTGGTGGCTTTAGAATTGGGGGCAGTTTGACTTTACCACTGGAACAGCACATGCCTGGAGTTTCTTTGCTCAGCTGTTTCAGCTGCTCTGGGAACTCTGTGGCGGACCTGATCTGCCTGGATTTTATATATTTTTTTTTCGTATGTTATCATTGCGGGAGAGTACTCAACAACTTCCCAAAGTTTCATGCTCCTATTTACACGGGAAGTTGGATATTTAATGATTAGTCTGTTTTATATAGCTCATATTAGGAAAATACCTACATTTTGGCCCAAGGCCCCCTAGTGAGTAATAATTTTATATATTTTTTTCGCATGTTACCATCGCGCGAGGGTACTCAAAATCTTCCAAAAGTTTCATTCTTCTACTTACATGGTAATTTGGAGAATTATTGATGAGTCAGTTTGATATATGAAAAAAAACTACATTCAGGCCTCTGACCACCCAGTGAGTGATAATTTTTATTAATGTTTCGCCAGTTACCATTTTGGGAGGGTATATAACAACTTCACAAAGTTTCATGCTTCTACCTACACAGGAAATAGGAGATTTAATGATGAGCCTGATTTATATAGCTCATTTAAGAAAAAACTACGTTTGGGCCCCCGCCCACCCCCCTACCCAGTTAGTGATAACTTTATACTTTTTTCGACTGTTACCATTGCGGGAGGGTACTCAACGACTTTCCAAATTTTCATGCTTCTACCTACTCGGGAATATGAGGAATTGGTGTTGATTCAGTTTTATATAGCCCATATAAGGAAAAACCGGTTTTGGGGCACCCGGCCACCCATGAGTGGAAATGTTTACATTATTTTTCACCAATTATCGTCATAATAGTGTATTTGGCAAGTTCCCAAAAGTTTCATGCTTCTACCCTCACGGGAGGTTGGAGAATTAGTTTTGAGTCAGTTTTAAATATACGGAAAAAAAATACATTTTGGCCCCGCCCCCAGTAAGTGATAATTTATATAATTCATTTTTCTGTTGTATGGGGTTTATTTGTTTTAAAGAAACATTTCGAAACGCAATGTTTGAGCTTAAAATGTGCCCTGCTGGTTTCGTTTAAGTTATGCAAAAAGTATAAACACAGTTGCTTAGCTACAGTGTTTATGCCACCCAGGGATGGACGATATTATTGACTCCTACCCTCGCCGATAAAAGGAAAAAGCTTGATCGGACGACTGGATAAAATACATATAGAATATACAAAAAAGAAACAGTGTAAAGTAAAAAAATATGTAATTTGCAAACAAATTTTATAAAAATATATACGTAATCTTGTTAGAGGCGCAACATTAACAGACATAAAAATAAACCATTTCATAACATTTAGTTCACAACACTTGGTTGACGTCATCTTGGAAGACGTGGGTAGACTCGAAAGACTTGGAGGTAAGGTAACAGTGCAGTGGATCCCGAGCCACGTGAATGTTAATGGCAACGAAAAAGCAGACTCCCTGGCCAAAGCAGGCGCAGCACTGCCCCAACCAGAGACCCCAGTCACCTATCTCGGGGCAAAAAACTGGCTAAAGGACCACTTTCGGAATAAGTGGTACCAGGAGTGGGCTGACAACACAACAGCCAGAGGGGTATTCGCTAACATGCCCAGGCCAAGCCGTTCAGACCAGTGGTGGAACCTGAGTCGCAAACACCAGGGTTTGGTGACTCAGATGAGGACCGAACATTGCCCAACCAACTCTTACTTTCACAGGCTAGACCACAACAGGGACTCGAACTGCCGTCATTGCAGCCAAGCCCCTGAGACAGTCGAACACCTGGTGACGTCTTGCCCGGCGCTCGATATAGCCGGGGGGGGGTGAGGGAGGCGGGCGAGTCCCATGTAAAGACAATGTTGTATGGCAATGCTCAGCAGATGGAGCAGATTGCCCAGGTTCTAGCCAAGGCCTTAAGAGATTAGTCTCAGGCCTACAGAATATGTGTTTAGTTTAGTTCACAACAAAAAACACACACACTCACTGATTCACACATGTGCACACAAATACTTAAACGCATACCCACAGCGGTATATTAACAATTAAAAATATAAATTAAAATAATAACTGCTCTTTTCACTTTGTTTCCTATTTATAAATTAATATGAACTCAAACTATGACGTCACATCACATTATTTTATGGCAATAAACGCCATCTTGTTAATCTCGACACCAAAATGTTTCATATTTTACGTCTTAATTTTCAATAATTTTTATTTTATATAGCTCATATAGGGAAAAACTACATTTTGGGCCCCCAGCCCCCAGTATCTTATATATATGGAACGAAACCTGTTTAATAACCTTTCCGGTATAATTTTGTGTACGTGTACCAAATTTCACGTTATTTGGTTGTCTGGATCTTGAGTTATAAGGGAACAGACAGACGACGGACAGACAACAAATGCGTCTTATATATATAGAGATATATATATATATATATATATAGAGAGATATATATATATATATATATATATATATATGTATTTGCAGGTGTGTGTGAGGGAGAGAGAGAGAGAGAACAGCCTCTAGTGCATGCTCTGATTTAAAATTTAATAGTAAAATACATTCCACCTACATGACAAATGGAACAAATTGGCCATAATGGTCCACACTAGCAATACTGACCTCATTGTCCTCTAAAATCTCTTGTCTTGAAGTGTACTGCCCATCGGGTCCTAGGGTCAGTATATGAAGTGGGATGTTGGAGGACATGTGTTTTACTTTCTTTAAGGAAAAATTCAAAGTGTTATTGTCCCCCGTTGTGGTCAGTGTGACGTTGATAAACTCTGGCATGGAGATACTTCTCATCTCTGGTTCAACGTAACTCAGCCGGACTGGGATTGGGTGGGGAAAACGCATTGACGATTAGGATTTGTGATATACGCTATATGGAGATATATGCTAGACTGGCATCTCTAGAAGATAGACAGCGATAAGTGTTAACACTCAGAAATAATCTGTTTGGAGATGATACCTTTATTAAAGCGTTCATTGTTTTTTTCTTGTTTATTGTCTTTTTTTTGTTGTTTTTTTGTTTTTGTTTTTTGTGTAAATGTTTTGAAAAGTTGGTCAGTAAACTTAATGAAAATTAAATAAACAATCAATCAAAAACAACTTAAAGTTGCAACATAAATAAATATAAGCCTCAGTTATGAACGGAAAAATATGAAACGTCTACCGAAGATGATAGGTATAAACTATTAAAATGTTAAACAATTATTATTATTTTTTTTTGGTTTTAGGAGTTTTGTTATTGAAATAATAATAATGGAATAAGGAAGAATAGTTTGTCATACCTGCCGAGCCATAACATTTCACAATGAAGAAAAATTGACACACATGAGTGGTCAGTTTAATGCCTAACATCTTTATAAATTTCGGTGACCACCTGGTAAATAAGGAATAATGTGTAATTTAGCTCATCTGATCTGAATAAAAAATATCATGCTTTAAAAACTATATTTTTGAGGAATAATTATATTTCCATTCTTTACAGAGGAATAATATAATAATTTCCAAAAAAAATGTTTATATATTAGAAAATAAAAAAACAATTTAGTTTTTAAAATTGAAATAAAAAATGAAAAAATAAATTCAATAAAAAATTATAATATATGTTTATCACTTAACGAAATTTTATCTTAATGTTAATTCTTATAAAATATTAAATACAAACTATGTTGCATCGCCTGCTAACTTAAGAGAAAGAAAACAGCCATTAAATACCTATCCAAGAAGGAAGTTGCACATATTTTAACATTTTTTTAAAGAAGAGCTGCTGACAACATGATTTATTCTTTTATAACAAACAATAAAACGTATCCTTGTTAGAGTTGTCATTCACATAAAACAAAATTATCAGAAGACGCGTTATAACACTATAGCCTGTTGAAATACTTGACCTGAATCATACGGCTAGGTCTTTTGGATTAATAGTTATTAAATAAATAAAAATGAATCGTTTTTACACACACTCAAAAAAATACAACTTCCTAGTGCAGCAGATCCACTAGAGCACAACGCCTAAAGTGTCCTAAAGCACCGACGATTAAACAGGTTTTTGTTTGGTAGTTTTTTGGCTGCACCCTTGGAAAATGTAATGATAATACGTTTCTGGAAAAGGATTTTAATATTTAAATATCTTTTAATTCCAAGCTCACTTTGTTACACGCAGCTTTGGGTTATGTAAATAAGAGAAATTTTAAATTAATTCAAGGTGCTCTTTATGGCGAGAGATGCGGTCAACAGTTTTACCTTTGTTTTAAGGACCGCGCTGCAATACTGGCAGTTCGAGTCCATGTTCTTGTCTAGCCTGCAAAAGTAAGAGTTTGTTAGGCGGTGTTCTGTCCTCATCTAAGTCACCAAACTCAGGAAACTAGTGTATGTTTTGGTGTAGAAAACTCTTCAACAACTTAATGACCTGGGCTTTACAGATGACAAACCAGTTCTGTCCCACAACCAACAATAACAAAGGAAAGGACCATAGACGTTGCCGTCCCTTAAGATCAGTTTGGCCGGCGGGTCAAAATATCACGAATGTAAACTCAACCAACCCGGATCAGATCACTAAGGTAGCATATGCCTTAATGAGGGGAGGACTTCAGATTTTTTGGGACAAATTTTTCAATTTTTATAATTAACCATATTGAAATTGTGATGTCCAAGATGATCTAATACCTAATGCTATTAACATTCTCAGTGACCGGTTGTCAATGAAAAAATAATTATAGAAATAAAACGTGCAGGACTTCCTTGCATATGTTATTCAAAGGAAACAACTGAACAAGAAGGCAAAGTTTGGATTCCAACTTTCCTTAAAATTTAGAAATGACACTTTCTGACCACAATTCTGCCCCCCCCCAGCGCAAAAAATGATAGCTTTGGATAATTTAAAACAGACACATGTATTTAAAATGCAGTGGTACCCTGGTATACGTTCTTAATCCATTCCAGACCTTGGACGTACACGAAACAGGGGGGAAAAAAACAACACTTTACATTAATTTTCTTAGGGACTGCGAAAACTATCATTTTAAAATTTTTAAAACTCATTATGAGTGATTGTTAAATTTAGGCCTGTCAGCGGGTACCCCGGTATCCCTTGCCGAGCAATTACCCGGGTAGTAAAATTGCACCCGGGTACCCTTGAAAATTTTTACTTCAATCCCTATACCAACGGTGGTCGAACTGCAGCTCTTATGTCTTCACATTTCGGCTCGCAAATAATTTATCAAATTAAAACTTTTCGTTGAAATATATATTGTCAAATATGTTTAACATGAAAACGCTTAAAGAGATATAACTGTCACACGGATATAAAACACGGTCCCGACAAACTACAAGGTATTTTGATACACTTTTTTTTTGCTTGGAAGATGAAACAAAAATCATTTAAAACAAAAAGGTTTTTGTTCTTTGACTTGTGCAATTAAGCAAAAAGAACACAACGCTGATAATTAGGAGGGGCAGGAAATGACAGAAATGACCTTGGCTTTGGCTTTGAAATACGCCTAATATCTTTTTTTACCGATTGAGACGAGCCAATTTTGTTTATCTAATTCCCCGCCCCACACTCACTCCTTTCTCTACTCCTATTCCCACCATGCTTAAAAAAGACAACACCTGCTATATTCTTGGGTTTTAAAAATAAAATTCAATCGTAGACTCATATTCACTATGATAACACAAATAAATGCTGGGAGATGGGTCCACTCAGTGTGGCAAGTCCCGGAAATTTTGGTTAATTACAACTGTTGTCAGCTATAAACTAGAAATAACCCGCACTCTTATCATACGATTACCGCCCTATATCTTTATAAGTCTTTGTTTACGCCCCCCCCCTCAAAAAAAAATCACTTTGACACCCCACTGCTCATTGTTTTTACCCCACTGTAATATAGTAGTATTTTAATATCATCATTTTTACATCGCTGATTCATTACATCTAAATTTGCATTTCCATCATAAATACTCTGGCATGACGGCGTAAATTTTGAGATCATTTCGAACGGGTAACCCGGGTACCCGTTCAAATTTTGGATGGGTACCAGGGCAGCTTTTTTAAACAATATTGACAGCCCTAGTTAAATTACAGTTACCTCCTTATAAAGCCACACCTTATCCAGACTAATCTGGTGTCAACTAATTAATAAATTAGTGTACACGTTTATCGTATTTAAATTTGATATCGAGGATACTGAGGAGCAGCTGTTGGACAAGTGCTGTGATTTGTTGAAGTATTTCCATAGTACTTAACGTTACAGTAAATGTTTCTTTATTAAATGTATTCATATTCTAAAGTAAACACTACTCTAACACTGTTGTAAGTTTAAGTCAAACAGTGCCTACCAGGATATCTTTTTTTTAAAATGATCGGCTTATGAGCGAGTAGTTGAAAAAATAGTCATTGTTTGTAAATTTTTCAGGGTATTTACAGCGTTTCGCTTAGGAATTAAACCTAATACATTTTTAAAAAAAAACATATGCGTCTTACCACAGGGCTTTTGCTTTCAACAATGAAATATCACCTTTTAAGATTAAGATTAATAGTGTAATTAAAATTACACAAAAATTCATCTATATTATGAATTAAAGATTTATAAACTTTTGATAGGTTATTGATAATTTCGATTTTGTTGCAGATATGGAATACTTGATATTATTTTTAATACACTTTACTAATCAAATAATTACAAGATACAGCATTGAAATATCATACGTTAAATAAAGAAATAGAACTATTTCATTTTGTGTGTCATTCATTTCATAATCCTTACAATAAATAGAGACAGCGTTACTGTAAGATTATTCAGAGTATGATCAGTTGAAGGAAGTTATAAATACAATAACTTGAATGATTCGGTCGAACGCCTTCCTAAGCTACGTTCACTTCATTTTTTTGTTTGCTCCATTTTTCTTTAAGGCTGAATGGAAACTTGTATGAATGTTGCAAGAACCAACATATTTTTTCTATAAAGCGTCGTATGCATAGTTTCATATTCAGAGTTAAGTTACAGATTCATGTTACATGTTCATGTTACAGGTTCATGTTACAGCTTCATGTTACAGGATTCGACGCTCTTTATGCTGAACATTTTGCCACGTTCAAATTGGTAATAAAGCCTGTTACGAGATTACATATTGAAGGTGATGCATTAGAGGGCGTGTGCGTGACATTTACTTAATATTTACCAAGATATTAAAGGTTTCCCGTAGTTAAAGCATTTCAGTTCCGTAACAAAGTCGCTGAAAGCAGCTGGGATTTAATTTATATGGTAGATTTTTAATGACAGCACAAAATTTCGAGGTAAAAAGAGAGTTGTGCACATACAACAGTTATTAAGCAACAAAGAAACCACATTTTAAAATTAAAAACGTAGTATAGCATTTATACAAAACACACATAAGTTTAGATAAATGTCTTAACGTGCGTACCGAATCACTACAGTGTAATGCGCAATTTTCATATTGCTGAGAATTTTGATAAATTCCTTTTTTAAAACATAGAAAATATGCAAAAATGAACGCTTCAAACATATCGAAACAGCTGACAGGTCTGATCAAAATCTGAACATGTTTTATCTCAAATAGATATTTAAGAATACCAAAGCGATCCTACAAAAGTTATTCAAATATTTGTGAAGCACTGTCATGAGTGATAATTGCTAGCTTCATAATTTTGTTGGGAGTTTAGGAAAATGCACGCGTCTTTTAAAGAAACGGTCTTGTTCCTTGTGTTGCTTTTACATGAAAGGAATTAGTGATGCGTGCTGATTGTGTCACTCATGGTTTCTTCAAGACGAACGTCAAGCACATAGGAACAACATGATCGTTTACACTGCCAAACAAATGTGTACATTATGCAGATACAAGTATACAGATAAAAAGAATTCATTTTAATAATATCCATAACAAAATAAAGATAAGATATTCAGATATCTTTTTGAAAGCAATATAAAAACGTTGTTCATCATTTGTCCTAATTTTTAGAAAAAATTCCATCGGCTAAAAAAATTGTATTATAATTTAACTCACTTTTGTTTCCATTTGTTTTTACAGAGAAAGATTTAAAAAGCATTTATTTGCCTTGCTTTACCATTTTTAAAAGGAAAAAACTCAATGTAATAAAAGAGGAAATTAATCTATGACTTGATGAACACGAAAATTGTGTACGCCTTAACATATTATTATAACTCATAACATAAACCTTCAAAATATCATAGGAACTCTTGGTACTTTCGTCTTCTTTCTCAAATTTTAAACTATAAATGTGGCCCTTCTTATAGCCCACATGCTGCAACTTTTGCAGACCTCTTATCGTCAGAACACCATCTGCGACCCATCGTCTCTTCCTTAGCATCGGATCTGCTGAGGAGAAATGAAGGAACGTTGTATGTGTCATGTCACGATTATGAGTGTTAATAAATATGGTTGCCCTCCAAACATGGTCTTAATGATTCAGTTGTGTTCAGTCACGAAATCAAATTATTTTTAATAGACTCATTAGAATATGCCAAATCATGTTTTGAGCTATATTAAATGTTTAAAAAACAGAAACTTATTGTATGTTAACAGGGCCGGCCTTAGGGCAAGGCGAACGAGGCAACCACACTGGGCCCTACGCTTTTCAGGGCCCCGCACTTTTACAAAACATTTTTACTACTTTTTACAAATTTGCAAATGACATATTGAAAATGGAGAAGTTTTATACCGAGAATGGCTTATATATTCGGCATCTAAGAAAAAATGTTTTGTTTCTGTTGCAAACTGTTTGGCAACATTTTGCTCTGGGATCCGACGGGATTCGTGACTGGAAAAGTGCCAGTGTGAGACTTTCTGATGGTGAGAATTCAAAGTGACATATGACATCTACTTTGCAATGTTTTTAGCCGGGAAAACAGGTAAAAAGATTAAGCACAATAGACAAGCAAAGCAAAAAAGTAATAACCAGTGAAAATGCTTGTTGACATAGTATTTCAACGTCTCCTGGCCATTTTCCGTTTTCTTGCTGAGCACAAAACGGCTTTTCGTAGTTCATTCCATAAACAACATCTGGCATACAATGGAAACTTTTTGGATCTTGTTGAATTGCTGGCCAAATTTGATCCGGTTTTGCAGGAACATATACGAAGAATACAAATTGATGAAATTCATGATCACTACTTGGGCAAACAAATTCAAATTGTGCTAATTTCGTTGATGGGAAATAAGGTAAGGAAAATTAATGCAGGAAGAGTAAAATCAGCTAAATACTTTTCGGTAATACTTGCGGCTGGATAGCGAAGTCAATAGTGCGCTCGCCTCACAGGCTTAGGTGCGTGAGATATAGCCCACGTTTAAGCCACAATAAAAATATTGATGAATGACTATCGCTAAAAAATATTCCTCCGCTGACCTGGAGAGGAGATGGGCGCCACCAAGGTCTACCAAGCCCCGAGGAACTTCTAATGGAAACATAAGAACCCCCCCCCCACTACCACGAGATAATGGGACACAAAAGAATTTAAAAATACTTGATTGCACTTGGGACCAAAGTCACCAAGAACAGATGTCACTGAGAATTCGCTATGTAACCCCAGAAGGTGGATTAATTCATGAGCACATACATTTAATAGAAGTAGAAGAAAGTACTTGACAATACCTGCTTGATGTCTTACTATTGGAACTGACAAAATTAGGCTCCGGTGTTTCTGATATCTGCGTTATTTGTGTGTGTGTGTGGTATAATTCAACAAATCTATGTTTTATTTACTGCTTCAACACAGCGATGTGCTATCCTTTCCAAGCATTTTCGAAATAATTCTTTTAAACCACTTTGTGAAATTAGTTGGGAAAAACTGCAAGGAAAGTGTAAAGGTCGGTCCACACATCAAATTTTCCAGCAAAACTTTTTCTTGTCACACAAATTTCAAAATATTTATAAATAGCTAAAAATAAATTATGTGTTCGCCAAATAGTGCGTGACTCAATTGTGATGCTATTGTCCATGGTTATTTAACAAATTTTGATCAAAATTTGTACGGAAAATTTGATGTGTGCATTTGATTAAATGCAGTGCGATATCAGGCAGGCGAAATCTATGATGCACTTTTCGAAGTTGCATAGCAAAGTAGAGATTCAATAGCTCGGAGTCATTGTGCATACAACTTAAGAACTTCAATTTTATTGCTTCAATTGCTTTTTGGTACGATATAATGTCCAAAATTAATTACATAAGCAAAGAATAAAAAAAATTTCTGTTGATCTAGTAAGTGCAGTTGACAGCATGGTATAAATAATTGCAAATGGTTACAATCTTACAGAAATGGTGGTTTTGAAGCAGCAATAGCAATTTCAAATTAAATAGCCACTGAGTTAGAAGCTGAACCCAATTTCAAATTAAATAGCCACTGAGTTAGAAGCTGAACCCAATTTCAAATTAAATAGCCACTGAGTTAGAAGCTGAACCCAATTTCAAATTAAATAGCCACTGAGTTAGAAGCTGAACCCAATTTCAAATTAAATAGCCACTGAGAAGCTGAACCCAATTTCAAATTAAATAGCCACTGAGTTAGAAGCTGAACCCAATTTCAAATTAAATAGCCACTGAGAAGCTGAACCCAATTTCAAATTAAATAGCCACTGAGAAGCTGAACCCAATTTCAAATTAAATAGCCACTGAGTTAGAAGCTGAACCCAATTTCAAATTAAATAGCCACTGAGAAGCTGAACCCAATTTCAAATTAAATAGCCACTGAGTTAGAAGCTGAACCCAATTTCAAATTAAATAGCCACTGAGTTAGAAGCTGAACCCAATTTCAAATTAAATAGCCACTGAGAAGCTGAACCCAATTTCAAATTAAATAGCCACTGAGTTAGAAGCTGAACCCAATTTCAAATTAAATAGCCACTGAGAAGCTGAACCCAATTTCAAATTAAATAGCCACTGAGAAGCTGAACCCAATTTCAAATTAAATAGCCACTGAGTTAGAAGCTGAACCCAATTTCAAATTAAATAGCCACTGAGTTAGAAGCTGAACCCAATTTCAAATTAAATAGCCACTGAGTTAGAAGCTGAACCCAATTTCAAATTAAATAGCCACTGAGTTAGAAGCTGAACCCAATTTCAAATTAAATAGCCACTGAGAAGCTGAACCCAATTTCAAATTAAATAGCCACTGAGTTAGAAGCTGAACCCAATTTCAAATTAAATAGCCAATGAGAAGCTGAACCCAATTTCAAATTAAATAGCCACTGAGTTAGAAGCTGAACCCAATTTCAAATTAAATAGCCACTGAGAAGCTGAACCCAATTTCAAATTAAATAGCCACTGAGTTAGAAGCTGAACCCAATTTCAAATTAAATAGCCACTGAGAAGATGAACCCAATTTCAAATTAAATAGCCACTGAGAAGCTGAACCCAATTTCAAATTAAATAGCCACTGAGAAGCTGAACCCAATTTCAAATTAAATAGCCACTGAGTTAGAAGCTGAACCCAATTTCAAATTAAATAGCCACTGAGAAGCTGAACCCAATTTCAAATTAAATAGCCACTGAGTTAGAAGCTGAACCCAATTTCAAATTAAATAGCCACTGAGAAGCTGAACCCAATTTCAAATTAAATAGCCACTGAGAAGCTGAACCCAATTTCAAATTAAATAGCCACTGAGCTAGAAGCTGAACCCAATTTCAAATTAAATAGCCACTGAGTTAGAAGCTGAACCCAATTTCAAATTAAATAGCCACTGAGAAGCTGAACCCAATTTCAAATTAAATAGCCACTGAGAAGCTGAACCCAATTTCAAATTAAATAGCCACTGAGTTAGAAGCTGAACCCAATTTCAAATTAAATAGCCACTGAGAAGCTGAACCCAATTTCAAATTAAATAGCCACTGAGAAGCTGAACCCAATTTCAAATTAAATAGCCACTGAGTTAGAAGCTGAACCCAATTTCAAATTAAATAGCCACTGAGAAGCTGAACCCAATTTCAAATTAAATAGCCACTGAGTTAGAAGCTGAACCCAATTTCAAATTAAATAGCCACTGAGTTAGAAGCTGAACCCAATTTCAAATTAAATAGCCACTGAGAAGCTGAACCCAATTTCAAATTAAATAGCCACTGAGTTAGAAGCTGAACCCAATTTCAAATTAAATAGCCAATGAGAAGCTGAACCCAATTTCAAATTAAATAGCCACTGAGTTAGAAGCTGAACCCAATTTCAAATTAAATAGCCACTGAGAAGCTGAACCCAATTTCAAATTAAATAGCCACTGAGTTAGAAGCTGAACCCAATTTCAAATTAAATAGCCACTGAGAAGATGAACCCAATTTCAAATTAAATAGCCACTGAGAAGCTGAACCCAATTTCAAATTAAATAGCCACTGAGAAGCTGAACCCAATTTCAAATTAAATAGCCACTGAGTTAGAAGCTGAACCCAATTTCAAATTAAATAGCCACTGAGAAGCTGAACCCAATTTCAAATTAAATAGCCACTGAGTTAGAAGCTGAACCCAATTTCAAAATAAATAGCCACTGAGAAGCTGAACCCAATTTCAAATTAAATAGCCACTGAGAAGCTGAACCCAATTTCAAATTAAATAGCCACTGAGCTAGAAGCTGAACCCAATTTCAAATTAAATAGCCACTGAGTTAGAAGCTGAACCCAATTTCAAATTAAATAGCCACTGAGAAGCTGAACCCAATTTCAAATTAAATAGCCACTGAGAAGCTGAACCCAATTTCAAATTAAATAGCCACTGAGTTAGAAGCTGAACCCAATTTCAAATTAAATAGCCACTGAGAAGCTGAACCCAATTTCAAATTAAATAGCCACTGAGAAGCTGAACCCAATTTCAAATTAAATAGCCACTGAGTTAGAAGCTGAACCCAATTTCAAATTAAATAGCCACTGAGAAGCTGAACCCAATTTCAAATTAAATAGCCACTGAGTTAGAAGCTGAACCCAATTTCAAATTAAATAGCCACTGCGTTAGAAGCTGAACCCAATTTCAAATTAAATAGCCACTGAGAAGCTGAACCCAATTTCAAATTAAATAGCCACTGAGTTAGAAGCTGAACCCAATTTCAAATTAAATAGCCACTGAGAAGCTGAACCCAATTTCAAATTAAATAGCCACTGAGAAGCTGAATCCAATTTCAAATTAAATAGCCACTGAGTTAGAAGCTGAACCCAATTTCAAATTAAATAGCCACTGAGTTAGAAGCTGAACCCAATTTCAAATTAAATAGCCACTGAGAAGCTGAACCCAATTTCAAATTAAATAGCCACTGAGAAGCTGAACCCAATTTCAAATTAAATAGCCACTGAGTTAGAAGCTGAACCCAATTTCAAATTAAATAGCCCCTGAGTTAGAAGCTGAACCCAATTTCAAATTAAATAGCCACTGAGAAGCTGAACCCAATTTCAAATTAAATAGCCACTGAGTTAGAAGCTGAACCCAATTTCAAATTAAATAGCCACTGAGTTAGAAGCTGAACCCAATTTCAAATTAAATAGCCACTGAGTTAGAAGCTGAACCCAATTTCAAATTAAATAGCCACTGAGAAGCTGAACCCAATTTCAAATTAAATAGCCACTGAGTTAGAAGCTGAACCCAATTTCAAATTAAATAGCCACTGAGAAGCTGAACCCAATTTCAAATTAAATAGCCACTGAGTTAGAAGCTGAACCCAATTTCAAATTAAATAGCCACTGAGTTAGAAGCTGAACCCAATTTCAAATTAAATAGCCACTGAGTTAAAAGCTGAACCCAATTTCAAATTAAATAGCCACTGAGAAGCTGAACCCAATTTCAAATTAAATAGCCACTGAGAAGCTGAACCCAATTTCAAATTAAATAGCCACTGAGTTAGAAGCTGAACCCAATTTCAAATTAAATAGCCACTGAGAAGCTGAACCCAATTTCAAATTAAATAGCCACTGAGTTAGAAGCTGAACCCAATTTCAAATTAAATAGCCACTGAGAAGCTGAACCCAATTTCAAATTAAATAGCCACTGAGTTAGAAGCTGAACCCAATTTCAAATTAAATAGCCACTGAGAAGATGAACCCAATTTCAAATTAAATAGCCACTGAGTTAGAAGCTGAACCCAATTTCAAATTAAATAGCCACTGAGAAGCTGAACCCAATTTCAAATTAAATAGCCACTGAGAAGCTGAACCCAATTTCAAATTAAATAGCCACTGAGTTAGAAGCTGAACCCAATTTCAAATTAAATAGCCACTGAGAAGCTGAACCCAATTTCAAATTAAATAGCCACTGAGTTAGAAGCTGAACCCAATTTCAAATTAAATAGCCACTGAGAAGCTGAACCCAATTTCAAATTAAATAGCCACTGAGAAGCTGAACCCAATTTCAAATTAAATAGCCACTGAGTTAGAAGCTGAACCCAATTTCAAATTAAATAGCCACTGAGAAGCTGAACCCAATTTCAAATTAAATAGCCACTGAGTTAGAAGCTGAACCCAATTTCAAATTAAATAGCCACTGAGTTAGAAGCTGAACCCAATTTCAAATAGATGAGAGTGGGAAAAAGAAAAAAAAATATTTACATATGAAGGAGAAGATGAGGGATTTCTAGATGCACAAGAACAATATTGCAGATATTTATTTAACCAGATTGTTGGTACGCCAATCATGTTGATTGACATTCGCTATGAATAACTATGAAGGCATCTTGACTCGTTTGGATTTCTTTATAAATTTCATCAATTACCAAAAAAATTACAATAAATAATATTAAAAAATTAATAAAAAATTTTTAATAAAATCTACTGAATTGCATTGTGAATCTGGAGAAAAAGACCACAACCTGCAAAAGTAAGGATCTGTGTGGTTTCATGCTTGCTGAAGAGTTGCAATCATTGAGTTCCATAATTCCTGCAGTCACCCACAACGATCCTATTAAGATTTTGCAGTTTCTTTCAGCAAACAAGCGTTATAGTGGCTTTCCTAGCACACACTTTGCGCATCGAATACTTTTAACTATTCCTGTCACAGTGCCTTCCGGAGAAAGAAGCTTTTCGAACTAAAAACTTATTGAAACATTTATACGATCAACAATGATTCAAAATAGGTTCAGTTACTTAGCTATTTTGTCAATTGAGAATGATGTTGCTAGGGATATTGACAATAATAAACTAGAACAAATTCAAAAAAGAGCTGCCAGATTCATTACTGGAGAATATTCGAAACTGACAAGAGTAACACCATTAGTTAAATCATTAAACCTTGAAACACTAGAGGATAGAAGAACCAAGAGCAAAGTAGTAATCATACATAAAGCAATTAATTCTAATTTAGAAATACAACACAAAGATAACTTAATACAACCCTCAGATAGACATAAGGATAAAAACACCTTTCTTATTCCGTATGCAAGAACAAAACACATACAAGTTTTCCTTCTTCCCGTCCGGAATTCGGGCGTGGAATGGGTTGCCTGAAGAATCCAGGAAAACCAACACTTTATCAACATTTAAATCTCTAATAAAAATGCAGGACTAAACACAAACCATAGATAAGCGTAGGACGCAATAATCTTCTGTATAGAAAGAGCGTCTGTAAACAGATAAGATAATGAACTTACTTCAAATTTTGCAGCCGCCCAAGCTCGCTAGATTTGGTTGTAAGTAAGTTGTAAAAAAACAAGATGGAAGTAGAAGAAACAAACAAACCAACGCTAGTTTATATTTTATAATGTTAAGCTTTATACATGTATATATAAAATGTCAATTAGCATACAAAAACTAAAAAAATTAATTATTAACAACCTTATTGAGTTTAAGGATCTTCAATTAAATAAATCAAACTGCAATTCTTGATGTGTCAATGCCATTATAGACTGACAATTTAAGTAATTTATTTTTCCCTAATTATTTTAATATATGTAGAAATGCAAATTTTTGCATAGGTTGCGCTCATCGTCTGATGCCTTGTTCCCGAGGCTCGCTCATAATTTGCTGCATTGGGCCCCGCGTACACTAGGGCCAGCCCTGTGTGTTAATAATGGGCTGAGACTGCAAACAGGCTAATAAATTAGTAAATGTATAACATATAAACAGGGTATGAGTTAGCCTGCCAGGATGTAACAAAACAGCGATCGTTTCAGCAAAGGGCCTTCCTCAACGAACAAATAGTACACAAATAAAACGAATATAACGAAATTTAACTTAGCTGCGGTGATGTGCAAATAGTCCAGTAGAGAAATCACTGTGTGTTAATAGTTTTAAGTTTACTTGGGAAACTAAAGGTTAGTGAATTATTGGCGCACAGAATCTGTAAATATTGGGTCAGTCCAAAAATAGTAAGCGCAATGGCTTCCGTGAAAGCAACGATTTAAAATTAATTTTAAAAACACAACCTAGCCAGAAAAAAAAAGGAATTAACACAAAGAAATTAGAAACAACAGAAATAAAATAAGACACTTTTTGTCTAAGAAACAAGTTGGTCTATACGCTTTCGAGGTTATGTTTTCAATTTTGTTGGCCACTGACGTCATCTCCGCAACCACTGTTGTAGTTTCCTGAATTTGTCTTCGTTGCAGTAACGGATGCTGTTGTCGAATATTTTGATGTTGTCGTCAGTGATGTTATTGTTGTTCCATTGAATGTCGTTGTCACCAAAGAAGCCGTTGTACTCCTTGTTTGTGTCGTTGTACTCGTTTGTCACATGTGAATCATGAGTGAACCACCAGTGTACCATGAGTGTATTGCATGATGTACCATGAGTGTATTGCATGATGGAGAGGTCATGTGAGGAATAAGCGCGGGAACAGAGGAGCCTTCCCATTGGCTGAGAAGGTTGGGCGAGGCAGTTGTCAGAGAACTTCCGTGAGTGAATGACGTGATGTGTGTGCTAGAGAATTCCACGTTGTATAACCTCAAATGATAATTCTTGTACAAAGTATAAATATTAAAGTTAGTTTGTTAAAACAAGTTCTTCAGTGGATTATTGAATACAAGATTATGTGTTGAGAGAACGCCTACAAGAGAGTTACATATAAAAAAGCTAACCATTGACATCGTTGTTTGTGTCGTTGTACTCCTTGTTTGAGTCGTTGTTTGAATTGTTGTTATTGGTGTGCCATAGTTGCAGGTAGCGCAGCAATATAGCAGACGGATTGTACCACGTGAACAATCGGAAGTTATACAGGGGGCATCTCTGTCTCCGTACTCACAGCCTGATAAAATGAAAAATAGTTGAAAAGTTTAGCAGCCTTTACAGCCTTTACATCCATAGATTGTTCAGGTTGATTCTCTATTCTAGATCGGACTAATCACAAATATTACTGCATTTTATTCAATGGGTATTTGTGAAATTTTGCCCCACGTTACTTTGAAAAATTATAATAACTGTTTAGGTTGTCGGTGAATATGAAATATTTTTGAGTAATTGAAGGAAATGTTTGACTTAAGAAACTCTTTAAACACCTGTTTCCACTGAAATCTTCCACTCAGAGTTTTAATCTTCAAAATAAACCTACAGAAATTGTTTTTAAATTAAACTAAGACTCAGTTCTTTACCTTTAAATATTTGTTCAAATAATTTATTTTTAAGCCAAAATAAAAATAAGATACATATTATCTTCCCCGCTTACTCCTCATATTTTGAAAAACTTAAAGCGATTCAGGTGACGCGTATTTTATATCAATTCCTCTCTTATCAAGCAATGACACATTTGAAAAAAACTAGTACTGCAATTAATTTAGAAAATGCAAATGAAAACCGCTATACTATTTTTAAGTAGGGGTTTAAAATTCATAAATTATAGTTTAATGTCTATTTCTTTAGCGATTTTTAGGACAAAATATTAATTGATTTTGAGATAGTGGCATCAATATATTAAGATCCAGCCTGTCTTATAAGCCTTTAATTTAATAAAGAGGTAGGTTCGTGATGAAACACAAAGTCACAAATGATTGGTTATATTACATTTATAATTATTAAAAAGATTATAAACATGGGAGACGACATGCCAGAAACATTCATGGAGTTCTAAAGTTAACCTTGGGCTAGTGGTGAAAATACTATTCTAATATTAGAGAAAACCTATGTAACACATTGATTTTTGCGTTGCTGCTTTGGGGCCGTCCATAAATGACGTCACGCTATTTTAGCCGATTTTTTATCCCCCCCCCTCGTCACACGTTATCACAAAAAGTTAGAACCCCCCCTCCAAAATACGTCACAAAGCTTTGCCCCCCCCATCAATAAAAATAAAAAATAAATATATATTTAAAAAACCCACCTTATATTCTATTTGAAAATAAGTATGTTTAAAATGACTTTTTTGTCATTTAAATATTTATTTAGTGTAGGTCTGCATTGTAATATCGGAACACACGTGAAGCTATGTAAAATGTCATTAAATAAATTGTAACCCAGTGCTTCTCTAACTTTTTCGTATTAGACGACCGCCATGCATTTTTCCATTTCACCAGGTACCGGTGCATTCTTTTCCTATTTTACGTGATTTTACCAGTAACAACGTGATAGCAAAATGAGCCCCTACATGGCTTAAGGCCCTATAATATTAATTATGAATTCGGCTTGTTTCATATAAAAAAAAATTTAATTTGTTTAGTTGCCATGGCATAGCAAGACAGCTAACGAACAATGCAGCGCTAATGTCAAAAGCTTGTCTGACATATGTTGGAAACAATTTTCTTCTCATAATTGTTGTTACATGTCATTAAAGAGCGCATGATAAAATCGCACTTTCACCGTGCTATACCTAGTTGGTAGTCCATCTTGAAACATTACCATATATTAGAATAACAAACTCCAATCTTCATCTGCGCTCTTTTGTTGCGTGCTATTTTACTGGTCAACGTCACGAAATTTATTAAAAAGTGACACTAAGACAATTTATAGAAGACAAATTACAAAAATGTTGTGTAGGGGAATGCGAGGGTGCGGACCTCACCAGGTGACATCATCAGAAGGGGTGGCACCAAAATGTAAAATTATGTTCCCGTTATTTGGCAATGGAAGACTTGGGGAAATTAGGATAAAGTCGTGAGGGAGTGACAGCATGCGCTACCACCCCGGGTGACACCAACCCTAGTGACGCCTCTGTGTGTACGTGTACGCTTCGAACATATGCCCGCTATTAAACCGGTTCCTTCCAGAAAATGCATTTTTTAAAATTTGACAGCTATGTAGACTTCTTACCTACGTACTATACGAAGACACCTAAATCCACCCTACTTTCATTTATATTGACACTAGTGACCATAATCTTAATCCACATGACTGTATCAAGTATCCTGTGGTATTTAAAATTAATGCCTTAAAACTGAGCTAAGAAGAAAAGTTGTTTTGTGCTACTCTCGAATGCGATGTCATGAATTTGATGCATTCAATAAAGTTAATGAATATTATTATATCTAGAACGGCCAGGGGCGTTAGACCAAAAACCAATCGAACTATTATATCAAACTTAAAACGTTTATAATTGTATCAAATAGATTCCCCCCCCCCAAAAAAAAACACATAAAAAATGGATATTCCGTGTAGTTTTGACTTAAAATATCTACACATAATCCTATTCAGATCATTTTTAGTTTTTAGACACTTGTCATGCTTGTAAAACTCACCAGTTGCATTATCAGGGGGGGGGGAATAACGACGCTCCCCCAAATCCCCGCCCGAGTCATGTGGGCAGGACCTCGAGTCTGGGGGGGGGTAACGCACACATAAACTTGCATATTTTGGGAAATCGGCAAAAAAGTTCGAGGTCTCCTGCCGCAATCGAACCAAACGGAGCTGCGGTTACATCACAAATGCTTTGATGTCAACATCAAACGACTCAGAGTAACAATTTTATATGTGCTCTTGTGGGTTCTCAAAATTAAGGATTATAATTAGATTTAATTTTCATTTCTTGATAACTTACGCCATCCCGTGTCTGCTGGCCTACGGACCGTCACTTTGAGAAGCACAGATGGTTTTTATTATTTTTTTAAAGTCATTATATTAATTGTAAGCGACCAAATATTTCAGTGGAAGTTTTTTTATTAAAATTACCCTTTTGATGTGAAGTCACATTTCTTCAACCCCCCCTCCCTCCCCTCGTCACGCATCGTCACAAAAGGATAACCCCCTCCCCCCCTAGGTGCGTGACGTCATTTATGGACGGCCCCTTTCTTCATTTAAATATCCCCTTACCTCGCCTTAAACAATGTCATTTTAGTGGAATTATATTTGCAAACTCATCGAAAAATAAAATAATAATGATAATGTGAATAATAAAACTAATATTCATAAATAAAATTTTTCACTGATTTTAAGTTGTACTAAGCCTCTTAGATATGTAGCTTAAAATAATTCACACTAATCAACTGTATAGCACGATGTTTATACGTGTGCAAATGTCCCGTATCAGATTTCAAAGTTGTTCCTGCTCAGTGTAAAAAAACAAACTTGGGGTTTATCAGTCGCAGTGGATTCTCACCATGGAGTGTCCACGGAAACTTTTTGTTAAACAAATCTGTAACTTGTGTAGTACCGTTTAGGTGGTGTGATAAAAATAAGGGCATATTTACCTTGTACTGGTCTGTAGTAGTTCTTACAACTTTTGCAGCATTGCTTTGCATAGTCGTAACACAATGAAGGCTTGGCTTTCATGGACTCAGCACACGTCAGGTTGTTGATTGAAAACAATTGATCAACGCCATACAAACATGTCACTAAAATAATGTTTAATCTTTATTAATACTTTTTGTGAAAGCGATCGGTTGTTTTTCTTTGCTTTTAAATGGTTTGGCATTTATACTAAAAGATGTTTAAATTTCATTTAATCGTCGAGTTGAACAATTTTGGTTAATAATGCTCACATTTCTCTAGAAGCTAAAAGGAAACTGCACCATTAACCTAATCTGTCTTAGGTGATGCAATCATTCATAAATGAATATTTAAATAAGTAAGTTTACAAATTTGGCTGTAATCTAAAAGTAAAAAGCTAATTATTTATTATCAATTTGCGTTGTGTTTTTATTTTGAGAGAAATAAAAAAAAGAGAGAGATTAAAATTAAGTGGTTTCAAGATTGTAAGAAATAAAAGATGCTAGATATGGCAAAAAGCTGTCATTGAAAATAATAGACAGGTAAAGGCAAGGATCTTTCCTTATAGGCTACAGTAGTAACAGAAATTTCTTAATTATAATTTAAACACGCTAACCATCACTCTGTGGAGCTAACTTGTGTGAGACGCATTCTCCATACAAACAAAGCTGTTTGAAATATAAACAAGTCGAAGACCAATGAATACATTGAATTAAACGTACCCATAATACTCTAAACCAGTGGCGTAACTAGGGTCATCTGCGCCCGGGGACATGACACGAAGTCTGCGCCCCTTCACGGATTCTGGCGAGCCCCAAGAAAATTTTGAAATTTTACGGTTAATATAGTTCATATTCGAAGCATCCGTTATTTTAATAAATAGAATACAGACTCATAACCCTCTATACAATTCTAATAAAAATTATTTTTTTAAAAATACATGACTGGAATAGACATAGTCGATGCTAAGGAGTGCAAGATCACTCAGACGACCTTGTCCCATTGAAGCACGTAAATGATATAAAATAGGATTTAGTTTGCTGAAGGACCGCTCACAGCTTGCAATTGAAATAGCAATTGTTAGAAGTATTTGCAGTGAAATGCTTCTATTATAATAGAAATCCTACATTGTGGAGGTGGCAATTATTTCTGAGTAGAATGGCACCCCTTAATGCTCAATGGGGGCGCCAAAATCATGTTTGCCAACTGGTTTTGTAATGAAGATATTTGTTGGGCTCCAAAATTCAATCTTGCAAACGTATTTGGGATACATTAGAATACATCAAAATAAAATTAAATAATTATTTTTAATACTCATTTTGGCGCCCCCTAACGTGGCGCCCGGGGACATATGTCCCCACCCTGCCCCCCCTCGCTACGCCACGGCTCTAAACCCACATAAAAAACTTTGAGCTATTCATCTCAATAATATCTTCTTCCGATATTATAATGTGAACAAATAAGTAATGTGTTACACTTGAGTCTTTCAGTCAGTGTAGTAATTTCTTGGCTATAAATTAAACCCCGGGTCGTTCCTTGTGATAACTTTTTATGGACGATTTCAACTTTCTCAAACTTTGTGAGTTGTGAAGTTGTATCACATCGCTCCATTATTTGACGTTAAATTCTCTACTTCTTCAATAACTCGTAAAAATATGTTAAAGTACAATGCCACGGAACTATTTTGCCTAAATATAGAGCCGAAAATCATTTCAACATAAACTTCAAATTTATAACTACCTACAAAAGTTACCATTTAAATAGTCTACATCATTCTCCACCCCATCAAAATGCAATGGACTCAAACTATCCAAACAAAAGCCGCCTACGACCTCCACCTCCTTATATATATTTACTCTATAGAGTGTCGCCCGACATTATTTAGCTTTACGACAAAAGAAAAAAGTTTAAGAAGTGTTCCAATAATCCCAAAAAGTTATTTAAATTGACACTACGTGCAACTTAGTTTAACTCTTTATTTTTTAGAAATTATGAAATATTAATTTATGTTTGGAAAGTTGCTGGTGGGGGCGGGCGTATTGTGTCGATAGAATGTTAAGTCTTCTATAATCTATGTGACCAATAAATATTGCTATAAAAGAGAATGAGGACGTGTTCTGAAAATGTTCTAGACTTCGTCCATACAAAGTTTACCAAGAATTTTTACAGAGGCGCAACTAAGAGTACGTAGAAAGTGGAACAGATGTCCAAAACTTTCTTTACGAATGTATTTGCTGTGTCCGATTTTAAGTACTCAAGTTCTCAAGTTTTAAGTTTTAAGTTCTCTGCTGCCTCATATTTGAAATTACTTTTTTCATTGCAACGTCACTGTCAAAATCAAAATTATTTTTTTTAAACAATGATCCGTCTATTGAAAGTTAATTTTAAAATCTTCTGATTTCCTTTTTTTTATAAAAAAAACATTTATGAATCCCTTAAAATGATCATGCCAATCCTTTTAATTACAGCCAATAAGTCTTCGCCTCATAATTATAGTGAACCTTAAGTGTTATGATTCTGCTGAGAAGCCTTTGAACTAGCAAGTTTCTTTAAATCTGGTTGGTAGCTAGTAGTTATGGTGCGAACAAGTTTTGTCAGATTCTGGTTACTATTTACTGCTGAGTGCTTTGATTTTATTAACTTTATTGTGAAGTACAAAGATTCCAATCAATAGGTTTTACAGAAAATGGATATAAGTCTGAAACTAGCTTTCTTAAGTTGAGGATATTTCACTTCTGGCATGTGAGAGTGGTAGCTCCTCTCTTACAGCCACGTCTAATGAAACAGTACAAAGGAACACGCCCATTGTGGCGTAACTTGAATATCCGTTGATTCATCAAGAGCCAAACTGAATGCTACAGAATTCTTTAAATAATTCCTCATTTTTCCTTCAATATCAGCGTTAATGTCTGATATATGTCATTCAGTGGTGTAGCGTGACATTGGAATTTGTGTTATCAGCCCCCAAAGTCTGTAACTATTTGGATCTACTATTAAAATTATGTTCTCGAAATCAGAGGCGTCACTAGGGTTGGTGTCACCCGGGGCGGTAGCTCATGGTGTCACCCCTTCACGACTGAAGGGGCCGTCCATAAATGACGTCACGCGAGGTTGCCGATTTTTACCCCACCCTCCCCCAGCGTCATAATTTGTCACAAAACTTAGACCCCACCCCTTTTTTACGATATGGCGTCACAAAGCTTTGACACCCCTTCCCCAAGCCGTATTTTCTCAATAAAAATTGGCATGTTGCAAATTTTTTTTGTCATTTAAATATGTATTTAGGGTAAGTCTGCACTGTAATATCGTAACACGCGTGAAGTCATTGAATACGTAATTAAATAAATTGTAAACAATCAAATATTTAAGTGGAACTTTTATTTAAGGTTTCGCGTTTTTGATGTGACGTCACATTTCTTAAACACCCCCCTCCTCGTAACACATCGTCACAGATGAGTGGACCCCCCCCTATGGCGGATCAAAAAGGGGGGGGGTGCTGAACGGGCTAAATCCCCCAATAATTTAAGGGCCCCCAAACTTTTTATGAATTATAGTGTATAATAAAGATGCAGGCCATTATATTTGTACGAATCCCTGAAAATGCCTTGGACAGTCATACGGCAATGCTGCAAATGAGTAGGAAGTATAACGAAACCAGGCTATTCTGCGTGAGAAGTGCATTGTAGCTCATTATGTGCCGTGCACAGCTCATTCCTTTAATTTGGTTGGGAAAAGAGCAGCAGGTTGTCCTACTGCGGTCAGATTTTTTTGACTTCTGCAAAATCTTTATACCCGACTTGTTTCATCTACTCATCGTTGACAGGTACTTCAAAAACATATGAAATTAATACATGCTAACAAAACCTTGTCTGACACAAGATGGTCAGCCTGACATTATGCTGTAAGGTCTGTTAATAGCTCATACCATGAGAATATCGCAGCACTGGAAGAATTAGCAACGAATGAAAATCAGCCACGGGACTGCCGACTTGAAGAAGAAGTATTTCTAAAGGAAACTGAACAACTGGAAGTCGCTATTTTACTTGAAATTTGGGACTCAATTTTAGAAAGGAAGTCTCTCATTGAGTTTGTTAAAAAATAGCATTCTTAATTTTATTCCTATGAAGACAAAGAAAGGAAAAGTCCGTGGTAAAAACAGTGTAAACAATCTTCAATACTATCAAACAAAAAAGAAAGCGTCAGTTTGATAAAGGGACATCAACAAAACAGTATTCTCCTGGAGAAAAAAATTCAAGATTGAGGTATTTCTGGTAATCATTAACAAACTTTCTTAAGCCCTACAGCATTGGTTAGGTGCATATAAATACATCCATGAGAAATTTGGTTTTCTTACAAACCTAACTGAGCTCAGCACTTTCGCCACCCGATGGGCAGCAGCCAAATTAATGGAAGAACATTCAATTGATTTCGAAGAAGGGGTAGGATAAATCCAAAGCAACCGTTTGGTCCCCCTCAATTTACTAGCAACGCCATCGAGCGGTGCCGGTTTAGGGCCAGGAGCGCCAGTACGGATTAGCAAAAAGTGCCGCGAAGAACGCATTGGACGCCATCTCTGAGGAAACCTTCCAGTGGGGGTTGCACCCTAGGTAGGTCTTTGATGACCCCCTCGGTCTGCGGCGGTCCCTAACCATGGAGACCCGTGTGCTTTGCCGGGATGGCGCCAAAGTGGTAGCGGGTCGTAGTAGGAAATTCCACCACCTCCTTGTGAGGGCAACTTAGTGGGAGGCATCTTCAACTGTATGTCCTGGATGCCCAGGTGGCCGCTTCAGAAGCGACCGCTTTGGGGGGGGGGTTCCTCAGCTGTTACGTCCCTTTGGTGGCCAGATGGCTAAGGGGGTCTTCCGGGAAGACCCATAAAGAGCACTAGGCTCTGGGCTTCTGATTTTCTTCCACATGTAGGTTCATGAGTGATTTCGAAGACTGCTTACCTTCAGAATTAGTCCAATTTTCAGAACTCTTTAAAAAAGTTATTGTCCAGCCCAGGCTCAGGGTAAGGAAAAGGAATTAGCACAAAGCGAAACTCAAAAAACTTGCACAGAGCTAAAAATTTTGCTGCTTTTGAATGAGCTATATTTCACACAGTCCTTCACAAATGTACACATCGCACTTCGCATCTATCTTTCAATGATGACATCAAACTGCAGCTGAGAGCGATCCTTTTCAAAGTTGAAAAGAATATATAATGAGTTAGAATTTGCATGGGACGAAAAAGGCTGAATATGCTCTCTCTAATGAGCATTGAAAAGGAACTTGTAAAGCTTACTCAGCTTTATTGACTTGATTGAAAACTTTGCCATTTGAAAAATTCGCAAACGGAAGTTGTAGGTTGAAATAATAATCATACATATTTTTCAATAATTTTTGTTATTTCAAATAGAGAAAAGAATTGGTTACCTCATGAATTTTTTATTTTTAAAATACGGAATAACGCGTAATACTATTCTTTACGGGGGCGCGTTCGTAAGCACTAAACAGCGTAATTCGGGATGGGACCGTCGTAACCGGAGGACTACCTGTATATAAACATGCATATCTATGCTTTCACGCCTTTAATAAATATATATATAAAATAAAATTAACTCAAAGACATTGAAATCATAATTTTCCTTATGAAAAACATCAACAAAGAAAACCCGTCTTTTGATGTTTTTTTCTTGTGGGGCGGGGGGGTGGTGATAAAAATCGTATTCCCCCACCCCACTGTGGTGGAGGGTAGTCGTGAGGTGGGATTCGTTCATGCTGTCGGTGTGTCCAAGCCCAAATGGCTTTATATCTTTTAAAACAGAAGACACTGCCTCTTTCATTCCAGCCTTTTTTAAAGATCTCTCTGCTGCGACTATTTCTTTTCTTCCTAATTTGTTTTATTGTTGTTCGTGTGTTGGGACTGTTTTATTATTGCAAGTTAACTGATATTTTTTTTTAATAAGAATTTTCGCGTTTAACGTATTTCATTGTATTTCTTAATTTCTTTCTAGATTAAAAAATTTGTCATCTTTTGTTTTCTGACATAAAATGGTACACAGTAAAATTTTAGGCTCGGGTGTCACCCCCTGATGGGTGTCACCCGGGGCGGCCCGCCCCCCCCCCTAGTGACGCCACTGCTCGAAATTCTTCTTAATAAAGACCCCATCAGAATAAGGTCGTTTAGCACTTGAAATATTCCAAGCGAAGGCGTTACTTGATTCAGTTGAAGTGACACCTTCTTTGCTGAAACAGAAGGTTGTGTTTTCTGCTGACTCATTTTAGATTGTACCTCAGCAAGGTGCCTTTGTCTTTCATTACATCTAGCCCAAATAATTGTCAAACCTTGATTTGGTATATATTTAATTTTAAAAATAACTTTTTGAAAACCCAGAAAACTTTCATTAATTTTTTATACTATACATTTCAAACGAAAAATTTTAATTTCATAAATTGTTCGCGAGCCGCAATGTGAACACAGAAGAGCATAATGCGGCTCGCGAGCTGCCATTTGGCAACCGTTGTAATAGAATATAATAAAAGATACTTAAATTAACAAAGAGATAGAAAGTTTTATTATTTTAATTTGATATTTGAGTGGATTTATTCATTCATATTTATATTGATTACAACGTTTCAATACTAATAATAATGTATTATAAGTATTTAATAAACAAAATGAAGTGCAGAGTCTTTAAATTGTAGCTTATACATAGTTTTAAATAAGTAGATGAAAAATTGAAATTGTTTTTAGTAGAAAACCGTTACATTAGTCTAAAAATTTCGATGCCATCATAGAACTTACCGTAAATTTTAACAAATCTTTTTCCTAAAATTTTTGAAATTTCTTTAACTAATCACTTTTTTTAAAAAATAGCTTTATTTCTGAAAAAAATAGTTTCTTAAACTGTATTGAATCTATTTATCGATTGTTAGTGTATTTCCCAAACACAATTTTCAGACATACTATGCCTGCTAAACGTCACCAACCATACACTGCGGCTGAAATTGTGACAAAGACAGCCACGTCATGCTGAAAATCAGCGTCGCCATAGAGCAGTCATGACTGAGGGATGTGCGTACACACGAGATGCGACTAATGCAGAAACTCAACGTCGCTGTAGAGCAGTCATGACTGAGGTTGAGCGTATTCAACAGCGTGCATCTGATGCTGAAGCTCACAAGCGTAAAAGGAGCTATATAAAACAAAAGCAGATCAAAATCAACGCGATGCTAATGCTAAAATTACTAGACGTGCAAATAAAGATAAAGAGTGACGTCTAACTAGAAATTCGCGCCTTAGAAACACAGCTCTACTTCGTGATAACTTTCAACGAAGATGAAGTACAAGAAAGCTATCTTGGCACCATGTGGAAAAAATGTGTTCATTTTGCAATGCTAAACACTTTAACGACGAATTAACTACAACTTGTTGCTATAAAGGGAGTGTCTTTTTGCGAACAATACGTTTGCACACCCTCCATGGCTAATTATATGAATGGATCGGATTCACATTGTAAAAAAAAGTATGGATAATATTCGATCGTATAACAGTGCCATGGCCAGAGCCGTCTTCACGCATAGGCCCGTTGGGCATTTGCCCGGGGGCACACGAGCGTAGGGGCCCCATGGGAATATGTTTATTTACATATTTGATATATATTTATTTTTTTATTCCTGCGGGGGAGGGGCCAAAAACTATTTCTTTGCCCGGGGGCCCAAACTGGTGTAAAGACGGCTCTGGCCATGGCCTTTGCTTCTATGGGTGCACAGATTGACCACACAGTCGCTACACATTCAGGTCCTTTCTGATATAGGATTCATGGTCAAATATACCATTCGACATCTGCTTTACACTCCAAACCAGGTGAATCCCCGAAGTACGCCCAGCTTTACATTCTTGACTCTGCTCAAGCTTTGCATGAAAGAATGAACAACCCAGCAAACTATGGTTGAATTCATACTGTTATGGAAAATCTTCAATTCATTCTTGAAGATATAAATACTTTCTCTAGGCACTACAAAAACATGTTGAAATTTGAACAGGGAAGAAATGCAGAAGGAAAATCAAGAAAAGCGCCCACCACCCGAATATAGCATGAAATTCCTGTGACAAGGTGTTAAGAGCATTCATCATGGCAGAACAAACCCTTCCACGCAACAGACGAAATTGCTGCAGTGTTTCACAGTGCAGATGGTGCACCTCCAGAAAAAAGGGATATAACAATTCATTTAAGAAATGGAGGTCTCAAAAATATATCCATTCTCAGTAGATTGTGTGACCAATTGTGCTACCCCCTGCTCTTTCCATACGGAGACTTTTGGATGCAGTGTGGATTTACAAAAAACAAGAGGTCAAGGGCAAGTGCGACAGCTACAGTGGTGATCATATCACTTTGCCATTCGTGACGAGAATTTCAATCAGTTTCTGAATGCCGGAAAGCTCACTCACCAATTTGTAGTTGATGCCTACTGTATGACTGAGGCCAACGGATTACAGTGGGTTCTAAAAATCAAAGTGAATTACGAGCTGAAGACTATGATGTCCTTTACCAATTCGTAAACAGACAGAAATTGCGTGATATTAACATCTTACCTGGAAAGAAAGTGATACTGCCTTCAAGTTTCCAAGGAAGTCCCTAGAAATATGGCTCAAAATTACCAAGATGCAATGGCTATGGTTCGTAAGTACGACAAAGCCTGACTTATTTGTTACAGTCACTTGCAATCCCAAATGGAAGGAAATCAAAGAAAACCTTCTTCCAGGTCAGCAGCCATGTCAACGTCCCGATTTATTAGCCAGAGTATTTCACATAAAACTGAAATTGCTACTTACCGACTTACCAAAAAAACCACAGATTTGGCCGAGTTAGGGATATGCTGCACGTGATAGAGCTTCAAAGACGAGGGCTTCCTCATGCGCACATTCTACTTTTCATGGCTACCTAAGACAAAGTTTGGGACACCGCCCGAATCAAAAAATTGTCTGTGCAGAGCTACCCTTATCAAGATGCTTACCCTAGACTGCACGAAATAGTCAAGTCCTGCATGATACATGGTCCATGCGGACCATTTAATTTAAACGCTACGTGCATGGATAACAAGAAATGTACGAAGGAATTTCCAAAGGATTTCTGAGCTGAGACCAATAGCAATGTTCAAGGCTACCCTAAGTATCAACTCCGAGATGACGGAAACTTTGTGTAACTTCGTGGAAACAAACTGGACAACAGATGGGTTGTCCCATATAACCCAAATCTGTCTCTGAAATATAATTCCCACATTAATGTCAAAATTTGTAGCTAAATACAAAGTGTAATATACCTTTTCAAATACGTGTACAAAGGCCATGATTGCGCAATAATTCATTTTCCCAAAGTTCCTATAGAACCAGAACTCACGCTGGAATGGAACAAGATAAAAAAAGCTACTTGGAAACTCGATATGTGAGTGTACCTGAAGCGTGTTGGCGCCTTCGAGAATATAAAATGCACCAACAAAGTGATGAAGTTAAAAGATTACAGGTACATCTGGAGGACAAGCACACAGTTTACTTTATCCCAGGCAGTGAAGCTTCAGCACTACACAAGAAAGCTACCAATTCAAAACTGCTGACTTGGTTTCAGATTAACAAACATGATGCTAATGCAAGGTCACATTTATACATTGAAATTGCAAATCATTTAACATGGGATAATAAATTGTCCAAATTTAAACCGCTTCAAAGAGGGCATCACACTACCATAGGTTGAATGTTTACAGTCAGCCCTACAAACAAGGAGAAGTTGTTTCTTCGCATTCTCCTTTTACATGTTCAAGGAGCTACTTCCTTTGAAAATTTAAGATCTGTAGAAGGTCACCCTGTACCTTTTCCTACATTCAGAGAAGTGTGCATTGCAAAGTGGCTAACTGATGATAGCATGGGATACATGCCTACATGAAGCTGTGACCCATAGAATGGGATACATGCCTACATGAAGCTGTGACCCATAGAATGGGTCACATGCCTACATGAAGCTGTGAGCCATAGAATGGGATACATGCCTACATGAAGCTGTGACACATAGAATGGGATGTTTTAACTCTGTCAGGAAAAAAATACTTCCAACAGATGAAAAAGGCAATTTGATGAAAGACAAAAGAGTTTTCACCAAATATGTTGTCTTCAATGAAGTTTTAAACAACTAACACAATTAGTCATTACAAAGTTACAGAGAAATATTTGCCATGTGCGTTAAAATATACCCTTCCACGTTCAAGATATTTATGATGTAAGATCTTTATCTTCATTAATAGGAAACAAAAGCAGCTTTCTTGATGAATATGATAGATTTTTAATGCAGCAAACAACAAAATAATGGAGACTTTTTATTTACAAAAGCCCCCCCTCCCAAATGATTAGACTTAAAAATATGAAACAGTGAAAGTATTTTTACAGTATCTTTGTATACCTTTTGCCATATTAGTGATGTGAAATTTTTAATTGTGATAGAGTAAATAAGAGCAAGACCTTTGTTTTAAAAGCAAAGAATCTACGATACGATAAATCAGCAATATCAACATACTTGCATTGTCATCAACTGCCACGTGTTAGTCTTTTTAAAGTCCTTATATTAACTTCACCGCCGTCTCTGTCGTCATCTCTCTGTCTGTCTTGGGCGGGCGGGCGGAAAAACAAAATTCAAAAATGACCCCTTCCCGTGATCCGATCGAGCTGAAATTTAGCCCACGGACCCGTCTCACTTAATAATGCATCGTATCAAAATTTCAGATCGATCGAAAGTACGTAATTAAATTAATGCATTTTTAGTTATTATCCTTATATAACGTATGTAATTCAAGTAATTCAAATTCACGGTTTGTTATTGTTTTTTTTCACGTGACATCTCAGTTCGCGCGTTGGAGCGATTTACCGGGGTGCTTTTGTTTACATTTTACGTGTCACGCTGAGCTCGGACCTGCGATCGGTGACCAGATCTTTCCCCTCTCCCACACCTCCCCCCATCCGCCGGGTTTTAAAGCAAATGGCAGTTAAGACAGATTCAGTCTGTAAATGTTTGTCGAGTTTGAACATAATCAATACTTTTAGTTATGTCTCATATATAAGGGATTTATAGTCAAAAACTTTGTTTTTACGGGTTTGTTTTATTTTATAAAGATGATTGATAAATATTCGTTCTGAAAAGTTCGTATTCAACAATGCTTCTGTGACATTTAAAGCATACACTGATATTTTTAAGGTCAATGCCTTATATAATATGATTCTAAATTTAGGAAACATTCTTACTTTGGAAATATATCACTAAATTGCGAAATTAGTAAATTTCCATATAAAATATATCGTTTTAACAAACTGTTTAAGCATGACTTTAAGTGAAAGACAACATTTTTCATGTATCTTTGAGGCATGAAATTACTTATTTTTTACTAAAATTACTAAAATCCTATGTAGTTATGTTGGCGGCCATTTCTATTGTTATTAATTTTGAACTCTCCAAATCGTAACTGTTTACATAACATAAAAGCACCAATATAACTTCCAAATAAATTTGATTACTAGGTGTAGAATTCATATTTAAACTTAATTGAACTTAATTAAATTAGAAGAAATAAACACACTTTAACAAAATTATACATAACTTATAGTATCATAATAATAATAGTATTAATAGTAACTAGTAATAGTCTTAAGCCTTAAAATTAAACACTCACTCAATCTAACACTCACTAACCCGAAAATGAGAATTTTCATCTTAGTCTTAGTAATAACTAATAACCACACTACTTTTAAGGACATTAACGTCAACCAACAAACATCCTAAAAATCAGAGTAATATATCAATAATTATAAACAACCACAACACAAAGCACACTGACTACACCTCTATCTTAAGCACAATAAAGGAAATCTCCTTCAAACAATGGAAACACAAAATATGTAGATATAGGCAAAAACACTTATTCTTAATTTTGCTCCTCTCAGGCGACATAGAACTTAACCCAGGCCCAGTATCATCTAAATGTCAAATTTGTATTAAGGCATGCACTAGCAAACAAGGAACCATTCAGTGTGACACCTGCAATGAATGGTACCACATAGCATGCCTGCATAATAACACACCAAAGCACATAGCAATAGGCCTAAGAAATAAATATGCATCTTGGCACTGCATACATTGTGGGTTGCCACAAATCAGTTCAGATTTATTTAACTATAGGGACCTTATCACCACAAACTCTTACAGTGTTTTGGTTAATCCTTTTATAAATAAACCACTAGATAAAATGAAACCTACCACACAAACCAATAAAATTACCCATAAAAAATATAATAATAATAATCATCAAAACATTCTCAAAACACTAATAGTTAATTTCCAAAGCATAAAAAATAAAATTCCAGATTTAGAACTACTTATAAAAACAGAAGAACCAGACATAATTGCTGGTTCTGAAACTTGGTTGAACCCCAACATATATAACTCTGAGATTTTAAACACCAATTATAATATTTTTAGGAAAGACAGACCAGACAATTATGGAGGAGTGCTACTGGCAATTAAATCAAATATCATAGCTGAAGAAATTACTACACAGCCAAATGTTAATATAGAGTCTATTTATTGTAAAATAATTACACCAAACTCATCCCCACTTATTATAGGCAGTATATATAGACCTCCGAATACAAACCTAGAATACATGAACAATCTTTGTAGTCAATTAACTTTCATAAAAGAGAATAATAAAAATGCAGTTCTATGGATTATGGGGGACTTTAATCTTCCAGATATAAATTGGAAAAATTATACAATTGATAACCATCAAACTAACAAAGAAATTAATGAACACTTTTTAGACACTATAAACAACATAAACCTAGAACAGATAGTAAAAACAGCAACAAGGAAAAATAAAACACTGGATTTATTCCTAACAAATAGACCAGGACTAGTGTTAGACTATAAAATAATTCCAGGACTGTCCGACCATGATATTGTTAGGGTCACCAATACAATAAAAACTAAAATTAATAAGATACCTAGAAGAATAATCTATCTTTGGAATAAATGTAATTCAATAAAAATACACCAATCAGCGGCTAACTTCCAACAAACTTTCCTAAGTAAATTTAACACAAATAGCCCAGTAGAAGAAATTTGGAAAGATATAAAAACAAATCTAAAAACTATAATGGATGAGAATGTTCCAACAAAACTAACATCAAATAAAATTAACAAATGCTGGTTCAATTCTAGATTGAAAAAGCTATGCAAACAAAAAGAGAACTTATTTAAGAAATATAAAGCTACCTATTCATATAGGATACACAAAAAATACTTAAAGATTAAACACTTGACACAAAAACTTAGTCGAAACCTCCAAAATGAATATATAAACAATGTAATTACCCAAAGATAACAATAAAAACTTATGGTCCTTTATCAAATCTAAAAAAATGGAACCTTCAGGAATAGCCACACTAAAAGGCTCAAATAATAAAACCTATAATGATAATGAAACTAAAGCTAATATCCTTAACACATATTTTGCATCATCTTTTTCTGCCTCAGGCGACAAGGAAGTTTTAATAAATTTAAATAAAATGGAGGAAATAGGTAACATAACTGTAGATGAGATAGGTATACATTCACTCCTAAAAAACTTAAAATAAACAAAGCTACTGGCCCAGATGATTTGCCTGCAAGGTTATTAAAAGAACTAAGCAATGAACTGTCCCCAATCCTTGTAGTTCTCTTTCAAGCCTCTCTAAACCAGGGTAAAGTGCCCCAGGATTGGAAATTAGCTAACGTAACTCCACTCTTTAAGAAAGGGGATAAATCAGACCCTGGTAATTACAGGCCTGTATCACTTACTAGTATCACCTGTAAATTACTAGAACACATAATATATAGTAGAATAGTTAACCACCTTGACAAATATAATGCCCTATGCCCACATCAACACGGCTTTAGAAAAAACAGATCATGTGAAACACAATTAATAGGTTTAATAGATGAACTATCAAAAGGCTTAGACAAAAATGATCAAATAGATACAATATTACTAGACTTCTCAAAAGCATTTGACAAAGTTCACCACCTTAGTTTACTTAAAAAACTTAACTACTTTGGAATCTCAGGTTCCTTACATCACTGGATCCAAGACTTCCTTTTGGGCAGGGAGCAAACTGTAATAATTAATGGATCTAAATCTGCACCAATAAAGGTTAACTCAGGAGTTCCACAAGGAACTGTGCTAGGTCCCTTACTCTTTTTAATTTATATAAATGATTTACCCAAAAACATCTCAACAGGTACAAAAGTTAGGTTATTTGCTGATGATTGTATAATCTATAGAACAATTAAATCAGAACAAGATAGCAAAAATGTTTACAAAAAGTATTAGATGAATTGATAAAATGGGAAACTAACTGGAGTATGTCTTTCCACCCAGAAAAGTGTCAACTGTTAAGAGTAACAAAGAAAAAAGAAACAAATAAATTCAAAATATTACATTCATGGAAAAGAGCTGACCCAAACTAAAGATGCAAAATACTTAGGAGTCTTAATAAATGAGAAACTATCATGGAATCCCCATGTCAATGAAATTATTACAAAATCAAACAAAACCTTAGGCTTTATAAAAAGAAACTTTAACAAATGTAATAGAGATATAAAACTAAAATGCTACCTCACTTTTGTGAGACCTGTTCTAGAATATGCATCTTCTGTATGGGACCCATCCACCAAAGAAAACATTGATAAACTAGAACAAATCCAAAAAAGAGCTGCCAGATTCATTACTGGAGAATATTCAAAACTGACAAGAATAACACCATTAGTTAAATCATTAAACCTTGAAACACTAGAGGATAGTAGAACCAAGAGCAAAGTAGTAATCATACATAAAGCAATTAATTCTAATTTAGAAATACAACACAAAGATAACTTAATACAGCCCTAAGATACACATAGGGATAAAAACACCTTTCTTATTCCTTAATGCAAGAAAAAACACATACAAATTTTCCTTCTTCCCGTCCGGAATTCGGTCGTGGAATGGGTTGCCTGAAGAATCCAGGAAAACCAACACTTTATCAACATTTAAATCTCTAATAAAAATGAAGGACTAAACACAAACCATAGATAAGCGTAGGACACAATAATCTTCTGTATAGAAGGAGCGTCTGTAAACAGATAAGATAAGGTTATGTTTCTTTAAGTGCCTAGATAATAAATTAATGACAAATGTGAATTTAAATGCAAGAAAGAAATCTTATTAACTAATTACGCATGATTTTAATGCTGCGAATTGATACGGAGTGTGACGGAAGATGTTAATGGGCAGGAAACTGTCCCTTCTTTCTGCGGGAGCGTTAAACCAGGGGTTATGTCCAAGATGTCTGCAGGATGGCCAGGAATATTTTTGATAGTAAATTAAATAGCTGGTTTAAATGACGTTTCAACAGTTAAAATGTAAAGCGTCTTTTTCTAAGCAATATTTCCCACCAAAATAAATGTTATAGAATACACACTTTTTATTACGTTATTCTTTTTATTGTGTTTTGCCTGGAGATTAGATATTGTAGCCGAAAAGTAATTTTTAAATTTTCTGCCTTTTCTTTCAATTTTATATTGCAAAATAAAGTAAACTGTACAGTGTGTAAATCAATGAATATTATTAAAAATAAAACCCCATTTTATGAATTGAAGCAAGAATAAAATTAAATATATTTAAAAGTATACATATGTTTTTCAAAATAAAATGTAGTGCTTTAAGTTTTATTGATGCAATTCTATCTCATTTAATTCTTCTTAATGTCGTAAAGCTTAAATGTGTGTGCTGCTATATAAACATTTGGATATATGATTGTATTTTGATTTTAATTTTCAGAATTGTAAAAAAAAATATTATTTAATGGGCCTGTATATTATGATTTGATATAGATTTTGTGAAAAAATTAAGTTGGTCTCATATTTAAACTTTTTAAATCATATAAAATAGAAATGTATTTACTATTCAGAAATATTATATTGTTATTTTCAGAAACAATAATAAACCAAATTTTTTTTCAATTACCATAATATTTTATACATTAAATCTAAGTGCATTTGAGTTTTTAAGACCAAATAATCGTCAGTGCCCGAGTTGACCACAAATTTACTGAAAACGTCCAATCTCAGTTTGGAGTTGACGGTGTCATAGGGAGACGAGGAGAGTCTAAACTCTTCCGTGAGAGCTGAATCTTTGGCTGTCTGAAAGATAACAAATAATTATAACACATTTTAGTTGAAGGTGTCAACATTTAGCAATCAATTTTCGGGACAAATTTTAAATTGTGCATTTCAATCTATCCTGATAAATCTAGTGAAATTTCCACTCCATGCCATCGTATTGAAACTTTAAACTTTTGAATTTTTCATTCAAGTTTAAAACTGTTAACATTTAGCTTTACAAAACAAATTGGACAATCTGGCGAGTACATTTAAATGTAAGTAAGCTGACGTATGCGTCTAGATATGTGAACAAATAATTAGAAGAAATTTATAAATAAACTTTAGGAATTACCAAAGCTGTTATGATGTTACAAATTTTTGATCTCCAAAATTTCCTGCAAAGGAAGCAACAACATTTGAAAGATGACATAAGCTCTGTTGAAAAGGGCATGTGTTGCTGGTTTTAAAAATTATATTTGATAAAGGTATTTTTCAAAAAATATGTTGCCGTTGCTAGACTTAAATGTTCGAGTGATTGTCATAGTCCGTAATTATTAAGAAACACATTCGATGGCCTTTTTGTAATTTTATTTGTTTAAATGCGGCTATAATTAAATGTAGAAATGACACTACGACTTAATAACTACAATTTTACTTGCTATTTGTCCTTATCTACTAAACAATCTACTTACACCCACAACCTCAAGGGAAAAGAACATTTTTATTTTACCAAAAAATCTATAGTTAATATCTCAGCCACGATCACCTTGATAAACCGGACACGAATTTTGTAGTTTGTTGTCGTTATTCTTTGGTAGAGAAGATCAACCTTAAAAGATATAATTGAAATCACCTCAAGCACTTTTTGACAGACACATCTGCGTTATTCTACAATAATTTCGAAAGGATCCTCAAGAGATTTTTAACGATAGATAATGTTTTCCAAAAACATATAACATAATTTTTGACCTGACAATAAACAATCGTTTTGTTTCACTTCAAAAACAAGTTTGGTTTGTGTTTTTTGTTCAAGCTGCGTTAGATTTGATTAGCTCTTCTGTCATATATTAGAGGCATTAATCATCCGTATGTTACGGCCTTGTATGTAATGGATGGCTGTTAATTATTCACCGAGCAATATTTTAAAATTACGTTCAAATCAACTTAACCTACTCCTGTAATAAAAAAAAGGTGTAGTAAGTACTCCAGTCAAATCAACTTAACCTACTCCTCTAATAACTAACGTGTAGTACTCCAGTAGCTTCTGTAGAGCTTCTGTTCTGTTACTGGAGCTGCCGAGGAATCGACTGTTGGCCTGCAAGTCAATGTCTGCGACGATGTCGATGTAGTAGGTGGAGGTCGTCTGACGACGTTTGCGAAGAAGTGATGTAGAAAGAATATCTTTAGGGTCTGCTGGCGTCTGTTTACCATTATTTTCTTGACTTGATTTGTCCTTTATTTTGGTGCATTGTTTTGGAAGATAGGGACAAAATCAAGTGTTAAGATTAACTTATGTATGTTCGTAAATTGGTGCAATGCTATACAAAATCATTATGTGTGTATTAAATCATTTTATGAGTAAATTCAATATTTATAATGTCAGTGTTGGATTACCTTCTCACCTTTGATTTCTACTTATCTTGTCTTATATGGAATATCACATACATTTTTTCAACACAGAATATTATTGCGTCCTACGCCTTTTCATGGTTTCTGTTGAGTCTTACATTTGTAATCGAATGTTTTATGTTTTGAGTGATTTTTGTACCCTAGATTGAATAGGCAACAAAATCCACCGTTGAATGCCAGATGTAAAGAAGGAATAGTATGCGTTTGTTCTGGCATGTAAGTGTTATGTGTTTATTTAAGCCATTTCGGGAATATAAATTTCTATTTTAGAGTCTGAATTTTTAGTGAAAATACTTAACAACTAATGTTAAAAGCGTATGGTTATCGACAATCCAAATCTTACAACATATTAATTGATTGGTACTTATTGGCAAGCAAACTGGGGGACAGTTTTTATGTGTGCCCTATATAGAATGGCTGCAATGACGAAGTTAACCAAAATATGGAACAGCAAAAACATTAGCCTGCCAACAAAGCTCAGGCTTTACATAGCTCTCGTTAAAACCATTGTCCTTTTCGGATGTGAGACCTGGACACTAATGGCAGCCACTGAAAGCAAGCTGCAGCATTTGAAAACAAATGCATTATGAAAATTCTCCTATTTAGAACATAAGACCAATGAATATGTCTGGGACAGAATAAACTCTATTACGGGGCATCAAGAAACCATCATAACAACAATTAAGAGTCGTAAGATGCTATGGTTCGGTCATGTACTGCGACATGATACCCTGACAAAAATCATCCTTCAAGGCACTTTAGAAGGGGTTCGGCGAAGAGGGCGACAACGGAAAAGCTGGCTGGACAACATAAAGGAAAGGACAGAGATGAAATTGTATGAATTATTGGCCTCCGCTCAAAATAGGCATATGTGGAGATCGTTATCTGTTGATGTTTCCATGCGCTCCCCCCCCCCACGACCGCAACGGTCACGGGACTGATGATAATGATGATGATGATATAGAATAGAATGTTAAAAAAAGATATATTCTCTTGTTGCAGTCCGTCAATGGATGTATAAATGTAATCAGGGAGCCAGTTACTATACTGCCTGCAATTTCTAATGACATTATGTCATTTGATATTTCAATCAATACTGTCACTTACCAGTTAAGATATAGTCATACAACCAGCGGCGTAGCGTGAGTATGTGCCACCCGGGGCAGAAACCAAATTTGCCGCCCCCCCCCCTGAAAAATATGTTAACGCTATAAAGTAAAGAAAATAATAATAGGAAAGTAATAATAAGAACACTATATATGTTAATGTTAAAAAGAAAGGCTTCATTTCTTTAATGAAATTAAAGTTTTATGATTTTCCTCATGGCTCAATCTTTCATGCATCAATGTTTTCAGCCATTGCATTCTCAAAAGCCTAAATAGCAAAGTAATGCATTCGTTCCAGAATATTGCCTTTATTTGCAACAATATTGCTCTCTCTGCGACATCAAAAAGTCTCATTCAATTTCGCAAGGATTTAATAATGTCAAATATTTTAACAAGAACTTCTTGCCACTTTGTTTCCTCTCTTACAACCACTAATTGTTGGTCTTTATTAATAGTCTATTCTTTTTTATCTAATTTCTGATTCCAAAAAAAATTTGGTAATGTTGCTTACTTATTGAGTATTTATCTTGGCTTTTCTTTTATTTTATCAAAATGTATTTTCACGTTTTAAAAATTAGCTAATTAACAACGAGGATTTTGCCACCCCCCCCCCAAAAAAAAATAATAATAATAAAAATAATAAAATAAAATATTTTTTTTATTTATTCGTGCCAAGTTTTAATTCCACTAGATAAGCAATTGTTTCCATTATTTTTGTTTTTGTCACAAAACAAAAGACATTAAATTTAAAATAAGCCATATAAATACGCCAATATTTTTTTCCAGTGGTTCACTTACGTTAAAATCAAACTAGAATCAGTTATGTATACCAGCACATTATTGTCATACTGTCATCCCCTATGTTTTCCAGTTTAGTAACATTAGTATGAGACGACTTTCGATTTATAATGGAGTTTGAAGTTTTAGTATTAGAAGCGCTGGTATTTTAATATACTTCTTCAATTCGTTTAATTTTTTTTATCTTGGCTTTACTTTTCTTTTATTAAAATTTATTTCGAGTTTCTAGCAATTATCTAATTAACAACGAAGATATTTTTTTTATATTATTTTACAACAGTGTTGGCTGTCAAATTTTAAGAATCAATGAATTTATCACCACATCAGTGTCAATTCTCATACTAATTTATCCTCTGTTTTTTTTAATTACATTTGTTTTAGTTTCTGAAGAATTTATATACAATAAGGAATTTGAAGTTTTTGCAGTTAAAACGTTCACATGCTTTTGGATAGTTCCTTTATTTCTTTTATTAATTTCTTAATTGGATTTTCTTTAACTGCAATTTTTAAAAAGCTTATCTTTCATTTAAAATTTTCATTTTAAGAAAATAATTAACGACTAGGAATTTGCCACCCGGGGCATTTACTCCCCTAACCCCCCCCCATCGCTACGCCACTGCATACATCTGTAACATCGCTGGTCTTTCTCGTAGGACGTAGTCATCTCCGTCTTGTGAGTTCACATCTCTCTTAGAGCGCGTCTCCTGGGTACTTGTGAACAGTGATTCGTTGAAAATAAACTGACCTTTATGTAGACATTAAGAAACTACTATTATGGAGATTCATAATGATTGAGTAGACACGTTCTGAAAATTTATATCAATTATACTTTAGCAACTGAGTGTTTATATCTAGTGTTGAAACAAAATACGTCCTTTTCTATAAAAAAAAAGACCTTCTGCCGGACAGATGCTACTCTGAAAGTCAAGATTAAATTCCCAATAAGAATTACTTCCAAGTACGTTTAGGGCAACAAAAACAACAGGATCAGCCGGAAAAGAACAGTGCATCAAAATCATTAGTTCCATTATTGATTTTATCTAACTTTTAACATACACATTTTTCAAAACACATTTTTAAATCCTTTATATGAACTCGTGGTGTCTGGTTGCTTAAAATACAAAATACACAAACAAATTGTGCAGTGAAAACAATAAATTTGAGTCCCATTCTATATGTCTGGTTGCTTGATTTTTTGTCGGTCGCCAAAACTTTGGATCAATTTTTAACCCCCTTCCTCGTAAGCTAGCGAGATGAAATTTTGCAGGCAGTTTTGTGCCGATGATAAAAACAATGCATTACAATTTCAGATCGATCGCACGTACCGTAATTAAATTATTGATTTTTTAGATTATTTTATATTATTCCTATGTAACATGTTATTTTTTGAGATAGAGTGTCGCGGTGCGTATTATATTGAACAACCTTTCTGTCGCGCAATAAGGTGCGTATTTTATTGACAAACTTTTCATAAACATATTCCTGATCGGTGCGCATTATATTAAACCTGTTTTACTACAGTTTTGTATTTTTTGGATGGTCTTGCGCTGCGTATTATAATGAACATTCTTTTAGTTACGTCTCGTACATAAAGGATTTAGTCAAAAGCTTGTTTATTTATGGTTTTTTTATAAAATATTTATTCCGATTTCAAATACCTTATTTATACAATAAGGTAAAAGATTGGTGCATTTTTTTGTAATTACAAAATAATAATAGAAATTTTATTTCATAGACAAATTAATTTTAAGAAAACCTTTTTAAATAGTGAATTTATTTGGATTGTTACAAATTTTTTTATACTTGAAAAAAATATATTATTACATAATAATCATGCAAAATTTTAATTTAAAGGAAAAATAAAATTTAAGAATACTTCTTTTCTATATGTTGTTCGTCCGTCGATTCGACGAAGACCACTCTAGTCATCCGAGGGTGACTGGGACTGGTTTTGCGCAGATGGCTGATGAGGCCGATCCTTGCACGGAAGGTTCGGGAACAGAAGGGACAAGGGACGAGTTGGACATCTCCAGGAGGGTTGACAGCACGGGCCTTTTGGGCTTTCCTCTTCTTTTCTGCGGAGGTGATCCTGTTTTCCTCGCATGACTTAGCACCTTCGTGGATCGAGGAACGCCAGGTGGATCGGTCCATTGCAGCAAGTTCCCACGTTTCTGGATTGATGGCAAACGCTTTCGGAGAGGCTTTCGGTGTGTCTTTGAAGCGTTTCTTTTGCCCACCGTGGGACCTCTGGCCATGCTGGAGCTCGCCATAGAAGAGTCTCTTTGGCAGTCTCTCGTCTGGCATTTGGACCACGTGCCCTGCCCAACGAAGCTGGGACTGCATCGGGAGTGTAAATATGCTGGGGAGACCTGCCTTGGTCAGTACCAATGTGTCTGGTATTTTATCCTGCCACTTTATGCCGAGGATCTTCCTGAGACTTGTTGAATGAAAGTGGTTAAGCTTCCTAGCATGGCGCTGATACACAGTCCATGTTTCACACGCATATAGCAGTGTGGGGAGCACCACCACCCTGTACAATTTCAGCTTGGTCTGGATGGTAATGCCTCTTCTGTTCCAGAGATTTGGAGACAACCTTCCAAAAGTGGAGCTTGCTCTGGCAATTCTGACGTTCACTTCGTCATCGAAGTGGCTCTGTGGTTGTCACAAGCCTGTCTACTTCCTTTTTGCTTATAAAGATGTATGATGGAGGCATCTTTGAAGTCCTGCGGGATCGTCTCTTGCTGCCACATCAAGAGAAACAGATGGTGGAGCCTTTCAGTCAGGGCTGTTCCTCCCTCCTTGTAGACCTCAGCTGGTATGGCGTCAGAACCAGGTGCTTTGCCACTGGAGAGAAGATAAATTGCTTTTTGTGTCTCGAGCAAGGTTGGGGGGTCATCCAGTGCTTTGTTTTTGGGCACTTGGGGAGACGATTGATGGCTTCTTCGTTGATTGTCGAAGGGCGATTTAGGACGCTTTCGGAATGTTCGGCCCACCTCTTCAAGGTCTTCTCTTTGTCTGTGATGAGAATGTTACCGTCTGCGCTGAGGAAGGGGTTTGATCCTGAGGGCATGGGACCATACACTTCTTTCAAAGCATTGTAGACGTTTTTATAGTCACGCGTGTCTGCATAGCCTTGGATCTCTTCGGCTTTGTTACTGAGCCAATCATCCTGCATCTGACGGAGATTTTGCTGTACAGTCCTGCTTATGATGTTGAGTGCATCTCTCCTTGCCGTGGACCTGGGATTATTGAGGTAAGCTTGTTGTAGGTGGTGTTTCTCAAACAATAACTGCTTGATGTCTTCGCAGTTATCATCGAACCAGTCCTTATGTTTCCTGGTCTGTTGCCCCAGAGTTTCTGAAGCTGTGGTGTAAATCAGCTCTCTGAATGACGCCCAGTCTGCCTCCACGTTCTGGTTGCCTGGAGTTCTATACAGAACATCAAGGGCGTCAGAAACACCAGAACACCGTGAGTTAAGACTTCAAAAAAGAAGAGAACAGTACAGTGTATCAAGGTCGTCAGAGATACCAGAACAAAGTGAGCTTCGACTTATTAAAAGGAGAGAACAGGACACAGTATCAAGGGCGTCAGAGTACACCATGATGACCCGATTCGAAAGCAGAAGGAAAGGGCAAGGGCATCAGAGACACCAGAACACCATGATGACCGGATTCGAGAGCAGAGGGAAAGGGTCAGTTCATCAAAAGCATCAGAGACACCAGAAGACCATGATGACCGGATTCGAAAGCACAGTGAGAGGTATAGTTTCTCAAGAATGGTAAGGTTTTCCATTATGTTGTGAGAAGCTTTTCCTTATGATCCCAATAAAAAATATAATGAACACCCAACTAATAGCATAGGATGAATGGATAAATATGTACCTACTGTCATGCTCATAAATATCAACTAGAATCTCCTGGAATGTGTTGTAGAAGTGGCAAAATTAAACTTTCACCTCTGTAATCCTCACCGGATAACTTGCCTACCTATATGTCTGGAACTACCTTGGAATCAAAGCAATTTTTGAGAAACATTCGAAAGTATAATTCAAGTTTTCAGATGACATCATTTGGGGCAACAAATATAATTGAAGAAACAGGTTTAACAACAACTTTTAAAGTCCAGGGTCAAGTTTATCATAAGTCAGGTTCTCTACTCCCTTTACCAGGTCAAAGTCCCAAGTTTTTGCAAATATACTTTATGGGGGATGAAAAAAAAGAAATCGATCAACGATGTACATGTAATTATATTTCTGGCTTAAGGCGTGAAATTGTTCTGGACTTACAACGCATGCGTCTTCAGCACAACCACTTGATTAATACTTTCAAAACATTATTAGAACTCATGCCAACAGTTGAATACAAGGTGGTTATATAAATAAATATGTACGTTTAATTTTTATGTCAATCGAGAGTTATAAAGTAGTATGTTTGTGTATATTACACCACCTAATTGTTGTGTGTAAATATATTTAACAGTAAATTAATATATTAATGTCTCATGTATGCATTTAACTTTTTTTCTTTTTTTTTAAACATTGAAGTTTTTCAGAAACATAATAATATTATGTGTTTATTGTCAAATTGTTTAAATTAATTACCATAATAAAAATAATTCAACTACTTTTCTTTCTCTGTATTATAATTTTGAAACTTACAGAGTAGTTTTTATTATCAGTTTACTCATAGTTTAGGTATTTTAATATATCCCCTTATGCATAATGGCTGTATTAATTACTACCATAATGAATAATTTTTAGTAGTTTAAATTGCCATAGAAAGTGTATTGAATTTTTATGTCAATGAAAGATTTATAAAGCAGTGAAACTGTCATATAGTTGTGTGTAAATAGATTTAACAGTAACTTAATATATTATACTCTCGTGTATTTATTTATTTTTTATTTTTTAATCATAGAAATTTTTCAGAAACATAATACTGTTATGTGTTTATTTTGAAAAGTTTAAATATAATTAAGTAACATTGTAAAAATAATTCAGCTACGTTTCTTTCTCTTCATTACAATTTGGTAACTTATAGAGTAGTTTGTATAATCAGTTTACAAATAGTTTTGTTATTTTAGTATATCTCCCTAGCCGGCGGCGTAGCGTGGGCATGTGCCGCCCGGGGCAGAAACGAAATTTGCCTCCCCCCCCCCGATAAATATGTTGAAGCTCTAAAGTAAAAAATAATTAATTAGAAAGTAATAATAAGAACACTATATATTTTTATGTTAAAAAGAAAGGCTTCATTTCTTTTATGAAATTAAAGTTTAATGTTTTTCCTCATGGCTCAATCTTTCATGTATCAATGTTTTCAGCCATGGCATGCTCAATAGCCAATAAAATATTTTTAAAATCTTTTTTTTTATAAAGCACACGCTTTTATTTACATATAAAAAGTGCACTAAAAAGAAGAAGAAAAATTTTTTCTATGATAACAGGTGAAATGACTGAATCTATCCACTGCACATAAAAGCGTGGGGCGCCAATCACAAATCATTTCTCTTTCAAACTATTCTTTTGCATATAGAAAAATATTTCTAATCAATATGATAGTAGCATGTATATGAATTATGATCAAAGTTTTGAAACTTTTAATTTTATTAATATTCATACAAATTTGTATTTATGTTTCGCAGCCTTGTACATGATAGAGAGTTGTGATGAGCGCCCCACGCTTTTATGTGCAGTGAATAGATTCAGTCATTTCACCTGTTATCATAGAAAAATTTTATTTTCTTATTTTTAGTGCACTTTCTATATGTAAATAAAAGCGAGTGCTTTTTAAAAAAAAGATTTTTTAAATATTTTATTTTCTACTTTTTAGTATCAAAATTTTTTTAATCAATTTTTCGACATAATCAATTCAATTTAATTAGTCAAACTTCGTTGTCTATAACTTAAATGTGATAGTGGTAGAAAGATAGATTATTAATTACAAATTAATGAGTTTAAAAAAAATGTTTCCCCAACTGAAAATTGAACCCAGTACCTCCTGGTCGAAAATCCATTACGTTAACAATTCGGCCAACTAGGCTACACAAATTCCAGTTGTTCCTCTTGTATTATCATGTCAATTTAGATTTAGTTTCGTATTACTGAGCTGTCTAACACCTGGAATGTGGTCACCGATGGCTGGTGGTGAACTCCGGTGACATTCACGTGAAAGTCAAGAATAGCACGGATACAGATTATATATAAAGATAAACTAAAAAAATGCATTTATTTAATTACGGTACATTCGATGGATCTGAAATTTTGATTCAATGTATTGTCATCCAAGATCTATCTCTGGTAAATTTTGAGATCTCTAGGACCATCAGAAGTGGTTTAATTTTACGTTACAAGATTTGACGGATACAACATACAACATAACAGTGTGAGTTAAATAAAAGCTTGTAAAATAGCAATAGATCAGACAATGTTGGTGTATCCGTAAATGATCGTCATTAATTTTTTCTTTAAAATAATTTTAGAGAAACCTTTTTAACACCTTGCATTACTTAAGACAGCTTTAAGCATTGTTCGAATTAATTATATTATTTTAGGCAGGGTAACTTTGAGCCTAAATATCTTTATAAACTTAAATAAACCCCCTAGTACTGAATTCATTTTAAAAAATTAATTTCATTGGGTTAAAATATTCCTTGCCTGACTATGTCATGTGGGATATTTTAATACTCTAATTTGAAGACAAAATTTCAAAGTCTAGTAGATTAGCTGGTGTACTAAAATCATGTCTGTTTTCTAAATTCTATATAACTGCCAAAGCTTCTCACGAATTTATAAACAAATCTCATCTTATGAAGAAACCAAATTTCTTCTTAACTGTTATTCTACATAGCATGGATACATACATATTTGCTTAGATCACCAAAAATTTGCTCCCTTGTTCGATCAAAATGATGAGGTCTCCACATGAAATTTTATCAAATGTCAAACATCCCTTAAGCATTCCATTCCATTAGTTTCTCTGTGAGTAGCCACTGCTAAGTAATTTTTTGTTGAGCACTATAGTTTTTAAAGAATTTAAGGCATTTTTTAAAATATAACTTTGAAAATAAAAAGATTTCATTTTGACTAGCAAAGTTCCTGCGTTTGTTCGGGTGTTGAGCTTATTGTCGGCATCTTTCAGTTCTATAGCTTACAAAGTAACCTCAAAATGGCTCCATGGTATATTCACTATTTTGTATCCTGAAGTCTGAATGCCTTGGTTGTAGAAGCAATTATGTATTTCCAACAGTGCATGGACCTGGAAAAGAATGCGTAACAACGCTCAAGTGTACTAAAATAGTTTTAAGAATTCGTTTCAGTGGAGTATCATGTTAACTAATTTAATTAGATTTTATTGTTTGAACGAGTTTGACATGAGATTTTATGTTTTTGCACCTTGTTGAACTCTTGTATACTTTCCAGCCCTTAAGAAGTATTAAAACACGTTGGTCCTGTGCAATCCATTATTTTGAGATCATCATTTATTCAAAATCATTTCAGAAATGTCGTAAGCAGATTCACTTTTGCTTGAATGAAATCTTTGAAAGATTCCACGGCGTCTACTTTTGATTTTCAATCTTTACATATCACAACTGGACTTGTTTGATCCTTATGCCAAATATATGAAGAGCTATCAAATACAATGGAACAATATTTGGTATCTTGTTATTGAAGAAAGATGATTTTTTGGGGAACTGTATCTACTAAAATTGCTATGAGCTCAGTTTGAATTTTATATGACAAGTTTTTTACCCCTTTTCCCAGTATGTTCTTAGAGTGCTCAAAGCGTACTTTGCAAGCTATTGCATTAGTTACATAATATTGCCTTTATTCGACACAGTATTGCCCTCTCTGTGACTCAAAAAGTAACATTCAATTTCGCCAGGATTTAATAATGTCAAATATTCTAAGAACTTCTTGCCACTTTGTTTTCTCTTTTACAACAACTAATTGTTGATCTTTATTAATAGTCTATTCTTTTTTATCCAATTTCTGATTCCTTCCATTTGTAAAAAAAAATCTTTGGTAATGTTGAATACTTATTGAGTACTTATGTTGGCTTTTCTATTTTAATAAAATTTATTTTCACGATTTAACAATTAGCTAATTAACAACGAGGAATTTGCCACCACCTGCCCCCCCCCCACATATTTTGTATTTATTTGTGCCAAGTTTAAATTCCACTAGATAAGCAAATAAATGTTTCCATTATTTTTGTTTATGTCACAAATCAAAAGACATTAAAATAAGCCATATAAATACGCAAACAATTTTTTCCAGTAGTTCACTTTCGTTAAAATCAAACTTGAATCAATTATATATACCAGCACATTATTGTCATACTGTCAACCCCCATGTTTTCCAGCTCAGTAACATTAGTATCAGAAGAGTAAAGATTCATAATGGAGTTTGAAGTTTTGGCATTAGAAGCACTCTCGTATTTTAATATAGTTCTTCATTTCGTTAAATTTTTTTATCTTGGCGTATCTTTTTTTTATTAAAATTTATTTTCACGGTTTAACAATTAGCTTATTAACAATTAGGAAAATGCCGCCCCTCCCCCCCCCCTCCAATTTTTACAACAGGGGCGGCTGTCATATTTTAAGAATCAATGAATTTATCACTACATCAGTGTCAAGTTCGCATACTAATTTAGCCTCTGGTTTTTTTTTATTACAGTAGTATTAATATCAGAAGAATTTATATCCAATAAGGAGTTTTATGTTGTGGCAGTTAAAACGTTCACATGCTTTTGGATAGTTCCTTTATTTCTTTTATTAATTTCTTATTTGGCTTTTCTTTAATTTGTATTTTTAAAAACTCCTCTTTCTTTTAAAATTTTCAGTTTAAGAAACTTATTAACGACTAGGAATTTGCCGCACCTGGCAAAGTGCCGCCGGGCATCCGCCCCCACCCCCCTCACTATGCCACTGTCCCTAGACATAATAGCAATAATAATTACTACCATACTGAATCATATTTGTCAGAGTTTAAATGGCCGAAGAAAGTGTATATATAAGTTGAATTTTTTATGTCAATTAAAGAGTTATTAAGTAGTGAACCTGTCAAATTGTTGTGTGTAAATAGATTTAATAAAAATTTCATATGTGTATACTTCATGTATACATTTAATTATTTTTTATCGTTTAAAAATTCAAATTTTTCAGAAAAATAATACTGTTATCCATTTTATTTTGACATTTTTAAATGTAATTAAAATTTTAAAGATAACTCAACTATGTTCCTTTCTTTTCACTACAATTTCGAAACTTATACTTATAGGATAGTTTGTATTATCAGTTTACTCATGGTTTAGGTATGTTAGTACACATATCTCCTTAGGCATAATGGCTGTATCAGTGGCGGATTTAGCTATAGGGCAGGGGGGGGCGGCTTGCCCCCCGCGCCCCTGTTGGGTCTAAAATGGCGCCCCCCTAAAGACGCCCTCGATGAACACCAAAAAGGTGTCACAAGAGCAGAAAAAAATATTTCTTAACTCAAAACTTGTAATCAACACCAAACTGCTTGCTAAATATTGTATATCAAATAATGAAACGGTAATATCTGGTTTAAATCAATCACTCACATCTGAATTATCGGCGACAATTGATAATGAAGTTAAGCCTGCACAATTATTTTCTTTAATTATTGAATCAAGCATTGATATATCTAGAATTGATCATATGTCAGTTTCTTTAAATTCAGTTTTAAAATCAGGACATGTGGAAAGGTTTATAGACTTTTATACTTTGGTAAACAGCGGCTGGATAACGAATAGTGAGCTCGTCTCACAAGCTGAGGGGCGTGTCATCTAGGCCAGTGTTTCTCAAAGTGGTGGTCCGCGGACCGGTGCCGGTCCGTGGGCCATCTGCTGCCGGTCCGCAGATGTTCTCAAAAAAAGGACCGAACAAATTGTCAGTGCAGGGAAAATAGTGCACCGGTCCCTGGTACAATGCAAATAATTCCTGCCGGTCCGTCATACTAAAAAGTTTGAGAAGCACTGATCTAGCCCACGTTAAAGCCACAATAAAAATAAATAGAGGTAAAAAAAGATTTTTAAAAAACACGTTTTTATAAGTGTACTAAAAAGAAGAAAATAATTTAAAACTTATGTAGCCGTGTGTAGGCTTCTAATTTACAGTATTTTATAGTCAACAATAAGATGGAAGATTATAGCTATACAAAGTTTATTTGTTTTTATAATTCAGCAACCAAACACTTTTTACGTTGGAACCGGAACAACACACAACGCACCAATACGTCACTCAGTCACTACTTCTCAGTGCATCTCGGTGCGGTGCACATGGTGCGGCGCTATGTGGGTACTATGTGGGTATGCACAGTATGTACACCATCACAGACCAGGGGCAGTGTGTTACTGGCCCATCGGCGTGTCCCTGCAGTAAGACATACTCTAGCAGACGGCTACACTTATAAATTCAAGTTCATGTACTTTGATTTAATATGACTAAAAACTTTGGGCGGGTTTTTGGTATAAAAGTTAAAGAGAGATCTATAAGTGAGAGAATGCGTGAAATGCATATGTAAAACCTCATAAGCGCCCTCGTAAATAAAAAATGCTCCCGCATTTGCTGAGAAGATTTTAACGGAAATAAAAAAAGTGAAACATTGATTTCACACTCTGTCGAGGACAGGCATACTCTGGAATTAAGAGTGGCCTTTAAACTCAGATAAAGAAACTTTCATCCCAATTATTGTGCCCATGTTTTGAATTTGGTTACTATCGAAGCAATGTCTGTAAACAGTGGTATACAGTTGTTTTTTTGGCGTAGATTTAAGGTTGTATGCATTCCTTACGTCTAGTTTACCACGTCTACATACTCTTAAAGAATACCAGAAATATCAATATGAATCAACAGTAGATACTCTGAAACGACTTTCTGATATAAGATGTGCAAGCCGTAAGCATGCAGTTCATGCAGTTTTTGGATCATTCTCTGCTATTCTAACCACACTTGATTCAGGGGAATCAACAGAATAGAAAGGAAGTGTCAGAACAGAAGCTATGGGACTATCTGTTTTAATAACAAAATATACTTTTGTTTTTCTGATGCTATTTGTACAAAAGTTATCTTCATGTCATCAAACTACTTGCATCGCCTTTGCAAAACAGTTGATCGAAGTTGGAAAAAATAAGTTTGTTGATATGAGAAGCGATGACGCTTTTGAAATGCTGAATTTAGATGTCAAATAATTTATTAACGAAAATGGTTCCAAACTATGTAGATGTTCAAACAGAATTTAAAGAAAAGTGAATTGCAAAAAAGAAAAGTATGACAGGCGAACTTAGCAGAGATAAAATGGCTGATGATCCAACTACACGCTTTAAATCTGAAACGTACTTCACTATCATGGATACACTTGTAACACAAATAGATGATCGATTTAATGACTTTCGGAGCACAGTTACTTATTTCTATGGTATTGATCCATCACAAATGTCGGAGGAAAATAAATATTCTTTTCAAAGTTTATGCAAAATTTACAAACACGACATTAACCTTGAAGAAGCAATCGTAGAACATAAGATTTGTATGCATTAACACAGCCACCTTTTACTAGTGAACTGCAACTTAAAAAGGTTCAGCCATTATTGACTGAAAAAATTATGTCATCGGGTCTCAATAATTTGTCAATACTCTATAAAATTTACATGACTCTTCCTGTTAGCAGTGCTACTGCTTAAAGATGTTTCAGTAGATTGAAACTCATCAAAAATTATTTGCGCTCATCAATGACAAACGAACGTCTGTCTGAATTGGCATTAATTTCAATTGAACGTGATCTAGCTGAGAACGTTGACTTTGAATCAACGATAAATCGTTTTGCTTAAATGAAATCACATAGAAAGCAATTTATATAGGGCTCAGGGCTCTATCTTATCGTATCTTATCTGTTACAGACGCTCATTCTATACAGAAGAATATTGCGTTATATGCTTATCCATGGTTTGTATTTAGTCCTGCATTCTTATTAGAGTATTGAATGTTTATTTAAGGAACTTAAAATCATTGTTTGTGTAAAGTTCATAGATTTTCCCAAAGTTTGATGCTCAAACTTCCAGTGATAAATTAATTTTTTTTTAAATTCTGAAGTAAATTGTTTAGTTTATTTATAAGTATAATATTATTGGCACTCTTTGTGTGTGTGTGTTACTAATCCTAACCAATCCACTCCACAAAAGTCTCTGTGTTTTTCATTATTTGTAGCATCAGATTACCTGGACTTAAACTGAACTATTTTGTCAGATAAAATTCTCATTTCATTCTTTCAGATAGAAAACTATTACAAGAACTAAGAACAGTAGCTCTTAAAGTTTTGTTAGTAAAAATAAGTTGTTCTCTTTGGAACTAAGTTCATAATTTACTGTCATCTTTTTATCCTACATATGATATATGCATATAATACGTATATGATAAATGATTTCTTGAATTACTTAGGCCTTTTATTAATGATTAACATTTTTTAAAATACATTATATTTTGTTTGCATTTGTGACCTATTACTCTCCTGAATATAAAGCAATTGTTTGTATATTGAAGAGATTCATTGCAATGGTTTGATGTAAACAAGAATAATTTTAAATAGTGTACTTTGAATGATCAACACAGCATTTATTATTTAACACTTAGTTATTTGTTTGAGTTACTGTCACTGCTATTTATGGCAAGCTGAACAAACTGACGAGTCATCTTGCAGATAGTACAACAAACTATCGGAGGCCTATACAAAAGTTAATAAAATTCTACCTCATTATCAAAATATTTTAGAAGTTTTATTTAGCCCAAAGACTATAAACTTATTATGCTGAGTTTTCTATGTTAAAGTATGCTAGGATATTCAGCAATTGAAAGTGAAAACAAAGGATTATGAGAAATTTAGATTTCGTCACAAATAACAGCTCCCAAATTAGCTACCATTTTCATAAATTCAATTGATTAAACACATCTACTTAAGACTAAATGTTTCTTTTTCTAGCAAGTTGCCATAGGGAAACTCTAAAAATGTATTTAACATAAACAACACACTTTAGATTTCATATTTGAGACTGCAGCAGTCTGTTAAGGTGATAACTTATTAAAGTAAATCTCTCATTTAAAGTGAGCAGAAAAGTTGTTTAACATAAAATAAGCACTAACAGTGAATCTCACATCAAATTTCTAATCTTCATTGCAGAACCAGCAATTTAGACAAATGAATTTTATTTCAGCACCTATATATATTTGCACTAAGTGCATGAATAAAAACAAATTTGCGGCGCCCCTTGAAATTCTCCTCGCCCCCCACGAAGACAAACCTAAATCCGCCACTGGGCTGTATTAATTACTACAATACTGAATCTTTTTTTGTTTGATAAATGGCCAAAGAAATTTATTTTCAAAAGTTAAATATAATAAACATTTAAAAAGCATTAAACTACTTTTGTTTCTCTTTATTTCAACTTTAAAACTTATAGAGTAGTTTGTATTATCAGTTACAAATAGTTTTAGTATTTTAGTATACTTTCCTAGCCATCATGACCAAGTCATAGTTTTGGTATTTTATAATATCTCCCTAGCCATAATGGATATAATAATTACTACCATACTGAATCATATCTCTAAGTAGATTAAATGGCTCCAAGAAAGTGTATTAACAGTGGATAGTCTCCCGAATCAGAAAGGGATCTTATTGGAATATATACAAGAAATTGGAAACATTTTTCCAGTGTAATATAGTAAATAGGATTCGCAGGGATAATGTGACATCAATTACTGCTAGGCTTTTTGTTATAACAACAGGATCATAATTGGGCATGAAATCTCAAATGAAGTATGGAATAATATGAGTGCAAGGTATTATATTAAAAAAACGGGATCACTTTATGCAATGGGATAATACTGAGCTATGTGATCCCATTAAAATATAAGTATTTTATAGGGGAAAGGGATTTACTTTACGATTGGGATCCCGTTACACAACGGGATTGTAATGGGGTTTGTAATCGAAAAGAAATGTGGACTCATATGGGGGGAAAGGGACTTGACCAAGAACGTGATCCCATTATTAATTGGGGTCATAATGGGTAGGGTACAAAATAGGATCCCTAATACTGGCCCGGGATAAGCCAGGTATATCAGCTAGTTTTTATTATAAAAAACGGGGTTTTTGTCTTAAAATCTCATTACAGTTCAGTTTTTTTTTAATGAAGTTGTTTCATTTTTGACACAATTCCATCGAAATTTGGACCTTTTGATGTCAGGGCAAGTTGGATGCTATCTTCAGGGTCCAATCGATTTCGCAGCTTTGTTTTTATGTTCACTAGAGAAAAAAATTATTGTTGACAAAGGTACGAGGTTGCAAAAAGCAGCAACGTCTTGACGGCCTTCTCGTGTGCAGCATTTGACATCCAAAAATGTGTCAGATCTGCTTTGTTTGCAAATTCAAGACGTGCCTCATTATTATACTGAAGTTTCAAGGTTAGCACAGGCAATTAAATTTCCATAATCTTCCAAGTACAAGGCCAACTTTGAAAAGGCCGCTAACTTGTTTCCTTCGCCTTTTTGTTTCAAATATGAAAGCTTTAATCCAATTGCTGGAATCCTTTCTCTGGCTTTAATTATATTGATATTTTCCCCTGCAATTCTTTGTTCATCGCATTCACATGCTCAAAAATATCTGCTAAGTATGCGAGATGTACAAACCAACAATATTTCGTAAACTTATCCGCCAGTGCATGCTTTTGACTAGCCAGAAATGTTTGAAGTTCAGCTTTCAGAGCCCACACTCTTGAGCATCCATGTATAACTCGAAGCTCTAAGTATTTTGAGCTGCTTTTATCTCTTCCTTTTTATTTTGACGTGAACTCTAAAGCATGGATTAATTGTTGAGATTTTAGAAGTGTGTTCTGTAACGACCTATTCACTGTTTTGTTTTTCTTTCGTGGTATGTTTTCCTTGGTAGTGAGGTTTGGCCATAGATTTCAACATTAGTCTACACTTTCTCATTACAGGAGGACTGTTAAATAAAAGTTTGGTCAAGATTCTGACTTTGGTTTGTATCGTTACAGACAGAATCAAGTATTGAGATCATCATCGACACCATAATTTCAATATGTGTAGTTTTCAAATTTACAATTTGTTTTTTTTTGTTTTTTAAATTTAAATTTAAAAAAAAATGCATTTCTCCAACATCATTGCTGCATTTCCTTTATCTGGGTTGGTTTCGTTTACCGGCGGCCAAACTGATCTTGACGACAACGTCTCTTGTCCTTTCATTTGTTATTTATTGTTGGTTGTGGGACAGAAGTGCGATTTTATCTTTATAGCCCAGGTCTCTCTGTTGTTTGAGATTTTTCCACAGCAAGCTACACACTAGGTTCCCGTGCTTGGTTACTGATATGAGGACAGAACACCGCCTGACAAACTCCTACTTTTGTAGCCTTAACTGCCCTAGACAAGAACAGCATTGCAGCCTGCTCCTTAAAACAGTAGCGTAACTGTTAACCTCGTGTCCAACCATAGAGACCACCGTGTATTATGTTAAAACGAGTGTATCACCCGTCTAAAATGACTAAAGTTTTCAAAATTAATAGACATCAGATTAAACGATAATGTAATACAGAACTTTCATTTATTTTCATATTGAAAAATTTTATGCGGAACGTTCGAAAAGAGTTATTTTTGGTGAATTAATTTGGGGCGTTGTTTTCTAAAATTAGTAGCGTCACGGACAGGACAGACGGGACCTGATTGCAAATTATGCATACTGATTTCTTTTATTTGTTTAGCTCCAGGCTGCGTGTAACTAAGTGAGCTTACTAATCTTCTATATATATATATATATAGTTCACCTAAACCGGTATGTGCAAACAAGCATGAGGAATGACCATCGCTGTTTGCAAGCGTAGAGGGATGAAAAGAAGGGGTGAAAAAAAGGGGGTGTGGCAACGATGCTTCACTTGCGCTGTTCCTTCACAGAATAAAATACGATTCGTAGTGTAGTGATTATCACGTCCGCCTATAACGCGGAAAGTCCTGGGTTCAAGCCCCAGCGGGAACAATTTTTTTTAATTTAAATTATGTTTTTTTTCTGCCCGTTCTTTTCCCCCTTTTTTGTGAACATGACTAACCCTCACTAGGGTCGGCCAATCACAGTTTGTAATTGGCAAGGATGGTAGTAAGGGTGAGGGGCAGGTATAAAAAAAACCGCAGTGCACATGTCTCCACGGCTATTCACTTTTTTTTTCATTACTTCTTGCTGCTGTTTGGTCCATTCTCTCACCTCCCCCCCCCTTTTTCGTTCTCGGCACAATTATGATGAGCAAGTCTGCGGCATATGCTATGCCGCGGGTCATATCTAGTACAATATATTTCAGATTAAAATCATTTTCCCAGAAACGTATCATACATAGTAAATTTCCCGAGGAAAAAGCCAAAAGCCAAAATAATTTAAGTGCCTCAACTATTGATCGGTGCTTTGGGTATTGTGCTCTAGCAGATCTGCTGCACAAATAAGTTTTAATTTGTGTGTGTGTGAAAGCGATGCATTTCTTTTAAATTAAAAAAAAATTAATCCAAAACACCTTTGCATCTGTATGATTCAGGACAAGTATTTCAACAGGGGATCGTGTTATAGCGTGTCTTCTGAGAACTATTTGTTTTTTATTAAATGAAGCCCCAGCATGAATATGGTTTGTTGAATAAATCACGTTGACAGAAGCTCTTTTTCAAGAAATAAAGTTTTTAAAATATTTGCAACTTCCTTGTAGGATTGGTATTTAATGTCAGTTTTCTTTCACTGAAAAAGGCATTGATAGTTAGCTTGGTACAAATATTTTGTAAGTATTAAAATTCCAGATTGCATTTCATTTTAAGGTAGACAAGGATGAAACGATATTATTATAGCTTATAGAATTAACATTTTCATATTTTATTTCAATTTTAGATATTAAATGGTTAAAATCTTTTTTTTTAAATGATGAGTCCACTTGAAAACCATACTTAGTCACTTTTAGAGTTTTTGAGAAAAAGGAATTTTATAAAACAGTATGATTTCTTAATACTAGAAGTAAGTAGCTTGTTTTGTGCTGAATGTTTGTCTCATAAGAACAACATTTTGATTAAACAATAATTGTTAAATTAATAAATTTTTGTTTTTAATGCATGATAAAATCTTTACTTAGCAGGTTTTGAAAGTGGAGCTGTACTTGTTTAATTACTTATCAGTTTTGACGTGTTCAAACACATGTGTTGAAAACGTTTCAATATTTTAGAACATTTACTCTTATTTATGACACATTACAAAAACATAGAGTAAAAAAACATATATACAGACAGTTACTGTAGTTAATTTAATTATTTTAAATAGCATTTTGCCACATTGGTAATATAATTTGGCTAAATGGTGTGACAATAACTATTCATTAAAGGAAGATGGGATGCCTTATTACATTGCAATGAAAATAATTTTTTTCCATGTCCTCGTCTTTTAATTCTGCATGTTCTTTTTGCTCAGAATTTTTCCGGAAAAATAATAATAAGTTGGTTATGTGGACATTTTAAACATTATTTCTAGTCTCTGATGTGCAAAACTAAACAGGAAAAAAGCTTATCTTATCCATCAATTCAATGGTCAAGCGTTTTCTTTAACGCTTAATATTTTGTATTGTCTACATAACTAAGATATAGTTAGTTTTATTTTTTTATTAGTATAATATAGGGTAGAATATTAGTAATAGTATCACTATTTGTATGAGCAACTGTAATTGGTATTACCGGTAAGAGCACCAGTACCGGTAATACAGTTAAACGTAAGCTACACTTATTGCACATAGTACTCGCATTAACAATCTACAAAACTACGAATTTATATTTAACTGTTTGCAGAAATTAACAAAGTTAGCCTCAAAGAGAATTAACGAGAGCAATATTATCACACTAGTCATGTCAATGTCGTGTCGTGACGAGTGCCAGTCAACTAACAACAAAAATTAATATAACTAGATCAATATGTTCTTATTTTTAAATCCTTTATATTAACTCGTGGTGTCTGCGGCGGACCTTGCTTGCTTGCTTGCTTGTCGCCAAAACTTTTGATCGATTTTTAACCCACTTGCTCGCAAGATAGCGAGCTGAAATTTTGCAGGCAGTTTCGTACCGATGATAAAAACAATGTATCAAAATTTCAGATCGATCGCATGTACCGTAATTAAATTATTGATTTTTTAGATTATTTTTTTTATTCCTATGTATCATGCTATTTTTTGAGATAGAGCGTCGCGGTGCGTATTATATTGAACAACCTTTCTGTCGCGCAATAAGGTGCGTATTTTATTGACAGCTCTTTTTATAAACATATTCCTGATCGGTGCGTATTATATTAAACATGTTTTACGACACAACTTCAATTTTGTATTTCTGGATGGTCTGGCGCTGCGTATTACAATGAACATTCTTATAGTTACTTTTCGTACATAAAGGATTTATAGTCAAAAACTTGGTTTTTTACGGGTTTTTCTTATTAAATCCTTTATATTAACTCGTGGTGTCTGGTTGCTTGCTTGCGCCTTTGCTTGTCGCCAAACTTTGGATCGATTTTTAGCCCACTTCCTCGTAAGCTAGCAAAATGAAATTTTGCAGGCAGTTTTGTACAAATGATAAATACTATGTGTCAAAATTTCTGATCGATCGCATGTACCGTAATTAAATTATTGAATTTTTAGATTATTTTATTTATTTCTGTGTATCATGTTATTTTTTTAGATAGAGTGTACCGGTGCGTATTATATTGAACAACCTTTCTGTCGCGCAATAAGGCGCGTATTTTATTGACAACACTTTTTATAAACATATTCCTGATCGGTGCGCATTATATTAAACATGTTTTACGACACAACTGCAATTTTCTATTTTTGGATGGTCTTGCGCTGCGTATTATAATGAACATTGTTTTAGTTACGTCTCGTACATAAAGGATTTCCTTTTATTAAATCCTTTATATTAACTCGTGGTTTCTGTTTGGTTGATTGTTTGCTTGTCGCCAAAACTTTGGATACATTTTTAACACACATCCTCGTAAGCTAGCGAGCTGAAATTTTGCAGGCAGTTTCGTACGATGATAAAAACAATGTATCAAAATTTCAGATCGATCGCATGTACTGTAATTAAATTATTGAATTTTTAGATTATTTTTTTAATTTATATGTATCATGTTATTTTTTGGAGATAGAGTGTCGCGGTGCGTATTATATTGAACAACCTTTCTGTCGCGCAATAAGGTGCTTATTTTATTGCCAAGACTTTTTATAAACATATTCCTTATCGGTGCGCATTATATTAAACACGTTTTACGACACGACTGCAATTGTTTATTTTGTGGATGGTCTTGCGCTGCGTATTATAATGAACATTCTTTTAGTTATGTCTCGTATATAAAGGATTTATAGTCAAAAACTTGGTTTTTACGGGGTTTTTAATTATAGTTCTAATTTGTGTCATCTAAAAATAATTGAAATAGTTTGTATTTAAATTAAAATTAGATTTGTTTCTGAAGTTATTTTCTATTTAATAAGGGATTGTTTTGTCATTTTCACTAAAACTAGCACCCTGTGTATCATGTTTGCTATGGAAACAAGCTCCAAGATGTTGTGCTAGTAAACTAATTGTGATTGGTCCCTGCTCAAAGTAACTACGTGTACCGCTAATAGTGGCGGGTAACGTAGCAGGGTTTTTTGTGTTAATGTTTTATCGACTTAGCAGGTTTTGCAAATGATTCATAGTTTTTTCAATAAAATAAAGCGTATTTTTTAGGTTTTAAATGACCAAACCAAAAGAATACCGCTGAGTTTTACTTTTTAAATCAGAAAAGGGCAGTAACTCATTTCCCCGCCTAAATCGACTGGGTAGGTTTTGCAAGTGGACTCATCAAATATAAACATTTCTTTGTAAATTACATATATTATTCCTCTTCCAAAGCATCGAAAATTAATTATTCCACAAAATAATACTTTTTAAGTATGATCTTTAAAAAAAAATTCCAATAACATAAGCTAAATAACTATTTCTTCCTTCTTTACGAGGTGGTAACATAACTTTACGAAGATGTTTAGCATTACACTGACAGGTTGTGCATGTCAGTTTTTCTTCGTTGTAAAATGTTATGGAATGGCAGGTGTGACAAACTTTTCTCTCTTTTTTATTAGTATTATTTCAATTAGAAAGTCCAAAAACCTAAAAGAAAATGGTTCAACATTTTAGAATTCTCAATTTCCATTGACCCATTCCATAAACTTTTCCCTTTGATAACGGAGGCTTATATCTATTTATATTGAACAAAATGTGGGTGAGACTGCATTGCTCTCTTTGGATTTCACCGCAGCTAAGTTTTTTGTTTTTCATTTCTTTCCATTAGCTTTATTTGTGTACTATTTGTTCATTGAAGAAGGATATTTCCCGAAACGTTCGGTGTTTTGTTACGTCCTGTCAGGCTCACTCATACCCTGTTTACATGTTATAAAAAGAACAAGATCCTAATGAAAGGCTGGATCTTTTTTTAAGATAGAAGAAAATAAATTGTTTCAACAAATTTCTTTCTCAGTGTTTTTTAAACTGTTACAGGGTCATTTATTTCAATATTTTCAAAATAAATTTATTCAGAATTCAGTAGAATTCCATCCAATATATTGACTGGCTAAAACTAGTAAATGTATGATTAAATTTAATTCTTGTGTTTATGGAAGCATGAAAACAAGTTTTCTTTAAAGACAGATAATATGGCTTAAACAGAGACTCAAGGAGTTCTTGACATAGACGAAGTATCTACATTAACTCTTGAGCTGTCTTCTCCCCTCTGGTCCAAAACACTTTTAAATTGGGGATTTACGAGACTTCGCTAATTGATTAGTTAATCGTCAACGGTGGTCAGGTAGAGAAGCGTTAAAAATACATGTCGATCTTTCAAAATAACTTTATCATTGTGGAATATGTTGTTTGGGTGAGTTATTTGGCTGTCGACCCAGTGGGGTGGTTAGATCTCTCGGATATAATTTTTTTTATTGTAAATAGCCTTAACCTGGCTATACCTCAATCTTTTGTATCCATTATCTGTCAAATGTCACATGTGTGAAAAATTTACGATACAATTATTTTCTGACCTTAATCAACTACAGTTGCATAAAGCTCTTTATTTTTAAAAGATGAGTGTTACAAAATATAAATTTATAAATTATTATTTATATTATAAATCACAGTTAAATTTGTCATGTACTGCATTGCAAATGCGTGTATTTTTAACCTCGAAGTGAATGAATGCCTCATAATTTACTAATGAAGTTACTAAGTATATAGCATGCACGACGTTAAAACTCTGTCAAATAATTATTTAAAATATTGCCTGTTGCTGGCAAACACACACGCACACGCAAAGACACACACACACACACACACAAACACGCATGCACAAACACAATTACACGAACAATTCGACTGAATTCTTTTATAAGCTTTCATGACCTTTCTTTTAGTTCTCATGGATACAATCTTATTTTGTTATGTATGTTACCATAAACCACAAGCCAACAGCCAGAAATATTGGCTTACAGTTACAGCAATCAGTCTCTTTACCGGATTTGGCAATAGACTTGGCCAACGATGTCCCATGTTTAAAATCAGCAATGAAATACAAATACACAAACAAATTTGTGCAATGAAAACAAAAAAGGTAAGCTTTATTTTAAAATCAGCAATGACCTCGTTGTCTCCTAAATTCTCAGCATATTTTATCAAAGTCAGATCGAAGGAAGTAGAGAAATTTGAAAATACATTATAAAGTGACAATTTTTATAACAAAGAATTTCAAATTTAAAGTTGTTATGGATGTAAAGATGGTATTATGTAATGAATGAAATATTGAGACACAAATAATTTTAAATATAATTTTATTATTTTTAAAGTTTAATAATAACTTTTGGAATCCAGTACAAAAAATAAGTTGAAAAACGTGTTTTAGGGCAAGTGCTGTCAGATGGTGCATAGCGTCACTACAGTGTAAGCTATGGCTGAAAAAAAAATTTTAATATAAAAAAACTTTTATTATTTTATTAAAAAGTTATTTTCTCACAGCTTTAAGGGAGAAATCAATACTATAAAAAACAAGAAATAGAAACTGGAATGAGTATTTAAACACTATTTCCAACAAGAAATTTCCGATTTTTTATCAAGGGAAATCATTCTATATTACAATAAAAGTCTATATTACGATAAAGTGTCTCCTTTCACTTGAAGAAAATGTTGTTCACACACAAGCCTCGTGAGCCGCACAGTTCTAGCAGCCTCTGTCCATTCTCATTTATCTTTTCCCTTCCAAAGAGACCAAGAAGGCATGTGGGCCAGGCTTCGTGGTCACTCCCCACTCTAGCGTTGAAATCTACTAGGAAATAGATAGCCTCGTCTTTGTGCATGCTGGCTATTGCCTGGTCTAAAGCTACATGGAATTGGTCCTTCTCTTCCGGGGTTGAACAGAGAGTTGGTGCGTATGCACTAAGAATGAATGCTTGGCGCGCAGCTGTTCTGAGTCTTAGAGCGATGATCCTCTCCGTGTCTGATGACGGGGGTTCAATGGATGGGGTGGTAGGAGGGTGTTCTTAACTGCGAAACCTGCACCATGCTGGCTTGGTTCTTCTGCAGGTCTGACTTGCCTGACTTGCTGTATGGGAGTCTGGTCTCCTGAAGGCATGCGATTTCAATCTTTATTCTCTTGGCCAATACTACGTAACTACGCTGTTCTTCTATAAGTTCCTGTGGTAGATTGACACAAGAAGAAGTCCCTTTTTTTTGAACCAGCTGAACAAAAGTAAGGGAAAAAGTCTTCTGAAAACTTTGAGTCAGTGTGAGAACAAAGACACATTTTAAAATATTTGTGGTTTTTTTTTATATAGCAACTTTTTAAATATCACAGCGTGTCGTGCATGTTGTACAAGCGATGGACAGTTAGGGATATAGAAGAAAACCAACATCATTATTTTCAAATTTTAAATTCTACATAATCAATGTTTCAAAACTCTATAGGAAATAAGTTATCAGGTGAGGTCACATATCCATCATGTTTGAAATAAAACTGAAATAGACTTCTATAGACGCCGTCTTGGTACTGAAAATAAGCGTTTTCTTTGTGTCAAAATCGTCTATGACTTCAGACGCACGCATTGGCAGTGCAGTCACCTCACATGGTCGCATTACTAGTTTCCCTTAAGGGGGCATTTCCAATCCGTCTTTAAAGTTAGCTCCAATTCTCAATTTATTTCGGATGAAATTACTATTTTAACATATTTGAGATCCTTATCTCAAATGACTATGTAAATTTATTATCTTTTATAATTCCAATATTTTTTCTTACGCTTTCGGGGCAGAACTTGAGCGATAAAATTGTCATACTCAACTTAAAATAGTGTTTATAATATCAAATAAAGTTTCATCAATTATATTTTTTATTTCCAATCTTTAAACCAAAAAAATCAATTAAGCTACTGCAACAAGGAGGAAGGAAATTATATAACTCTTTGCAAAATTGTATTTATGTTTCTTTCCCCCTTCGGAAGATTTTGTAAAAAAAAATTCCTGTTAGTGCTGTTTTGTGAAAGTTATCTTATTTAAAGTGTTTTCAATTTGTAGGATTATAAGCCATTAAAGGTGGGTAAAATAAATCATGAACTTAACGTAAAATAATTGTAAACACTTTTAATCCTTGATGTGTCTTAAGTGTTTTGAAACTATTTTAAAATAGCAAAATAAAAATTAATGTCGTGGGTAACAAGTTGATCAACCAAAGTGATGCACAATTGAACAGTTGAAGCTTTCGATGTCTGCACTATGTCATAGATTCTATATAATAATATCATCGTGTTTCGTGCTCAATATTTTACAAAGCTTTCATTTGTATGAAAATATTGTTGTTAATAAATTATGGTCTTTATAACTTGGAGTTAAGCGGATTTATGTTTTTACAATTTAAAAATAAACACTATAAACTATTAAAATAGTCTAATGTTTCTTATATCTATGTACTTTTGCTAATCAAGCAGAGGTGTTTTAAGGTCAGACGCATGAACTAATTAGGTTCTAACCCATTGTTTTCCAGATGTTTTTTCAGGTTTACATTTATTGTGTTCTTTGTCTGTGCGTATATTGATTGATGTATTGATCATTATGCCTTATAATACGCATTTTGAGGAAGTTCGCAATGTCTTTAGAGCAGAAGCGTTAATAAGATTGGTGTCACCCAGTGCGGTAGCTCATGGTGTCACCCCCTCATGACTTACACTATAGAGCTCCTCTGAGTCTGTCAGTGCCAAATAACGGGAACATACATGATGTTATCCTTTGGTGTCCTCCCTTGAGATGGTGTCACCTGGAGCGGTCCGCACCCGCCCCCCCCCGCACCTCCCCTAGTGACGCCTCTGCTTGAGAGGTCGCAAAAGCTACTTCGCGTGGCAATCGGAAAGTAGATTTTGAAAGAAGGCGTCGACACGTTTAAAGTTTATTTTTGTACAGAGTTATTGACAATCTCAGATGACGATGGCTTAACATTTTAAAAAAGGGGGTGGGTAAAATGCAAGATACTATCTTAGATAGCTTCTAGTTTCTTCTTAAAAAGTCCCCTATTTCACCCCCAACTGTTCATTGTGACTCATTTGAATGGTTTAATATATATGTATATATCTTATGTTATATTATACGTTACTCATTTACACGGAAGTTTATTGTGTCCTACGCTTATCCATGGTTTATGTCTAGTCTTGCATTTTTATTAGAATTTTGAATTTTGATATGGTTGTGATTTCCATGGTTTGTTCAGACAAAAAATTTCACGCCACAAATGCCAGACGGGAAGGAATAGGATATATACGTACGTGCTCTATCGAAAAGTGGTTTAATCCCTACGTCTATCTGAGTGCTGCATGATATTGTCTTTGCAATAAAGAAGCGTCATTATTTAAGATGATATCTAAAAGATGGGTGCCAAAAATCTTTTGAAACACTGAGCTAAGAAGGTCATCCATTCGTGTATGCAACGTGTACTATAAAGCGTTTACTCGTCCAACACTCCCTACGGTGAGAACTGATTGAATGAATGGATGACTTTGCTCTTGAGTCAGTGATGCTCTTTAGTGGATATTTGTATTTTCCAGTTCTGTCTGTTTGTTACAGCTCAATGATGATCTTGGAAAGGGGTAAGACATAGAGCAGTGTTTCATTGGTGATTGTGTTTCGTTAAGTTTTTCTCCGGTATTCTCTTGTCCCTTGGTTGCCATGTGAAGGTCTGTCAGGGTAGCATCGAGCTGTCAATATGAAGTACGAGTACACGGCCGATGTATGTCCATCGTCTCTCTTTTTAAATCCCTTATATTAACTTCGCGGCCGTCTCATCATCTCTCTCATCATCTCATGGGCGGGCGGGGAAAAAAAAGTCAAAAATGACCCACTTTCCGTGATTTGATCGAGCTGAAATTTCGCACACTGATTTGTCTGACCTAACAATGCATAGTATCAAAATTTCAGATCGATCGAACGTACCGTAATTAAATTAACGCATTTTTAGTTTATCCTTATATGAGGTATGTAATTTAAATTCACGGTTTGTTATTGTTTTTCCCACGTGAAATTTTGAGCTGACGCATTGAGGCGACCCAACGAAGCGACGGGGCGCTTTTGTTTACATTTTACGTGTCACTCTGAGCTCGGTCAAGCGAATCGGTGACCAGACTTTTCCCCTCTCCTCCTCCCACCCACCCCTCCCCCCTAGGGTTATGAAGCAAATTTGAGTTAAGACAGATTCAGTCTGTAAATGTTTGAAAATAATCAATACTGTTAGTTATGTCTCATATATAAGGGATTTATAGTCAAAAACTTTGTTTTTACGGGTTTGTTTTATTAAATCCCTTATATTAACTTCACCGGCGTCTCTCTCTCTCTCTCTCTCTCTCTGTCTTGGGCGGGCGGAAAAACAGAAGTCAAAAATGACCCACTTCCCATGATCCGATCGAACTGAAATTTGGCACACGGACCCGTCTAACCTAACAATGCATCGTATCAAAATTTCAGATCGATGGAACGTACCGTAATTAAATTAATGCATTTTTAGTTTATCCTTATATGAGGTATGTAATTTAAATTCACGGTTTGTTATTGTTTTTTTCCCACGTGAATTTTTTTAGCTGACGCATTGAGGCGACCCAACGAAGCGACGGGCGCTTTTGTTTACATTTTACGTGTCACTCTGAGCTCGGTCAAGCGAATCGGTGACCAGACTTTTCCCCTCTCCCCCCACCCACCCCTCCCCCCCACTAGGGTTATGATGCAAAGTTGAGTTAAGACAGATTCAGTCTGTAAATGTTTGAAAATAATCAATACTGTTAGTTATGTCTCATATATAAGGGATTTATAGTCAAAAACTTTGTTTTTACGGGTTTGTTTTATTTTTAAAATCCCTTATATTAATTTCGCGGCCGTCTCTATCGTCATCTCTCTCTCTCTCTGTCTGTCTGTCGTCATCTCTGTCTTGGGCGGGCGGAAAAACAAAAGTCAAAAATGACCCACTTCCCGTGATCCGATCGAGCTGAAATATGGCACACGGACCCGTCTCACCTAACAATGCATCGTATCAAAATTTCAGATCGATCGAACGTACCGTAAATAAATTAATGCATTTTTAGTTTATCCTTATATACGTATGGTATTCAAATTCTCTGTTTGTTATTGTTTTTTTCCACGTGAAAGTTTGAGTTGACGCGTTGAGGCGACCCATCGAAGTACCGGGGTGCTTTTGTTTAAATTTTACGTGTCGCGCTGAGCTCGGTCAAGCGAATCGGTGACCAGACTTTTCCCCTCTCCCCCTCCCACCCACCCCTCCCCCCCCCCAGAGTTATGAAGCAAAGTTGAGTTAAGACAGATTCAGTCTGTAAATGTTTGTAGCGTTTGAAAATAATCAATACTGTTAGTTATGGCTCATATATAAGGGATTTAAAGTCAAAAACTTTGTTTTTACGGGTTTGTTTTATTACAATGTAATTACGTATATCATGGCACAAAGTTCACTTGCATATTATGTGTAAGATTTTGAAAAGACATTTACTTTCGAAAGAGTTCAATTGATCTTTCTTGCCCTCCAGCTTTCGCAGCCATAAATGAAGATTGGCTTTATGAAGGTGTTGTAGATATTAGTTTTTTGTTCTTGTTCAGCGTCGTTGATCTCCAGATGTTTGGCAGTTTGTTAATTGTTTGAGAACTGATTGAACGTCAATTTACTTATTTATTTTTCCTCAGAGAACAAAGGTGCATTCCAAGAACAAGCAGGACTTGGCGCCAGTATTGAATGACGGAGAGACTTTAGTCAAATTAATTAATTCCAGATATTTTTATTTTCTAAACAAACGAGATCCGGGATGTGTTTAAGTCATTGAACTCTTCCTTCTTTTTGTTTATTTGATGTCTGCTTGATGATCCAGACAGCACATGTGATTTATTTGGGAAAAAAAGGTTTTCTCAATCACCAGCAAATAACGTTAGGTGACAGGAATAGTGATGCCTCAACCAGTTCGATTTCTCTTACCCTTAGCCCTGTCTTGTCTGATATGCATAAAACAAGTCTTAGCACATAATGGAGACCAAGGAATAGCCCACGGAAATCATGACCACGGAGACCAAAGTGTGACTGAAGAACGGCATGATATCAACAGTAAGAATGACAGATCGTCTGGTGTTATTTTCCTGCAAAGCAAGTCTTTCCCCCTGAGAGTAAAGAGGGCGATAGATAAGGAAACAGTGGGGTTCACCGAAAGCGAGAAAAACATCATTATCGACACTCACAACAAAGAGAGGCGAATGTCAGGGGCAAGTGACATGATGATTTTAAAATGGGATTCCGCTCTAGAGGAGTTCGCCCAGGCTTGGGCGTCGAATTGTAAATTCGAACATCAGAAAACCGAAGTCAGAACGAACGTGGCCAATTTCTCATATGTTGGAGAAAATCTCGCCGCTTCAACAAGTGCTGATGACTACCCCACGGTCTTTGTGAAATCGTGGGATGCCGAGAAAGCTGACTACAATTACAACACGGACGCCTGCTCAAAAGTTTGCGGTCACTACACACAGGACGTCTGGGCCACAACGAGGTTCGTCGGCTGCGGGATAAAGTACTGTAACCCGCTGACCGGGGTGTCATGGCCAGGGTATTACGTCGTCTGCAACTACGGACCAGGGGGAAACTACGTTGGCCAGAAGCCGTACAAGAAAGGGGCAGCCTGCTCGGCATGCCCCAGTGACGCCACGCATTGCATCGACCGCCTGTGCTCCACAACCCCAGGCTCCGTCTCTACCGCTATGAATACCTGCCTACACATTTATCTATTCTGCATGGCACTCTTGCCTGTCGTTCGTGAAGTGTTGGTTTAATTCACTTTCGCCGCTGAATTCAGGGCACATCACTAGTGGCGTCCTAAGGCAAACAAGGGTTGCAAGATTTCAGAACATTTACTGTGTGAATTCTCAAACACAATTACCTCGTTCTTTTATTCCATTAAACTGCCACTATATTCCAGAATACTAATTACAACGAATAAAAGTTAAAATTTATTAAGTTGCCTTAACTTCCACAAAAAGAAAGAAAAACTACTAAGCTCCAGTGTAATTTTATTACCAGCAAATTGCATTTATTACAGCAGTTTAAAAAAAAATACAATAAAAGTAGTTATAAGTCATTGTGTCGATTCATTCGTTCTTTTACTGTTGTTGTTTCAGCTTTACTTTTACCTTGATTCATTCATTTCCTTACGCTTTACCAGTTAATTTTGGAGTTAGTTTAAGTGTTCAGGTGGTATTTGAAATAAAACTGAAGCCATCAAAATTGTGTTTAAACTGCCAGTGAGTGTCACGTGACAAATCAAAGAAGGTTCATGTTGACCTCAGCTAAAAAAGAAATGCTAAAGTAAAAGTAAACATCATTTGACGTATAAATTTTCATACGGGGGAAATAATTGAAAGGTATCTGGTAAAGGGAAACGGTGCTGACAGGTGACAATACTCCCCCCCCCCACGATCCAAGGTGCTGTGATGTTGACAGGTGAAGACTCTAATCTCTAGTCAAAGGCCAAGGAACAATAATAGTTATAGGTGACAACTCTCCCATTTAGACATGGACAGTGATGGTGACAGGTGACTACTCTCTCTCACCTGGGCCAAGAGGTAATGATGGTAACAGATGACAACTCTCCCTCTGACCTGGGCCAAGAGGTAATGATGGTGACAGATGACAACTCTCTCTCACCTGGACCAAGAGGCAATGATGGTAACAGATGACAACTCTCTCCCCGAGCCAAAGGGCAATGATGGTGACAGATGACAACTCTCCCCCACCCCATGTTAAGGAGCAATGATTGTGACAGATGGCATCTATCTCCCCTGGGCAAAAGGGCAATAATTATTTTCTTCTGCACTTCCTTAATCGAAGTGAACCACGATCTCTAAATCTTTCTTCGTTCTTCATCCGATCGTACATTATTCTTCTTTACCAAGCTAATAAAAAATAATTCAGCTGTTTTGTGACCTTTGTGGATACATTTTTTAAAGAAACATCCTGAGAAATTTTTCCAGTAAATGAGCTTGAGACTGATAGCAGTAGTACTAAGAATAGTCTAACTAAACACATTTGTAAACAGTCATTCATCTTTTTTTCGAAACTGTATCAGTCTTCGGAAAAAGAACTATTTTTTTCGGCCATCACCTAGTGACCAAACATTTGCAATCTGTGCCAAATCGATGTATCCATTGAAAGAGGTGGGTTCAGTGATAACAGTAAACATTGTTTAAGGCAAAAAATTAAAACTGCAGCCAAATTAATAAAATAAAAGTAGTGAATCTACATCTGTTACCAATTACTTTGTTGTAGGAATGGGCAATTCAGTTTCAATTATTATTATTGATTGAAACATAAAATTGAGAACAGTCACATTTAAATTACTGAACGACGTCTACTGGGAAAAAAAACATCGCAGCTAAGATTTACTTTTAAAAAAGTGTATCTTATCTTATCAATTACAAACGCTCTAACTAAACATAAAATATTTGCGCGCTCTGCTCTATGTCTAGTCCTTTAATTTTATAAGTTTTTAAATGTTGATAGTATGTTGGTTTTCCTAGTTTAATCAAGCAAACCAATTCCATCTCCGTATACCAAACGGAAAGAATGAGAACTTGTTTGTCTTCTTGACTAAGAAATTTTTTTAAAGTGTTTTTATCCATATGTCTTTTCGAGTGTTCTATTACCTGGAAGTGCTGACATTATTATTTTTATTTTAACTAATTTAATGTTCAATAGATAAACAAACTCTACTTTAATGTATCACCAAATTTAATGTTCAATAGATAAACAAACTCTACTTGAACATATCACCAAATTTAATGTTCAATAGATAAACAAACTCTACTTGAACATATCACCAAATTTAATGTTCAATAGATAAACAAACTCTACTTGAACATATCACCAAATTTAATGTTCAATAGATAAACAAACTCTACTTGAACATGTCACCAAATTTAATGTTCAATAGATAAACAAACTCTACTTGAACATATCACCAAATTTAATGTTCAATAGATAAACAAACTCTACTTGAACATATCACCAAATTTAATGTTCAATAGATAAACAAACTCTACTTGAACATATCACCAAATTTAATGTTCAATAGATAAACAAACTCTACTTGAACATGTCACCAAATTTAATGTTCAATAGATAAACAAACTCTACTTGAACATATCACCAAATTTAATGTTCAATAGATAAACAAACTCTACTTGAACATATCACCAAATTTAATGTTCAATAGATAAACAAACTCTACTTGAACATATCACCAAATTTAATGTTCAATAGATAAACAAACTCTACTTGAACATATCACCAAATTTAATTTTCAATAAATAAACGAACTCTTCTTGAACATATCAACATACTTTGAATCGTTAACATTGACTCTACTATAACATACAAAAAAGGACTGCAATAAATCTTTCAAAATAAATTTAATTTAAATACTTGTGTGTATTATTTTCACTGATGAAGGTTAAGCCGTAACATTTTCTTGTGTAGTAGTCCATAAATAAAGATTTATTTCATTGTTTTAATCCCCCCCCCAACAGCCAAAATAAAAAATAATAAAATGCGTTTGTTTATCTCGTATTTTAATTTAAATTATCGACATGTACTTAAGTGCCGCCGCTAAATAATACATTATACGACAATGTTCAGCTTTAATGTTTCACGAGAAAAACTTATAATACATATTTTCGACTAGTGAGCACTGGTCGGCGGTGTCACCTGAAGTCACCTGACACCTATATATTTTAATTAGTATGATACTCTCCTTGCATTTTTATTTATTCAAAATTTTCTGTTACTTCTATCAATATATCATTCATAAGTCATATCTCTTTTTGGCAAATAAATAAATTATTTGATCTGGTAAAATAGCGTTTTGACACAACCATCGTTGTATTCTTAATATTGATTATTGCCAAAGTGTTTTATGGTGAAAAAAAAGGAAGCAAAGAAGGGACATCACCACTGTTGTAAGTAGAGTCAACGTGGTCAAAAGAAGTCATAATATTTTATCGGAAAGAGTATAAGGGTAAGAGGGATAACCGCAACACCTCAAAAGGACATGGATTAGCTCGCTTTGGAAATGGATGACAGGCATAGTGTGAGTAATGGTGAAATAGTTGAAATATTTTCTAAAAAGTTTCAAATAATTTAAATCTATAGGATTTGTTTAACAGGATCGTTGTGTCTTTATTAACCAATTTAAGACAGAAATTTTAATGACAATAACATCTGTCAGTTGTTTATCTTTAGTAAATATCATTAATTGCAGTTATTCTATCCGAAAACAGCTAAATCAAGAAGATTTTATTTGCTCATTCACGGTAGTCAAAATGCTTATCAGATAAAGAAATGGATTTTATGATAGTCAAAAGCCTATCGGAAATATTTTTTTTAAATGTTACACATTTCATAATTTATCACGATTTCAAACAAAATTTTTTAAACTCTACATGACCGGGAAACGAGCTTATATTTATAACTTAATGGGAACAGAAGTCAGAGTTCAAAAGTCAATCTTGGAAATGGAAGTTGCAATGCGTATATATAAATCATAATAATTATTATCAGCAATCTGGTATGTTCCCTTACAACAAAATCAGCAAAGCGTCGGACAAAGAAAAGATCCCTTACCGGACAAAGAAACGATCAATTATAATTCTCCAACATCTTGCACTGTTCATCAGGTGGATATTTAAAACCAGGCAGAGTACCAGACACATCCGGGATATTGGCGTCAGCTTGGATTGTTTCCGTCAAGCAAGATGTGCCATTAAATAACATAATTTGCAATGTCACGAAGGTAGTGTCTGTCCGTGACGCTACTAATTTTAGAAAGCAGCGCACCAAATTACTGCACCAATGCACCAAAAGATGTGCAAATTAAAGATACGCTGTAAAAAATATTATGTGACGTCATTGTTTTAGCTCATATTTTAATTTTGGAAAAGGGAACAATGTAATAATGAAAAAAGTAAAAAAAACCAAGTTTTTGACTATAAATCCTTTATGTACGAGACGTAACTAAAATAATGTTCATTATAATACGCAGCGCAAGACCATCCAACAATACAAAATTGTAGTTGTGTCGTAAAACATGTTTAAAATATAATGCGCACTGATCAGGAATATGTTTATAAAAAGTGTTGTCAATAAAATACGTACCTTATTGCGCGACAGAAAGGTTGTTCAATATAATGCGCACCCTTACACTCTATCTCAAAAATTTAACATGATACATATAGATAAATAAAATAATCTAAAAATTCAATAATTTAATTACAGTACAGGCGATCTATCTGAAATTTTGATACATTGTTTTTATTATCGGTGCAAAAATGCCTGAGAAATTTCAGCTCGCTAGCTTACGAGGAAGTGTGATAAAAAATCGATCCAAAGTTTTGGCGACAAGCAAGCAAGCAAGCAACCAGACACCACGAGTTAATATAAAGGATTTAAAAAACCTGTAAAAAAACAAGTTTTTTAATATAAATCCTTTATATACGAGACGTAACTAAAAGAATGTTGATTATAATACGCAGCGCAAGACCATCCAAAAATACAAAATTGTTGTTATGTCTCGTAAAACGTGTTTAATATAATGCGCACCGATCAGGAATATGTTTATAAAAAGTGTTGTCAATAAAATACGCACCTTATTGCGCGACAGAAAGGTTGTTCAATATAATACGCACCGCGACACTCTATCTCAAAAATTTAACATGATACATAGAGATAAATAAAATAATATAAAAATTCAATAATTTAATTGCAATACATGCGATCGATCTGAAATTTTGATACATTGTTTTTATCATCGGTACGAGTCTGCCTGCAAAATTTCAGATCACTAGATTACGAGAAAGTGGGTTAAAATCGATCCAACGTTTAGGCGACCGACAATTAAGCAATCAATGATTCAAACAAACAGCCACCACGAGTTAATATAAAGGATTTAAAAAGAGGATTTGATGATGGTTAATTATAAAATTAAAAAAACAAAGGGGGCGCCGTAGGCACCCTACAACTCCTATTATAAAATACTTTGTGTGCGTTTCAGAAAATTTAATATTTCGTATTTATCAAACAAGGACAAGTTAGTTGGGCTTTTGAAAAAAGGTGGGCGCCATAGGCTCCCTAAAAAAAGTGCATTTTTTCAAAATAAATAGATTTCAGCTGAAAATTTCCGTCATTTTTGACGGGTAATACACTAGTTTCTTTGATAAATATATAAGCCATAAATAAAGATGCTTTGCTGTATTTATTTCATGGTATTGGTATTTTATTATGATAACATGACTGCTTTATGTAAGTGACCAGAAGGACGAAGTTATTAGCTCTCTAGAAGCTAAAGTCATTTCAGATTCTGACAGAGTTGATTCAAAGGGTTGGTATCCCGTGCAACAGATCAACTCTCCTTACATCTGGAGGACCAAATGAATTTGAAAATAAAGTTGAAACCACGTTATGTGCCTGAATTTTTTTAAAGTTTTATTTAAAGCGATGAGTTATGACATAAATAAAGGACGGGACCAGTGGCGTAGTGAGGGGGGGCAGGGGGGACATATGTCCCCGGGCGCCACGTTAAGGGGCGCCAAAATGAGTATTAAAACTCATTATTTAATTTTATTTTGATTTAAACTAATGTATCCCAAATACGTTTGCAAGATTGAATTTTGGAGCGCCGAAAATATCTTCATTACAAACCAGTTGGCACGCATGATTTCCCCCCCCCATTGGGCGTTAAGGGGCGCCAATCTACTCATAAATAAATGACACATCCACCATGTAGGATTGCTGATGGCGATTTAAATAAAAAACTGTGAGTTGCTGGGAGTAAGGGTAATGGAGCAGTAAGAGACAAAGGTGATTCTTTTAATAGAACAGAGACGATACTAAAAGCAACCAAAATGACCAAGACAAGAAAAAGGAGTGGCTTAAAGCAGCGGTTCTCAACCTGTGATCCGTGTACCACTCGTGATCCGCGAAGATGTGTCTGGTGGTCCGCGAACAAAGCATTAAATTTACGCACTGTATGATTCATCGAGAAAGACTAGCAAGTAAAATATTTAACGCAGACTTAAAATATATTTTTGATCTGGCCTAAATAGCTTTTAAATTTTATCAAGGCTCGTCTATTAAATTCTCATTTCTGTGATTTCTTATGTTCGAATAAGAATCTTGAACATTAACAGTTACTGATGTGTACTGAAATTCGCTGGTTATCAGACAGTTTGAATTACGTGATGACGTAAGAGAGTTTCTTGTAGAAAAAACTCAAAGCTTGTTGATCATTTCAACCATAGCTTATTGGTTGTTGTTATAGCTTGCTTGGCTGAAACTTTAAAAGAACTCAATAAACTTAATTCAACTCGGCAAGGAAAGCAGACACATTATATTACTCTCAGAGTCAAAGTGTCTGCTTTTACGAAAAAGCTTGATCTCTTAAAAAGAAGATGATTTCAAGGTAACTTTGAGATGTTTGATCAATTATATGAAATCACCGAGAGACCAGAAAATGTTGAAATAAATAAAGAACTGTTGATAAATTTGATTTCTGGTCACATTCAATCAATGCAGAGTCAATTTTAATTCTACTTTGGTGATTTTTAACGTTCAGTGGTTTTTCGTTGGTTTCAAGTCCTAATCTCGCACACATTGTCTCATCAAATAAAATTACCAACATCGTAATTAAACCAATTCATTGAACTGACTAGCGATACCAGTTTGAATATGTTGCATCAGAAAGTGGGCTTGATGAAATTTTGGACTACTCCGAACTGTCTCAGATAGCTTTTAAAATACTTTTACCCTTTGTAACTTTGTGAAAGTGGATTTTCTGCATTGCTTACAATAAAAACAAAACATCGTTTGTACTAAATGAAATAATATAGCAGTCTTTTTAATACAAACTACTGTTTATGACTTAAAGTTTTTTTTATAGTTAGCAAGTGTAATTAAACAAGAAGGCTTTGAGACTAATATAATTGACATTTGTTCTTTACAAAAGAAAGCCATTACAAATTGTTTTTGGAGCACGCAAAACGTAGCATATTAGTATAGTTTTACTAACTAACATGCATACTACTTATAGCTAGCAATAATCTCCTGTATAGAAGGAGCGTCTGCAACAGAGAAGATATACACAGTATAATTATATTTAACTTTCCAGCTCGGCAGTAGCACAATTTTTAGTAGTGGTCCGTAGCTAAGACACACATTTTTCAAGTGGTCCTTGAATCTCAAAAGGTTGAGAACCACTGGCTTACAGAATGGTTAATTCGCGTCCCTTTGCTACATGCTGTGACTCTTTTTAAAAAGAAAAATCTTACTTCCCTAATTCTACTGTGGAGGGAGTAACGTGGGGGAGGGAGGGAAGGTCTCTCCTCTCACGGGTTTGTGTCGGTATGTCAAAGCAAGTTGGGTTCCTTTTATATGAAACATCAGACATCGCCTCTTGTTCCTTTCTCTATGTGATCAAACTTGATCAGAATGATCCAGTTAGAAAAACACTTACAACATGCCCGAGAAAATCCAGGTTCAGTATCTTATTTATAACCAGAAATCCAAAATGAATTTATCCACCTACTTTCATTGACTGTAAGGAATCAACTGTTTATAAAAATCATAAAAAACAAGTACTACGGTATCTTACTTGACTCAACACCCGATCTAGGACACCGGGAAGAGCTTTCTCAAGTCATCAGATTTGTTGATGTGGGTTTTCAAACTAAAAAAGAAACCATCAAAGAATAATTTTTAGGTTTTATCCAGATACATTCCAAAGACGCAGCAAGCCTTGAAAGAGTTATCGTAGAGAAACTGGAGTCTAAAAACATACCTCTAGCCGACTATCGGTCACAATGTTATGACAATGCTGCTGTAATGACAGGGCATATATCCGGCCTTCAACAGCGAATATGTGCCAGAAATCACAGAGCATTGTTCGTCAACTGTGGCAATCACGGCTTAAACTTAGCAGGAGTACACTCAGCTAAACAGGATCCAGTTGTTATCACGTTTTTGGAACAGTTGAAAGTATACATTTTTGTTTTTTCTCGTTCAACAACTCGTTGGGAAGAATTAAAAAGAGTTGTTGCCAATCACAATGAAAAGGGAGTCTGAAACACGCTTGAGTGCAAGATCAGAAGCTGTTAAAGCTATCTATGAGGACTAGATGAACTGGTAGGGCTTTTGGAAAAACTATCAGAACATACAAATATGACGCCTGACACCAGAAGTGATGCAGAAACTTTGCTGGCAGGTATATTAAACTTTAAATTCCTAGTTTTTTTTAATTTCTGGAACATCATAATTGGGAAAATTGATCGTGTCCAGAAACGGTTGCAGAATCCTACTGTGAATTTCAAGGAAGCAGCATCTGATCTTGAATCGCTTGAGCAAGAAATTATCAGCATTCGTGATAATTTGAGCCAGGTTGCGGTAGACAATGGAAAGGAAGATGCACAATTTGGGGAATCGAGGTTGACAGAAGGATTAGACGACATCGGAGGATACCTGGAGAATTAACAAGAGATGCAGGACTTTCTGCAGAAGAAGAGATTCCACGTGATATGAACAGCGTAATTGATATACAGGAGATATCAATACGGTTTTTACGTCTAAAAAATCTAAACAACAAATTTGGATTTTTACTAGACGTCAAAACTCTTCTTGCTGAGACAAAAGTCGATACACTTCGTTAAAATTGCTTAGATTTTGCTAATTTATACGACACTGACGTCAATGGTCATGAATTGTGCACAGAAATCAGAGACTGAAAAATGCTACTTAGTACCCGGACAGAATTTCTATCGGAAACTTCTTTGGATCTTCTTGGTTTAATAGTTTCATATGGGTATGACGTATTTCCAAATCTGTGCATTTCACTTCAAATACTTCTAACAATTGCTGTTTCAACTGAAAGCTGTGAGCGGTCCTTCAGCAAACTGAAGCTTATTTTGTCTTATTTACGTGCTTAAATGGGACAAGATCGTCTGAGTGATCTTGCACTCCTTAGCATCGAAAGAGAAACACTTGAGAATATTATTTTAACAACGTGATTGACGTGTTTGCGACATTAAAATCAAGGAGAATAATATTTTTGTAGACTATGTCTAATTGTATAATTAGTAGAGTATTTTTTTCAAATAAACTATTTACAATCGTATAGAGAATTATTAGTCTGTATTCTATTTCATTAAAATACCAGAAGCTTCGAAAACGAACTATATAAACAGTAAATTTTCACATATTTCTTGGGGGCTCAGTGAGCCCCAAGAATCTTTCGGTCTGACAAGGGGCACAGATTTTGTGTCATGTCCCCGGGCGCACATGACCCTAGCTACGCCACTGGACGGGACTCTGGTCCGTGAGTAAAATCATTTTTTTACTATAAAATCATTTTATTAATATCCGTTCCTAGTTTGTCGTAACGTGTTTGCCATTACGCGCGCAATAACCGGAAATATGAAAATCACTTGTAACAGTTTTTCTTTTATTATTTTTAGTTTTGTACTAAATAAAATTAAATTTTCGAGGAACTTTTTAAGATTTTATTGAGCAGTACGTTCTTTCTGGATGAAAATAAGAATATAATAACTCATTGCAAGTACATGTATATGAAAAATGTTCTAAGCGTTAGCAATAGGCATGCCACTGCGTTACCCGAATCTAAATAAAGTGCTGTAAGAATGAGCCTCGGTTATAACCTTTTTCAAAACAAGGGAAACGGTTTTCTTGCAAAACCTATTTGGTTTTCATATTAGAAACTGTTGTGTACTCCATACTCTACAAGATACAAACTTCTATATTCTTACTTTCTTACAATTCGTGTATTTTTATTTTGGTGCGAGTACTGATTCTGCAAAATGCGAATGAAACTATCAAATATTATTACGGCGTTAATGCTAAAAGTAAAGGTGGCTACTACTTACAATTTCTGATGCTTTTCATTACGTTGTTTTAGTAGCTTCATGAAATAGTTTGTGAAGTATTTTAAACTACAATTTGAGAACTTCCAGGGATTCTGATTGACAACGTCTTGCAAAAGTGGTGCAGTGGCAGCCATAATGTAGTGATCGTTTGCGCTGCAAGTGTTACTTTTTTCACCATCGTGTCGGGCCGACATGTTTTGGAAGAAAATGAGAACAAATACATACATAAAAAATAATAATAAAATAATAATTTGAGGACTCACATTTCCTGTTTTCTACTTGAGACATACTAGTTGAATGTATTTAAATTTGGTTCTTATCTTATCTTATCTTATCTATACAGACGCTCCTTCTATGAAGAAGATAGTTGCGTCCACAGACCATGACAGATGATCTGTTGGCAAGGGATGCAGCGTTCACAGGCCACGGCTTTGTGGGTTCCACGCATTACCCAGCCGCCTAACTACATGTAGTGTTAGGTACCCATTCGGAGCGGGGTGACTCAGGGACGCCCTAGGCCCCGGGAACAAACCCTTGCCTTCACACGGATTCGAACCCGAGACCATCGGTACGACAGTCCAGTGCGCTGCCACTCGACCACCGCGTCCCATAATAGCAAAAACAAAAAATCAATTATTTTATTATTTATTTACTATAAAACGATTAATAACTACCGTATTCCATCATAAATGTCTGAAATGACATGGTTAATTAATATGCATTTAAATTGTTGAAACAACTGTATTAACGATAGAGAATGAGAGAAACAAATGTTTGAACAACTTTGAAGACGTTTCGGTGCACCAATTCAATATGGGGCAACCATTCACTAAAGGGTAATCGTTCACTGTACGACAACAGTTGACTACAGGGCAACCGCTCAACTCAGGGAAAACGTTCACCATAAGGAAACCAGTCACTATAGGCAAACCTTTCACTATAGGTAAACCTTTCACTGTAGGTCAACCTTTCAGTATAGGTAAACCTTTCACTGTAGGTAAACCTTTCAGTATAGGTAAGCCTTTCATTATAGGTAAACCGTTAACTATATGGCAACCATTCAATATAGGGCAACCATTCAATGTCAGGCACCAGTTCACTATAGGGCGATCGTTCACCTTAGGGAAAACGTTCTCTAATGGAAGACCGTTCACTATGTGGCATGTCTTAATTACTTGTGACTTAATTAACGGGAATAAGGGCCTCTAAAATATTAATGTGTGTGTGTTATGTTTTCGAAGCACATTAATGCTCTTTGTACATATATAGCTTATGTAAATAAATTTCAGATGTAAAGAGGTTTATTGCAAGAGATGAATGTCGCAGTTTCACTAAGTTGAAATTGAGAATAAATTAATTTTCTCACTACCTGTGACCGAGTTCGTGGGCAGCAGTAGCGATACTAGAAAATCCTTGTGAATCCTCAACCATTGAAGAGCTTTGACCATCCTTGTTGCAGAAAGTTACAACGTACGCTAAGCCTTAAAGATAATGTAATCAAGGGTCATTGCATGTCTATTATAGAATCTATTAGTAGACAAAACCATTGCACAACATGGCCAGCAGAAAAGTAGGTAGTAATATTCATTAAAGATAGCAATATTGAAAATAAGAAATGTTCAGAAACAGACATGTCATTATACTTAATACTATAGATGGTTTTTATAATAAATATTTTGACTGTACAATAAGTAGATTTATTCAAACTTGATACGATCCGCAGTGTAGCATACGCCGAAGACTTGCTCATAGATAGTGCAAGGAACAGGGGGGGGAGTAAATACACAAACAGCAGCATGAAGAAATGAAAACAACGCGAGTGAACATCTAGGTGAGGGTGGTGAATCATTGACGCATTGTTGGTCTCGAGATATGCACATTGCGGTTGTTATTACCTGCCCCCACCCGCCCCACCCTTTACTACCATCGCTTTCCAACCATAAACTGTGCTGTGATTGGTCGACCCCAGCGAGGGTCATTTGTCATACTTATTTGCACACGACTTGTTCTTGTTCTGGTGAATTATATATATATAGATACTCTAATCATAACACCCTAACCTATGTCGAATCACTAAAATATATGATTGAAAGTGACAAATGTAAAAACACCATGTGTAAAGTCTCACTTTTTTCTTTGAATTATTCTGAAGCCTAGGCCCATTTCTAGAGAAAAATCTTCGCTACCTTTATAGTTGGATGTTTAAAAAGTTATAATTTGTAAGTTCTTGACTATGGGATCATTGATTTCAAATGTTTTAATGAATACATTGCTTTTAATTCACATCTAAAATATGTCTTTTAATAACAAACGATATTGCCCAAGTACTGGCAAGGCCACTGGGGCATTGTGCTGGCCACACATTCCCCTGCTCGTTAGTGGTGGCTAAAAGCTTGTGAACGCTACTTCACTTGCCCCATAGTCCGTCATAGACTGCAAAGGGGTTCATTACTTACCCCCGATATCTTTGTTGGAAATTCCATTATGCAATAAAGTCATGTTAAACCTTAGAGTGGATTCAGTTTGGATAATAATAATAATTATAATATCTGTTGGACTGAGTTCATGGCGTAAGAAAAAAAAAGATTTAATAACTTATATTGTTTACAAACAATCTTAAATCTTTTATTTTGGCGAGTAGCGTGGTCCTGAAGATAAAATAAATCAAGTAACAAAAAACTAGATAATAGAAATCAATAACTCGTCTTTTAAAAGATGTTCATTTCGGAAACAAAGTGTTTGTTGCTTATGAAACTTTACACTTAAGATAAGGATGCGAAAGCTCTCTTTTTAAACTGGGGTGGGTGTGGTGAGGGGTGACAGTGACGTCATGTATCAGTTCAGCTATGGTTATGTTTCTTTAAGTACCATGGTAATAAATGAATGACATCTGTGAAGGTAAACGCAAGAAAGAAATCTTATTAAATAATTACATATGATTTTAATGCTGCGAATTTATACGGAGTGTGACTGAAGATTTTAATCGCTAGAAAACTATCCCTTCTTTCGGCGGGAGAGTTAAACCACGGGTTATGTCCAAGATGTCTGCTGGATGGCCAGGAATATTTTTGACAGTAAATTAAATACCTGTTTTAAATGACGTTTCAACAGTTAAAATGTAGAGCGTCTTTTTCTAAGCAATACTTTCAACCAAAATAAATATTTAGTTATAGAATACACACATTTTTTTACATTATTCTTTTTGGTGTGTCTTGCCTGGAGATTAGATATTGTAGCAGAAAAGTAAATTTTAGATTTTCTGCCTTTCCTTTCAATTTTATATTGCAAAATAAAGTAAACTGTACAGTGTGTAAATCAATGAATATTATTAAGTTAGTTTAAGTTAGAATAAAATTAAATATTTTATTAAAGCTTACATCTGTATTTCAAAATAAAAATGCAGTGCTTTAAGTTTTATTTGGTGCAATACTAACTCATTTAATTTGTCTTCATCTCGTAAAGCTTAAATGTGTGTGCTGCTATATAAGCATTTAATATATGATTGTATTTTGTGTTTAATTTTCAGAATTGTACCCAAAAAAAAATTTAATGGACCTGTATATTATGAGTTCATATAGACTTCGTGAAAAATAACAAGTTGGTCTCACATTTCAACTCTTTAAATAGAAATGTATTTACTATTCAGAAATATTCTATTGTTATTTTCAGACACACTAATAAGCAATTTTTTTTTAAATTACCATAATATTTTATACATTAAATCTAAGTGCATTTCAGTTTTTAAGACCAATAAATTATTAAAATTTTATCTATTACCCAGTAAACAACATGACGTGATCATAAGGGCCAATGACGTCACGGCCCGAGTTGACCACAAATTTACTGAAAGCGTCCAAACTCATTTCGGGGTTGACTATATCATAGCGAGACGAGGCGAATCAAAACTTCCGTGAGAGCTGAATCATTGGCTGTCTGAAAGATAATAACAAATAATTATGACACATTTTAGTTGAAGGTGTCAACATTTAGCATTCAGTTTTTGGGACAAATTTTAAAGTGTGCATTCCATTCTGCCCTCATAATTCTAGTGAAGTTTCCACTCCATACCATCTTGTTGAAACTTTAAACTTTTGAATTGTTCATTCAAATTTACAACTGTTAGCATTTAGCTTTACAAAAACGAAATGGACAATCTGGTGAGTACATGTAAATGTAAGTAACCTGGCGTACACGTATATATATGTGAACAAATAATTAGAAGAAATTTATAAATAAACTTTAGGAATGATCGAAGCTGTCATGATGATACAAATTTTTTATCTCCAAAATTTCCTGAAAAGAAAGCAACAACATTTGAAAGATGACATAAGCTCTATTGAAAAGAGCATGTGTTGCTGGTTTCAAACATTATATTTGTTAAAAGTATTTTTTTTTCAAAAAATATGTTACGGTTTTAGACTTAAATTTTCGAAGAATTGTCATAGCCCATAATGATTAAGAGACAAATTCGATGGGATTTTTGAAGTTTTTATTTGTTTAAATGCAGCTATAATTAAATATATAAATAACACTACGACATAATAACAACAAGTTTGCATGCTATTTGACCCTATCTACCAAACAATCAACAAACAGCAAATTATCAAGGGAAAATGACATTTTTATTTTACCAAAAAATGTATAGTTAATGCCTCAGCCACGATCACCTTGATAAGTCGGACACGAGTTTTGTAGTTTGTTGTCGTTATTCCTTGGTAGAGAAGATCAACCTGAAAAGACCGAAATGAACTCACCACAAACACATTTTGACAGATACATCTACGTTAGTCTACAATCGTTTCGAAAGGATATTCAAGAGATTTTTTAATGATAGATAATAATTTCCAAAAATATCACTATACATAATTCCCGTTGTGTGTATGTATGGATGTAATTATAATGATGTTAGGTGGCGCTGCGATCGATTTGGTTTTATAGTGCGGCACCAAAAATAACACTTTTCGAAAGTTCCGCATAAAATTGTTCAATATGATAATAAATGAATCAAATAAAAATGAATAAAATAAATGAAAGTTCTGTATTACGTTATTTTCTAATATGATGTTTATTTATTTTGAAAACTTCTGTCATTTTTGACGGGTGATACACTAGTATACCCTAATTTTTGTTCTGACAATAAACAATCATTTTGTTTCACTTCAAAAACTAGTTTGGCTTGTGTTTTTTATTCAAGCTATGTTGATTTTGATTAGCTTTTCTGTCATATATTAGAGGCATGAATCACCCGTATGTTACGGCCTTGTATTTGATGGGTGGCTGTTAATTATTCACCTTAGCAATACTTTAAATTACGTTCTAATCAACTTCAATCTAATATTGTAATAACAAACGTGTAGTAAGTACTCGAGTCAAATCAACTTAACCTACTCCTCTAATAACAAATGTGTAGTACTCCAGTAGCTTCTGTACAGCCTCTGTTCTGCTACTGGAGCTTCCCAGAAATCGTTTGTATGCCCGGTAGTCAATGACAGCAACGATGTCGAAGTAGTATGTGGAGGTCGTCTGACGACGTCTGCGAAGTTGTGACGTAGACAGAATATCTTTAGGGTCTTCTGGCGTCAGTTATATTTTACTTTTCTGATTTGATTTGTCCTTTACTTTGGCGCATTGTTTTGGAAGCTAAGGACAAAGTCAAGTGTTAAGATTAACTTATGTATGTTCGTAATTTGGTGCAATGCTATACAACTCGCCGCTCACTCTCTTTCTCTCTCTCTTCATGTCATTATCTTTCTCTTTTTAAATCCTTTATATTAACTCGTGGTTTCTGCACCCTTGATTGCTTGTCGCCAAAACTTTGGATCGATTTTTAACCCACTTCCTCGTAAGTTAGCGAGCTGAAATTATGCAGGCAGTTTCGTACCTATGATAAAAACAATGTATCAAAATTTCAGATCGATCGCATGTACGTTAATTAAATTATTGAATTTTTAGATTATTTTATTTATTCCTATGTAACATGTTATTTTTTTAGATAGAGTGTAAGGGTGCGCATTATATTGAACAACCTTTCTGTCGCGCATTTAGGTGCGTATTTTATTGACAACACTTTTTATAAACATATTCCTGATCGGTGCGCATTACATTAAACATGTTTTACGACACAACTGCAATTTTGTATTTTTGGATGGTCTTGCGCTGCTTATTATAATGAACATTCTTTTAGTTACTTATCGTACATAAAGGATTTATAGTCAAAAACTTGTTTTTTTTACGGTTTTTTTTTAAAATTTAAATCCTTTATATTAACTCGTTGTGTCTGCACCCTTGATTGCTTGATTGCTTGTCGCCAAAACTTTTGATCGATTTTTAACCCACTTGCTCGTAAGCTAGCGAGCCGAAATTTAGCAGGCAGTTTGATGGCGATGATAAAAACTATGTATCGAAATTTCAGATCGATCACGTGTACCGTAATTGAATTATTGATTTTTTAGATTATTTTATTTATTCTTATGTATCATGTTATCTTTTGAGATAGAGTGTAAGGGTGTACATTATATTGAACAACCTTTCTGTCGCGCAATTAGGTGCGTATTTTATTGACAACACTTTTTATAAACATATTCCTGATCGGTGCGCATTATATTAAACATGTTTGACGACACAACTACAAATTTGTATTTTTGGATGGTCTTGCGCTGCGTATTATAATGAACATTCTTTTAATTACGACTCATACATAAAGGATTTATAGTAAAAACTTTGTTTTTTATGGGGTTTTTTTTTATTTGTGTGTGCCTTTGCTGGTGTGTATCTTTTATAATTGTGTTGATTTTTTTGCAAATTATTGTGTATATTAAATCGTTTTATGAGTAAATTCAATATTTAAAATGCCAGTGTTGGATTACCTTCTCCACCTTTGATTTCTACTTATCTCATCTTATATGAAATATCACAGACATTCTTTCTATAGAGTAGATCTTCACTTACTACGCTTTTTCCTGGTTTCTGTGGAGTCTTACATTTTTATAATTTTTTTTAAATGTTTTGAATAGGGCTGTTGAAAAATTAACGATGTCATAAGTAACATTTATGAAAATACTTGTCGAAAATCGAAATATCAATGGAACGTCTTCTTTATATGACATCTTTGAACCAACAACTCAAACAGACAAGTGTATTGACATTGTTTGGTTCAAGTGATGAGCGGGTCTTATTGACAATATATCCAGCCGACCTGAACAATCTTTCACATTCGCCTCCGGGCACAATAGCGACCGTCTAAACAGCAACCGTCATAATAGCGAGTTCAAAATAGCGACTGTATCAAAACAGCGACGTTCAAAGCAGCGACCGTCATAATAGCGACTGCATAACAGCGACTGTATCAAAATAGCGACTTTTCTCTTTTGCTTGCGATAATATTTTTAAAACTTACTGTGCCTAGCCTACAATGAGTTTATAAAATCCAGAAAAGTATGACATGATAAGCCATGTAGGTGTTTTGTACAGAAGGGACAATACAAAATTAAATACTATCAACTGGAGGTGTGTATAAATAAATGTTGGTGTAAAGAGTATATACACATTTTCGAGACACATTTTAAAAAAATTATGTAAAAAATTAAATTTATAACTACTAATACTTCAGTCAAATATATTTTGCAGAAAGCTCGATAGAGATTAGCAAACAGGGATGCATTCGATTAATTGAGGGAGATTGCGGTCTAAGGGACAGAGGAGGCGTGTGGCTGCTTTTTTTAAGCTAGAGACAGTTCGACTACAGAACTCTTTGATCCCCTGATGTTTCGACCCTTTTCGTTTTTTCCTCGTAAAATTGTTGTAGTTGTTTGTTTTTTTTCTTCTAAATTTTAAAAAATAGAAAAATAATTTAGTTTAATATTATTATCTAAACAAGGATAAGTTACTTATGTTATTGATTCCCATTGTCTGTATGGATGTAGTGATGTTAGGTGGCGCTGCGATCGATTTGGTTTTATAGTGCTGTTTGAACAAAAAAAAGATTCCTTCATTTTTGGTGGGTTATCTCTAGTATGAAAATAAATGAATAAAATAAAAATAAATAAAAGTTCTATATTATATTACTTTTTTTTCTGGTGTGTATTTTATCTAACAAAATAGATTTCAGATGAAGTGTATTTTTTTTTAAAACTTCCGTCATTTTTGACGGGTAATACACTAGTATACACTGAAAACCAGTCAACATTAAAAGCGAATTCATGATTGTGATAAATGCACCACTCCTCTGAGGTAGCAAGTCCTTCCAAACCTATCCAACTCCACCCCCACCCTAATCCGATGTAATCGTACAATAAAAAGGCAATGTGGTCAGATAGTTCTTTATAAAGGTACCTGTGTCAAAAAAGTTTGGAACCACTGTGTTAGGTGAACGGGGCAATGTGGTCAGATAGTCCTTTATAACGGGAACTGTGTCAAAAAAGATTGAAACCACTGTGTTAGGTGAACGGTTGGACAAGTAAAATTATCGTTTGAGTGGCCAAGATGGCGGCTAGTCATTTCCGGCGGCCATCATTATTGCTAAGGCACGTGACCTCGGAAAGTAGTGCAAACCATTGGAATATAGAGGGTAGGGGGGAAAAGGGATTCTCAAATTTGTAGCATTTTTAGAAACATGACAATTTGGAAAACAGCAAAAATGCTACTAAAAATTTAGAGCGGTGGGGATTCTTAAATTATTGGCTATTTTAGCAGCCTGCCGAGTTTGGAAAACAGCTAAAAACATGAACGGAAAAAAATGATACTCACTGTTCATACGTCTGAATCACGAAAATGGGAAGGCCGGTAGGGTACACTTTTTAAAAACTATAAAGCTAAACCTAACCCTAACCCTAAAATTATATAGCTAAGCCTAACCCTGACACTTCCAGTTTGAAAAATTCACTTTCCTCTTTGAACAATGTTACACAAAAATTAAGCAAACTTTCAACCGCGATGTAACTTGTGTATGGCAACCGTAGCGTCGAAGTGACGTCACTATTCCGGCCGCCATCTTAGCCACGGAAACGATAACCAGAGTTGGACAAGAATAGATATGCGGTGAAGTCGCTGCTATGACAGTCGCATTTTTTATACAGTCGCTATTTTGAAGTCGCTATTATGACGGTCGCTATTTAGACAGTCGCTATTTTGAACCCGTGCCCTTTAGATTGTCTCAGCTGAAGTTTCTGATAATGTAGTGGATGTTTGGTTTGCAGGTGCAATTAGTTTATATTTATCGGCCGATATATTTTACTTTTGGACTTCCAGTACATTTATAAGTGGTGGGTCGATTAATCGTTAAAAACAAAATTATCGTTAATATTTTTAACCATTTATCGATAAATTAATCGTTAATTTCCGCAGCACTAGTTTTGAGTTGTGTACCCTAGATCGATTAGGCTATAAAATCCACCCTTGAATGCTAGATGTAAAGAAGGAATCGTATGCGTTGGTTCTTGCATGTAAGTATTATGAGTTCATTTATTCCATCTCGGGAATATAAATGTCTAATTTAGAGTCTGAATTTTTAGTGGAAATACATAACAACTAATGTTGATAACGTATGGTCATCGACAAACCAAAATCTTAAAACATATTAATTGATTGATACTTATTGGCAAGCAAACTGTGGGAAATTTTTATGAGTGTTCTATAGAATATAATGTTTAAAAAAAGATATATTCTCTAGTTGGGAAGTCCGTCAAAGGATTTATAAATGTAATCAGTGAGCCAGTTACAATACTGCCTGCAATTTCTAATGACATTATGTCATTTGTTATTTCAATCAATACTGTCACTTAAAATGTAAGATGTAGTCATACATCTGTAACATCGCGGGTCTTTCTTGTATGACGTTGTCATCTTCGTCTTGTGATTTCACATCTCTCTTAGAGCGCGTCTCCTGGCTAATTGTGAACAGTGATCCGTTTTAAATAAACTGACCTTTCTGTAGACATTAAGAAACTAATATTATGGAAATTCATAATCATTTAGTAGACACGCTCTGAAAAGTGATAGTCATTATTCTTTTGCGACACAGTGTTTATATCTAGTGTTGAAACAAAATACATAATTCTCTTAAAATTCTGTCTGCCAGACAGATGCTACTCTTAAAGTCCAGATTAAATTCCCAGTAAGAGTTTCTTCCAAATACGTTTAGTGCAAAATATTTTTAATTGTTGAAATAAATATGCGTTATCAAGATGGTATTAAAATATATTTTAACATTTAGACGGGGGAAAAAGTATCTGATCAGGAAATGTCGCTAACTGAGCGCTGGAATTTAATCTACTTAATCAATGGTCAACATTCACTGTTATGTTCCCCTAAACATGTCACCTGTGTCCCCCGCCTCAGTACTCAACTATGTTTTTCCAACTCATTTTGTTCCCTAAACTGTGGCCTACGTCAAAATTGTTAAAGCTCTTAACACCTCCTTTCTGTGCAATTATTTTTATAGTAACATTATGGCACTGTGTCATATATTCATGGAATTCAAGACAACGACAGAGTATAATGAAATCATTACGTATTTTAAAACGTTTTCATAACGTTATTTGTGTTGTTTTATTAAATTTTATCGGACTTAATAGTTAAATTTCATTTATTTGTCAAACTCACATGTTAAAAAAATTTATACACTGTTCAACTAGAATTCGTGTATATTTAAATAGGTAGATGTATTTCGTTTGTCAAATGTTCATGAAAAATTTCGATTCGCTCTACTAAAATCCATAGAGTACGTAAAAATTGTAAGGTTGGTGATTCATTTTCAGAAGGGTTTATCCTTTTAGCTTCCATGACTACGTCATTGTTCAAATCTTGGTAGAAAGCCGTGTTCTGTTGAAGAAACGTATCAATGTGTTGGTAATGTTAATATTTAGACGTGTATTTTACAAGGTATTCATAAAATAAGATGTCAATAGGTGGAAATCATTCATTTTGTTACCGTATTTTCTGTAATAAGAGAACTATCTACTTCCTTCTCTAGATGCAACATATATGGGACATAATTTAATCAAATTAAATAGGGCAGTAATAAAGAGAAATAAATTTTCATCTTAAATCCATATCGTAGAATGTAGAAGATCAACCCAACGTTAATAGTTGGCAGAAATTGAGCCATAACGTTATATATATATATATATATATATATATATATATATATATATATATATATATATATATATATATATATATATATATATATATATGGTGCCTGAACTGATTTAAAATATATAGTAAAATTACAACCGCTTAACAGATGAAACGAAGTGTTCAATAATAGTTACCACTAACAATACTGACCTCATTGTCCACTAGAGTCTCTCGTCTTGAAGTGTACCGTCAATCGGGTCCTAGGGTCAGTATATGAAGCGGGATGTTTGGGGACATGTGTCTTACTTTCTTTAAGGATATATTCAAAGTGATGTTGTCCCCCGTTGTGGTCAGTGTGACGTTGATAAACTCTGGCATGGAGATACTTCTCATCTCTGATTCAACGTAACTCAGCCGGACTGGGATTGGGTGGAAAAAATGCATTGAAGGTTAGGATTAACGATATATGGTAGACTGGCATCTCCAGAAGCTAGACACTGATTAACGGCAACACTCAGATAAAATCTTTTTACGAGTTGGTGCTTTTTAATAAATTATTATCTGATGTTTGTGTAGATGTTTCGATACGGTGGTCAGTAAACTTAATGAAATGAAATGCGCTTGCCTTGTGATTTATAGTGTAAACAATACAGCAAGAAAATGTTTAATTTGTAATATAAATAAATATGAGCCTCTATTAGGAACGGGAAACTTCTATAGAATAGGTTAATGAAAATATAGACTCTAATACTGTTACATATATATTTTTTATGTTTTCTTAAAATTTGTAATTGACATAATAATCCTCATATATATATTTAACCTCAATTATCTCTGACTGTGGCCTAACGCTAAAGGACATCACTCTGCTTTTTTTTTAAATTGAAAATATAGACTTAAAAATCATAATCCTTTTGGTTTCCAGATTAACATTAACCAAACCACGCACGAACCTTTGACGTCCAAAAAAATAACTCTTTGAGTCACTCAGCACTGTTTACAACACAAATGCTGACGTCATAGGTTCGTGCGTTGTTTGGTTAATGTTAATCTGGAAACCAAAAGGATTATGATTTAGCGTTAGGCCACAGTCAGCGATAATTGAGCGTAAATAAATATAAATGATACTGAGTTCCATTTCCTTTGTACGAGTGAGAAAACTGAACTTAATACTAGTCCAAGAAATGTTAGAATATTTAACATACCATTTCTTGAAAGAAATATTCTAACAACTTGATTGTTTCTTTTGTGAAAAACAACAAATCCCATCCTCGCTAGAGGTGTTATTCACATTGGACAAAATCAATTCCCATGAGAAACGCGATCGCCTGTTGTAATACTTGTCCTGACTCATGCTGTTAAAAATGTTTTTGGAATAATTGTTCTTGAATATAATAGATATTGATTATAGATTCCGTGTGCAGCAGAGCCATTAAAGCACCATGTCCAAGGCAGCGTTCCTTAAAAATGTGGCACTTGGGATTATTTTCGCTTCAGGCATACGTGTTAGAATACTTGCAGATGATCTCTAGGCAATTTTATTACAGCCTATACGTTTCTGGAAAAAGGGATGTTAAGCTGTAAAATATCAATCTGACTTTTGTTATATGAAACTTTGAGTTTAAAAAATAAGAGAAATTTTTCAGTTACCATGGAGGTCTCATTGGCTGGACACGAGGTCGACAGATACGCAACTGTTTTATGGGCCAGGCTGCATTGCAGGAAGTTCGAGTCCTTAATCTAGGCAACTGCTAATTTAAAATGTGAAGATGACCTCTATAGACTTAAAACCGGAAGTCAGGTCTGCATGTTTCGTGTAACTCTACAAACCAAAGTCACAATCTTGACCAGAAGTTCATTTAACAATTCTCCTGTAATTAGAAAGTGAAGACCAGTGCTGAAATCAATGGCCAAACACCAGCACCAACAAAAACATATCACTAACGAAAGAACAGGGAATACGTCGTTAAGGAACACCCTTCTCAAACCACATCAGCTAAAACTTGCTTAGAAGTTAACACCAGGGAAAAAAGCCGAAATGAGAATGAGCCTCGAATTACAGACTGACGCACAATATATGGGTATTTTTTTTTCCTTGAGGCGACTAGCAAAAGCACAGGTACGATATGAATGGGAAATTCTTACGGACGGCTCATGCCTCAGTTCACAAAAATGTGTTTATAATTATCAATATACATAATTCCCGTTGTCTGTATGTATGTATGGATGTAATTGTTTACGGGGTTACCCATTAAATTCCTTTTCGTTTGCCTTTATTATAAAAGTTTGATCTTATATTTTAATACAAAGCTGGCGCGCAAAAACATGTTCAAAATAATTATAAATTAAAGACGCGCTGTAAACAAAAAATTATATGACGTCATTGTTTTAGCTAATATTTTAATTTTTAAAAAGGTAACGATGTAAAAATAGTTATGAAATACTTTGTGTACATTTCAGCAAGTTTAATATTTCGTATTTATCAAAAAAGGATAAGTTACTTATGCTGTTGGTTCCCGTTGTCTGTATGGATGTAGTGATGTTAGGTGGCGCTGCGATCGATTTTGTTTTATAGTGCTGTTTTAACCAAAAAAATATTCCGTCATTTTTTGCGGGTTATCTCTAGTTACCTACTGACAAAGCCTCGTTCTTTAAACCATTCAGTGACAAGGTGTCAATAAAAATATAATTTACATGGGAAGATCTTGCAGGACTTCCTTTCCCATGTAGACAAAGTAAATAATCGAAAAAGCTTAAAAAAATATTTGGAATCCAACTTTGCTTAAAATTCTGAAATTCATTAGTAGGGCCTTAATCTCGGCTCAAGCACAAAATTGTTAATTTTAGTTAATTTATAACAGAATTATATTTTTTAATTGATTATATTTGAAAATCTACAATAGAACAATAAAAAAATATAAGGTTCTATTGTAATGACGCCTTCGTGTTTCGCTATGGCTTTTTTATTCATTCACGCATGTAACTGTAATTGTGCGATAAAATTGTAACATTCCATTCAAAATAGATCTAATTGTGTGATTGAAAGCTTCGTAATTTTTTTTTAATTGAAATCTTGGTATTTTTATGCGTTAACTCCACATGATTTCTATTTTTTTAGAAATCATTTAGTAAAAGAGAGCGTGAAATTGAATAATTTTTAGCAAACCATTATTTTTCCTTCCAATTTAGGACGATTTGATGCCGAATATACTGCTCAATGCTTTTTAAAAAAAATATTATTGTAAGTGTTGTCATTCAGTGGATTGTATTCTGTTATCGATATGAAGCTCTTTAGGATTTTTAACTTTTGCAAATATAAACATGATACTCTTCTTTTTAAAATTCAAACACTGTTTATTTCAAAGACGACATTGGAATCGAAATCGACCCCAATAATTATATGGAGGAAATATAAACAATAACTCTGGCTGATCTTTAAGCAATCACTTTTTATTTCTGCAGCAATTTTTTCTGCAAAATAAATCAAAATACATAAATCATAAATTGGTAATTAGCATGTTAATCGATCAAAGTAACCCCAAAAAAAATTAATTTCGATTGAAGCATTCATTATATAGCTTCTTCTAAAACTACGAGTGCGTTTTCTGCTTAACATTTAAAATTTTACAAGGCCTTTAATATTCATGTTCAAACAATTGCTGTTAAATTAAATATTATAATTCTGGGGCGTAACGATAATTGTGCGATGGTGTCACAGAGTGTTAGAGCTAAATGGCTTACGGATACATAAGTAGTGCGTCACGTGGTTTTATGCATAGTTACATATTTCCGAAACTTGTTTGTGTTTATGCAGTGTTGCTACTACCGTCATTTCTTCACGACAATGTTGACCAGTAGTATCTAGTTTATAAGATTTTTAATGTTTATGTAGTTATCTTATCGGTTACAGACGCTCCTTCTAAACAGTTGTCGTTTTGGATGATATGTACCACCATTTCTTAAATCTTTAGAGAAAATTGTTTGGAACATTTGAACTTATTGGAACTGATTTAAAGTTTGCGTGATGAATCATATTAATGAGAGTTTTTTAAAAAAATGTTAATAAATTTAAAGAGATGGTTTGATTAAAAAATGTAAGAAAGCACAGACACGATTACTGAGTACTTTTTGCTTTTCCTACAATTCATATTTTCATTATTACAGCTTACAGAGCTTAAGTCTTATAAGTTGGAGGTGATTAAATATATTTTTTTTTAAATACAAAAAGTAAAGCTTCTTAAAAATCGAATATATTTGTTGGTCATCTTGATGTATCTTCAGATCGATCAAATGCACTAATCGTGTTCTTACCAGCCTTGTGTCCAGCGCAGTTTTTGTTGACTTGAATCAAGTTTCTTAGTATTGTATACACTGATCAATGCATTGATAATTTGTCCGCGTATGTGTGATGAGCCAGTTCGCGATATTTCTGTGATACTAGCGTGGGAGTCAGTAGCTATACTTCTGTGATACTAGCGTGGGAGTCAGTAGCTATATTTCTCTGATACTAGCGTGGGAGTCAGTAGCTATATTTCAGAAGATGGGAAGACATCAAGAATGGGTTGAGTAGGGAGTTAAATTCTATAGAGATGGGGAGTTAAATTCTATATAGATGGGGAGTTAAATTCTATAGATATGAGGAGTTAAATTCTATAGAGATGGGGAGTTAAAGTCTATAGAGATGGGGAGTTAAATTATATAGCGATAGGGCGTTAAATTCTATAGAGATGGGGAGTTAAATTCTATAGAGATGGGGAGTAGATGGGGAGTTCAAGTCTATAGAGATGAGGATTTAAAGTCTATATAGATGGGGAGTTAAAGTCTATAGAGATGGGGAGTTAAAGTCTATAGAGATGGGGAGTTAAATTCTATATAGATGGGGAGTTCAAGTCTATAGAGATGGGGAGTACAAGTCTATAGAGATGGGGAGTTAAAGTCTATAGAGATGGGGAGTTAAATTCTATAGAGATGGGGAGTTAAAGTCTATAGAGATGGGGAGTTAAATTCTATAGAGATGGGGAGTTAAATTCTATAGAGATGGGGAGTTAACGTCTATAGAGATTCTGATAATTTAAATGTATTATTATTATTATTTAAAATCCTAATTTCAACCTGTCCTTATTTGCGACAATCAAGAGTAGCTAAAGCCCATCAATACATATCCCAACATTTCTTGAGAAAACGGGGTTTATTGTTTACGATGGTTTATGCAAATCGGGCCGAAAAATCTTGAGAATCGCTTATCCCATCGTTTCTTCAAGGAGACAACAAATCGTCTACATGTCAACACACTTTACAGTGAGAAACCGCGCATCAATTCCTTGTTTTCCTAAGAGAACTATAATAGTTTCAACAACCATGCACGTTTTCGCACCAGCATTATATGACGGTGAGACTTATATTTAAAAACTTCAACATTATTATTTCCTTAAAAAATCCAGGATACATTAGCTCCAAATAGTTATTGAACATCTTCTCCTCTGTGCTTACTGGATGTCGACTTGATCTTACAGACAGCACACATTACTTTTTCGATATAGATTTTTTTCCACATCAGCGGTAACGTGAATGTATCAGTCAGAAATGGCGATGTCTCAAGCGATTCCACTTCTGTTACTCTTAACCCTCTCTTGTCTGATATGCATAAAGCTTGGCTCATCACATCATGAAGACCCAGGAATAGGCCACGGAAACCATGACCACCTAAACCACAGTAAGGCACATGTTCGACATAAACAAAGTAAGAGGGACCACTCGTCAGGCGTTCTGATCCCGCAAAGCGAGCCTTTCTCCCTGAGGGTAAAGAGGGCGATTGATAAGAACAAAGTGGGGTTGACCGAAAGCGAGAAAAAAATCGTTATCGACAATCACAACGCTGAGAGGCGAATTTCAGGGGCAAGCGACATGATGATTTTAAAATGGGATTCCGCCCTTGAGAAGTTCGCCCAGGTTTGGGCCTCAAACTGTATATTCATGCACAGGGACAATTATCAAAGATCGAACGTGGCCAATTTCTCATACGTTGGGGAAAACATCGCCGCTGCATCGAACGCCACGGACTACCTCGCTGGTTTTGTGAAGTCGTGGATAGCCGAGAAGGCTGACTACACCTACGACACGAACGTCTGCACCACGCTTTGCGGGTATTACACTGCGATCGTCTGGGCCACGACGAGATTCGTCGGCTGCGGTATCAAGTACTGCGACCCGCTGGTCGAGAGCGAGTGGCCCGGGTATTTCGTCGTCTGCAACTACGGCCCAGGGGGTAACTACCCTGGTCAGAAGCCGTTCAAGGAGGGAAGGGGGTGCTCGGCGTGCCCCAGTGACGCCCCACTCTGCGTCGACTCCCTGTGCACAACGACCCCTGAGGCGACGACCCCGTACACCACGATCCCGGACACCGAGACCTCGAAGCCCAGATCTGGCAGTGTGGGTGTCGGTCCCAACTTTTACCTGATGTGTGTGACGCTCCCAGCTTTTCTTTTGTGAAGTCTTTGTGTCATTCCCGTATGCCGGGAAATTTGGGGCACATCATAAGGTCGTAATGGACATTGCTGTTGGAGGGGTTCACCGAGAATTTTTTTTTATTATTTAAAAAACAAACAGAAATTATATTGTGGAAAGTTTCAAGCCGGTTAGTTGTATTAACATCAATTGTAACCAAAAAAATGGAACTACACCAATTTAACAACACCAATTGTAACAACACAAATTGTAACAACACTGATTGTAACAACACCAATTGTATCAACACCATTTGTAACAACACCAATCGTAACAACACCATTGTAACAACACCAATTGTATCAACACCAATTGTATCAACACCAATTGTATCAACTCCAATTGTATCAACACCAATTGTATCAACACCAATTGTAACAACACCAATGGCATCAACACCAATTGTATCAACACCAATTGTATCAACACCAATTGTATCAACACCAATTGTAACAACACCAATTGTATCAACACCAATTGTAACAACACCAATTGTATCAACACCAATTGTAACAGCCACAATTGTAACAACACCAATTGTATCAACACCAATTGTAACAGCCACAATTGTATCAACACCAATTGTAACAACACCAATTGTATCAACACCAATTGTATCAACACCAATTGTATCAACTCCAATTGTATCAACACCAATTGTATCAACACCAATTGTAACAACACCAATTGTATCAACACCAATTGTAACAACACCAATGGCATCAACACCAATTGTATCAAAACCAATTGTAACAACACCAATTGTAGCAACACCAATTGTATCAACACCAATTGTAGCAACACCAATTGTAGCAACACCAATTGTATCAACACCAATTATAACAACACCAATACATTCTGGGTTTGATCATGTAAACCACCCCATGATTATCAGTATTCTAAATCTAGGACGTTGTATAATGTCTTGATTTGGACTAAATGCTCTTTTCTCTTTTCCAGAATGAAAATCTCTCATAGTACCTTTGATGTCGGGGAAGGGGCGCGATTTCTTTTTAAATCCTTTATATTAACTCGTGGTGTCTGGTTGCTTGCTTGCTTGATTTCTTGTCGCCATAACTTTTGATCGATTTTTGACCCACTTCCTCGTAAGCTAGCGAGCTGAAACTTAACAGGCAGTTTGGTGGCGATGATAAAAACTACGTATCAAAATTTCTGATCGATCGCATTTACCGTAATTAAATTATTGATTTTATAGATAATTTTATTTATCTCTTTTTTTCTCTATGTATTATGTTATTTTTTGAGATAGAGTGTCGCGGTGCGTATTATATTGAACGACCTTTCTGTCGCGCAATAAGGTGCGTATTTTACTGACAACACTTTTTATAAACATATTCCTGATCGGTGCGCATTACATTAAACATGTTTTACGACACAACTACAATTTTGTATTGTTGGATGGTCTTGCGCTGCGTATTATAATGAACATTCTTTTAGTTACGTCTAGTACATAAAGGATTTATAGTCAAAAACTTGGTTTTTTACGTTTTTAAAAATTTAAATCCTTTATATTAACTCGTGGTGTCTGCTTGCTTGATTGCTTGCTTGTCGCCAAAACTTTGGATCGATTTTTAACCCTTTTCCTCGTAAGTTAGCGAGCTGAAATTATGCAGGCAGTTTCGTACCTGTGATAAAAACAATGTATCAAAATTTCAGATCGATCACATGTACCGTAATTAAATTATTGATTTTTTATATTATTTTATTTATTCCTATGTATCATGTTTATTTTTAGATAGCGTGTAAGGGTGCGCATTATATTGAACAACCTTTCTGTCGCGCAATAAGGTGCGTATTTTATTGACAACTCTTTTTATAAACATATTCCTGATCGGTGTGCATTTATGTTAAACATGTTTTACGACACAACTGCAATTTTGTATTTGTGGATGGTCTTGCGCTGCGTATTATAATGATTATTCTTTCAGTTACGTCTAGTACATATATGATTTATAGGGAAAAACTTGGTTTTTTACGGGTTTCTTTTATTAAATCCTTGATATTAACTCGTGGTGTCTGCGTGCACCCTTGATTGCTTGTCGCCAAAACTTTTGATCAATTTTTAACCCACTTGCTCGTAAGCTAGAAAGCTGACATTTTGCAGGCAGTTTTGTACCGATAATAAAAACAATGTATCAAAATTTCAGACTGATCGCATGTACCGTAATTAAATTATTGATTTTTTAGATTATTTTATTTATTCCTATGTATCATGCTATTTTTTTAGATAGAGTGTCGTGGTGCGTATTATATTGAACAACCTTTCTGTCGCGCAATAAGGTGCGTATTTTATTGACAACACTTTTTATAAACATATTCCTGATCGGTGCGCATTATATTAAACATGTTTTACGACACAACTGCAATTTTGTATTTTTGGATGTTCTTGCGCTGCGTATTATAATGAACATTCTTTTAGTTACTTCTCGTACATAAAGGATTTATAGTCAAAAACTTGGTTGTTTACGGGTTTTTTATTTTTAATTGTAAAAATCATGAAGTAATTTAGGTTGACATTCAATATCGATTTACGCGTATGGTTCCGTTTTACAGACCATATTGTCTTATGTGCAATAAATGATTATTCCTACAAAAATTATACTTGTTTTATTCGATGATTATTTATGACTTGCTTATATAGCGTCAAATATTTATGCAAGTGGTACATGCTCGTCGTACTCTTAATGTTCAAAAATTATCAAATAAATTGTTTTTAAATCTTAACATATCTAAATATATATATATATATATATATATATATATATATATATATAATATATATATATATTATATATATATATATATATATATATATATATATATATAAATATATATATATATATATATATATAATTCTCTACGTCACCCAACCATGCGGGACACCACGCAAGTATGTGCAACGAGCATGTCGAATGACCCTCGCTGGGGTCGACCAAAGTCTCGAGATCAAGAATGGTCCTTGCGTTCACTTGCATTGTTTCTTCACAGAATAATGTGAGATTCGTAGTGTACTGGTTATCATGTACGTCTTATACGGTGAAGGTTCTGGGTTCAAGCCCCAGCGAAAACATTGTTTTTTTAATTTTTAAAAATGTCTGTTTGTGCCCGTTCTTTTACCCCTTTATTGCCAACATGGCTGATCCTCGCTAGGGTCGGCCAATCACAGTTTATGGTTGGCAAGCTATTGTGGTAAAGGGTGGTGGGCAAGTAGATAACCACAGTGCGAATGTCTTAAAACCAACAATGAGTCGGCAGTTCCCCCACCCCCCAACCGACGTTCACTTGCGTTGATTTGATTTCTTCGTGCTGTAGTTTGTGTCCGTTCTTTCTCCATTTTCTTTGCACTCTCCGTGAGCAGGTCTGTGGCGTATGTTACGCCGCGATGCGTCTAGTTTTCTTATATTTGGTGACACACTCTAAAAAAATATGGAGCGCACAAGTAGGGTCTTCTTCCTGTTTTCAGAAGGGATTGGGTAGAGGAAACCAACACATTTAGAGTCACGTGTTTTGGGTGTCAATACTTTTAAATAATGCGGTGCTTATACTAGTACAGCTGTAGGTCAATGACTGAATTCTGTGATCTATTAACTCAGCTAAAGGAATCCAGTGGAAAGTCGGTTTGATGCTGTCTGACTTCGTGATGAGCAATACATTTTGTGCTGCAGAGTTTTGTACTCTCAAGATTCTCTACAGTTGGTTTTGAAGCAATCTCGAGTACTGTTTCAGTAATCCAGTCTCGACTTTATTAGGGAATAATAGGTTGCTTATATCAAATTTTGATATTTTTTCCCTTCTTAAAATGATCACAGTTATGCCTTCTGCTTTCTTTGGAAAAAAAAAGAAACATACAATAATAGTGCCAGAGATATATAACCCACCTCGCAGATATATGTATGCGCTCAGTCATGGGCTGTCACTGACTTAGGACGAGCGATATACATCCTTCAATTTTTTTATTATATATGTGGTGATAAATGTAAAAATAATTTAAATACAACATATTAAATTAATTGGGGTGTTTTGTGAGAAGTCTCAGTCTAATATTCATAGTCAGCATAGAAGTTACGAAGGATTTATATGTAACTAGCAAAATACCCGCGCTCCGCTGCGGAAGTAAGGATTTTAGTAAGCGTTGAAAACCCATTACACACCAATTCAAAACACCAATTTATTTCATTCTGGATCATGATGGATATATTTGTTTGTCAATTTTTGTCAAGATGGTGTAAAATAAAATGGATACTAAAATGACATTACGGTCCCCCGTGCAAAATGGATGTAGGATGTTCATGTGATAGAGATACGTGTCTATATTTATTTAAATTATTTAAAATCTAAAGGTAAAAAAGCTTTAAATATTTCATACTTCTACCAAAACGGGAGGATGGAGAATTTTTGATGATTAACTTTTTATATAAGAAAAAATACATTTGGGCCCCGGGCCCCAGTGAGTGACAATTTAAATACTTTTTGCTTGTTACTATCGCGGGAATGCACTCAACAATTTCCAAAAGTTTCATGCTTTTACCTACGCGGGAAATTGAAGAATTAGTGATGAGTCAGTTTTTATAAATAAAAAATACATTTGGGCCCCCGGCCCCCGGTGAGTGATAATTTAAATATTTTTTTGCATCCTACCATCGCGGAAGTGTACACATTAACTTCCCAGAGTTTTATGTTTCTACCTACACGGGAAAGTCGAGAATAAAGCGATTTTCAGTATAAGAAAAAAAACATTTTTGGGCCCCCTGTCCCCAAGTTAAGAAATTTAAAACCTCTTTTTCGCCATTTTTCGTCATGAGAGGGTACTCAACATCTCCACAAAGTTTCATGCATCTACCTACACGGGAAGTTGGAGAATTATTGATGAGTCAGTCTTTAATATTAGAAAAAAAACTACATTTGGGCCCCGGCCCCCAGTAAGTGATAATTTAAATATTTTTTTCGCCTGTACCATCGTGGAAGTGTAATTAACAACTACCAAATAGTTTCATGCTTATACCTCCATGGGAAATAGGAGAATTAGTGGTTTTCATATTTTATATAGCTCATATAAGAAAAAAACTTCATTTGGGCCCATGGCCCCCAGAAAGTGATAATTTTTTTTCTCTCACGTTACCATCGCTGGTTTGTACTCGACAACTTCCCAAAGTTTCATGCTTCTGCCTACCCGGGAAATAGGAGAATTAGTGTTTTTCATATTTTATATAGGCCTTATAAGGAAAATAACGTTTTTTGGGACCCCGGCCCCCATGAGTGTGAATTTTAAAATTCTTTTACGCCCATTTTCGTCGCGAGAGGCTACTCAACAACTTCCCAAAGTTTCATGTTTCTACCTACGCGGTAAATCCGAGAATTAGTAATGAGTCTGTTTTAATATGAGAAGAAACTACATTTGGGCCCCCGGCCCCCATTCAGTGATAATTTATATATTGTTTTTACCTGTTACCATCGTGGAAGTGTACTTAACAACCACTCCAAGTTTCATGCTTCTACCTACACGGGAAATAGGAGCATTTGTGTTTTTTAGTTTTTGTATAAATCATATTAGGAAAAAACTTCATTTGGGCCCCCGGCCCACAGGAAGTGATAATTTAATTTTTTTTCCTCCCGTTGCTATCGCTGGTTTTTACTCAACAACTTCCCAAAGTTTAATGCTTTTGCCTACTCCAGAAATGAGAAAATTAGTGATTTCATATTTTACATATTCCATATAAGGAACAAAAAGCGTTTTTGGGCCCCGGACCCCCAACAGTGTGAATTCCAAAATTCTTATTCGCCACTTATCGTTGAGAGAGTGTACTGAGCAAGTTACCAAAGTTTCATGCTAATACCTACACGGAAAATTGGAGAATTAGTGATAAGTCAGTTTTTTATTGTAAAAAAAACTACATTTGGGCCCCTCGGATCCCCATTAAGTGTTATTTTAAATATTTTTTTCGCTTGTTACCATCGCGGAAGTGTGCTTATCAACTACCCAGTGTTTCATGCTTCTACCTACACGGGAAATAGGAGAATTAGTGATTTTTAGTTTTTATAAAGCTCATATAAGGAAAAAACTTCATTTGGGCCCCCGGCCCCCAGGAAGTGATAATTTATTTTTATAATTCTTGTATTCCATTTTTCGTCGCAAGAGGCTACTCAACAACTTCCCAAAGTTTCATTTTTCTACCTACACGGGAAGTTGGAGAATTAGTGATGAATCAGTCAGTGAGGGCTTTGCCTTTTATTAGTATAGACTAGCAAAATACCCACGCTTGGCTGCGGTAAATTTGGATTTCAGTAAGCATTGAGAACCCACGTAACACATATTCAAAACACAAATTGATTTCAAAATGGATCATGATGGATATAATACATATATTAACTTCACCGTCTTGTCTGTCTGTCTGTTGTAGTCCCGCAGAAAAACAAAAACGAAAAGTAAAAAAATGACACACTTCCCGTGATCCTATCGAGCTGACAATTTAATTTTTTTCCGTCTGCTACCATTGCGGGAGGGTACTCAACAACCGCCCAAATTTTCATGCTTCCACCTACACGGGAAATAGGAGAATTAGTGATTTTCAGTTTTTATATAGCTCATATAAGAAAAAAAATTACATTTCGGCCCCCGGCACCCGTTATGGGATAATTTATATAATTGTTCCACCTGTTACCATCGCGAAATGTTATCCAACAACTACCCAAAGTTTCATGCTTCTACCTTGTCGGGAAATATGAGAATAAGGGATTTTTAATTTTTATAAAGCCAGAATAAGGAAAAAAAAACGTTTTTTCCCCCATGAGTGTGAATTTCAAAATTCTTTTTTCACCTGTTACCATTGCGGAAGTGTACTTAACAACTATCCAAAGTTTCATGCTGGTACCAACACGAGAAATTGGAGAATTAGTAATGAGTCAGTTATTTATATAAGAAGAAAACTACATTTTGGCCCCCGGCCCCCAGTAAGTGATAATTTAGATAGTTTTTTAACCTTTACCATCGCAGAATGTTACTTAACAACTACTCAACGTTTCATGCTACTTCCTACACAGGAATTAGGAGAATACGTGATTTTCAGTTTTTATATAACTCATATAAGGAAAAAAACTACATTTTTTAAAAATATATTTAAAAATTCTTTTACGCCAATTTTCGTCTCGAGAGGCTACTCAACAACTTTCCAAAGTTTCATGCTTCTACCTAGGCGGTAAATCCGAGATTAGTGATGAGTCTGTTTTAATAAAAGAAGAAACTACATTTGGGCCCCCGGCCCCCATTAAGTGATAATTTAAATATTATTTTTACCTGTTACCATTGTGGAAGTGTACTTAACAATTAACCCCAACTTTCATGCTTCTACCTACACGGGAAATAGGAGAATTTGTGATTTTTAGTTTTTGTATAGCTCATATAAGGAAAAAACTTCATTTGGGCCCCCGGCCCCCAGGAAGTGATAATTTATTTTTTTTCCTCCCGTCGCTATCGCTGGTTTTTACTCAACAACTTCCCAAAGTTTCATGCTTTTGCCTACTCGAGAAATGAGAAAATTAGTGATTTCATATTCTATATAGTCCATATTTGGAAAAAAAGCGTTTTTGGGCCCCGGGCCCCCAACAGTGTGAATTTTAAAATTCTTATTCGCCAATTATCGTTGAGAGAGTGTACTCAGCAAGCTCCCAAAGTTTCATGCTAATACCTACACGGGAAATAGGAGAATTAGTGATGAGTCCGTTTTTTATATAATAAAAAAACTACATTTGGGCACACGGACCCCATTAAGTGTTGTTTTAAATATATTTTTCGCTTGTTACCATCGCGGAAGTGTGCTTATCAACTACCTAGTGTTTCATGCTTCTACCTACACGGGAAATAGGAGAATTTGTGATTTTTAGTTTTTATAAAGCTCATATAAGGAAAAAACTTCATTTGGGCCCCCGGCCCCCAGGAAGTGATAATTTAATTTTTTTTTCTCCCGTCGCTATCGCTGGTTTTTACTCAACAACTTCCCAAAGTTTCATGCTTTTGCCTACTCGAGAAATGAGAAAGTTAGTGATTTCATATTCTATATAGTCCATATTTAGGAAAAAAAGCGTTTTTGGGCCCCGGGCCCCCAAACAGTGTGAATTTTAAAATTCTTATTCGCCAATTATCGTTGAGAGAGTGTACTCAGCAAGTTCCCGAAGTTTCATGCTATCATACCTACACGGGAAGTTGGAGAATTAGTGATGAGTCAGTTTTTTATATAAGAAAAAAACTACATTTGGGCCCCCGGACCCCATTAAGTGTTATTTTAAATATTTTTTTCGCTTGTTACCATCGCGGAAGTGTGCTTATCAACGACCTAGTGTTTCATGCTTCTACCTACACGGGAAATAGGAGAATTAGTGATTTTTAGTTTTTATAAAGCTCATATAAGGAAAAAACTTCATTTTGGGCCCCCGGCCCCCAGGAAGAGATAATTTAAATATTTTTTCTCCCGTTACCATCGCGGGGATTGTACTCAACAACTTCCCAAAGTTTCATGCTTCTGCCTACTCGGGAAATAGGAGAATTGGTGATTTTCAAATTTTATATAGGCCATATTTAGGAAAAAAAACGTTTTTGGGCCCCCGCCCCCATGAGTGTTATTTTTAAAATTATTTTAATCCAATTTGTCGTCGCGAGAGGCTACTCGACAACTTCCCAAAGTTTCATGCTTCTACCTACACGGGAAATAGAAGAATTAGTGATGAATCAGTCAGTGAGGGATTTGCCTTTTATTAGTATAGACTAGCAAAATACCCGCGCTCTGCTGCGGTAAATTAGGATTTCAGTAAGCATTGAGAACCCGCGTAACACAAATTCAAAACACAAATTGATTTCAAAATGGATCATGATGGATATAATACATATATTAACTTCACCGTCTTGTCTGTCTGTCTGTTTGTAGTCCCGCAGAAAAACAAAAACGAAAAGTAAAAAAATGACACACTTCCCGTGATCCTATCGAGCTGATAATTTAATTTTTTTCCGTCTGCTACCATTGCGGGAGGGTACTCAACAACCGCCCAAAGTTTCATGCTTCCACCTACACGGGAAATAGGAGAATTAGTGATTTTCAGTTTTTATATAGCTCATATAAGAAAAAAAATTACATTTCGGCCCCCGGCCCCCGTTATGTGATAATTTATATAATTGTTCCACCTGTTACCATCGCGGAATGTTATCCAACAACTACCCAAAGTTTCATGCTTCTACCTTCTCGGGAAATAGGAGAATAAGGGATTTTTAATTTTTATAAAGCCAGAATAAGGGAAAAAAACGTTTTTGGGCCCCCGGCCCCCATGAGTGTGAATTTCAAAATTCTTTTTCACCTGTTACCATTGCGGAAGTGTACTTAACAACTCTCCAAAGTTTCATGCTGCTACCAACACGAGAAATTGGAGAATTAGTGATGAGTCAGTTTTTTATATAAGAAGAAAACTACATTTTGGCCCCCAGGCCCCCAGTAAGTGATAATTTAGATAGTTTTTTAACCTGTTACCATCGCAGAAGTGTTGCTTAACAACTACTCAAAGTTTCATGCTACTTCCTACACACGAAATAGGAGAATTAGTGATTTTCAGTTTTTATATAACTCATATAAGGAAAAAACTACATTTTGGCCCCTGGGCCCCAGTAAGTGAGATTTTGAATATTTTTTCGCCTGTTACCATCGCGGAAGTGTACTCAACAACTTCCCAAAGTTTCATGCTTCTACCTACTCGGGAAATAGGAGGATTAGTGATTTTCAAATGTTTATATAGCCAATGGATTGGGAAAAAAAGATTTTGGGCCCCCGGCCCCCATGAAGCTGAATTAATAAATTCTTTTTCGCCATTTGTCGTCGAGAGAGGCTACTTGACAACTTCCCAAGGTGTCATGCTTCTACATACACGGGAAATCCGAGAATTAGTGATGAGTCAGTTTTAATATAAGAAAAGACTACATTTTGGCCCCCGGCCCCCAGTAAGTGATAATTTAAATATTGTTTTTACCTGTTACCATCGTGAAAGTGTACTTAAAACTACTCGGGAAACAGGAGAATTGTTGATTTTAAAATTTTATATAGGCCATATAAGGAAAAAAAAACTTTTTTGGGCCCCCGGCCCCCATGAGTGTTAATTTAAAAATTCTTTTACGCCAATTTTCGTCGCGAAAGGCTACTCAACAACTTCCCAAAGTTTCATGCTTCTACCTACGCGGTAAATCCGAGATTAGTGATGAGTCTGTTTTAATAAAAGAAGAAACTACATTTGGGCCCCCGGCCCCCATTAAGTGATAATTTAAATATTGTTTTTACCTGTTACCATCGTGGAAGTGTACTTAACAACTACCCAAGTTTCATGCTTCTATCCTACACGGGAAATAGGAGAATTTGTGATTTTCAAATGTTTATATAGTCCCATAGAATGGAAAAAAATGATTTTGGGCCCCCGGCCCCCATGAAGGTGAATTTTAAAATTCTTTTTTCGCCATTTGTCGTCTAAAGAGGCTACTTGACAACTTCCCAAGGTTTCATGCTTCTACCTACGCGGTAAATGCGAGAATTAGTGATGAGTCTGTTTTAATATAAGAAGAAAACTACATTTGGGCCCCCGGCCCCCATTAAGTGATAATTTAAATATTGTTTTTACCTGTTGCCATCGTGGAAGTGTACTTAACAACTACCCCAAGTTTCATGCTTCTACCTACACGGGAAATAGGAGAATTTGTGATTTTAGTTTTTATAAAGCTCATATAAGGAAAAAACTTCATTTGGGCCCCCGGCCCCCAGGAAGTGATAATTTAATTTTTTTTCCTCCCGTCGCTATCGCTGGTTTTTACTCAACAACTTCCCAAAGTTTCATGCTTTTGCCTACTCGAGAAATGAGAAAATTATTTTATTTAGTCCATATAAGGAAAAAAAGCGTTTTTGGTCCCCGGGCCCCCAAAAGTGTGAATTTTAAAATTCGTATTCGCCAATTATCGTCGAGAGAGTGTACTCAGCAAGTTCCCAAAGATTCATGCTAATACCTACACGGGAAGTTGGAGCATTAGTGATGAGTCAGTTTTTTATGTAAGAAAAAACTACATTTGGGCCCCCGGACCCCATTAAGTGTTATTTTAAATATTTTTTTCGCTTGTTGCCATCGCGGAAGTGTGCTTATCAACTACCCAGTGTTTCATGCTTCTACCTACACGGGAAATAGGAGAATTAGTTATGTTTAGTTTTTATATAGCTCATATAAGGAAAAAAACTTCATTTGGGCCCCCGGCCCCCAGAAAGTGATTATTTAAAAAAAAATTCTACCGTTACCATCGCGGGATTGCACTCAACAACTTCCCAAAATTTCATGCTTCTGCCTACTCGGGAAATAGGAGAATTGGTGATTTTCAAATTTTATATAGGCCATATTAGGAAAAAAAACGTTTTTGGGCCCCTGGCCCCCTTGAGTGTTATTTTTAAAATTCTTTTACTCCAATTTTCGTCGCGAGAGGCTACTCGACAACTTCCCAAAGTTTCATGCTTCTACCTACACGGGAAGTTGGAGAATTAGTTATGAATGAGTCAGTGAGTGAGGGCTTTGCCTTTTATTAGTATAGACTAGCAAAATACCCGCGCTATGCTGCGGAAAATAGGATTTCAGTTACCGTTGAGAACCCGCGTAACACAAATTCAAAACACCAATTGATTTCAATCTGGATCATGATGAATATAATACACCGTCTTGTCTGTCTGTCTGTCGTAGTCCCGCAGAAAAACAAAAACGAAAAGTAAAAAATGATACACTTCCCGTGATCCTATCGAGCTGATAATTTAATTTATTTTTCGTCTGCTACCATTGGGGGAGGGTACTCAACAACTTCCCAAAGTTTCGTGCTCCTAACTACACGGGAAGTTAGATATTTAATGATGAGTCTGTTATATATAGCTCATATAAGAAAAAAACTACATTTGAGCCCCCGGCCCCCTAGTGAATAATAATTTTATATTTGGTTGTGATTGTTATCATCGCGGGAGGGTACTCAACAACTTTCCAAAGTTTCATGCTTCTACCTACACGGGAAGATGAGGAATTAGTGTTCATTCAGTTTTATATAGCCCATATACGAAAAAAAAACGGTTTTAGGGCCCCGGCCACCCATGAGTGAAATTATTAAATTTTCTTTTCGCCAATTATCGTCATAAGAGTGTACTAATCAAGTTCCCAAAGTTTTAGCTTCTACATTCACGGGAAGTTGGAGAATTAGTGTTGAGTCAGTTTTTAATATTAGAAAAAACTATATTTGGGCCCCCGGTCCCCAGTAAGTGATAATTTATATAATTTTTTTACCTGTTACCATCGCGGAATGTTACTTAACAACTGCCCAAAGTTTCATGCTTCCACCTTTACGGGAAATAGGAGAATTAGTGATTTTTAGTTTTTATATAGCTCATATCAGGAAAAAACTACATTTGGGCCCCCGGCCCCCACTATGTGATAATTTAAAAATTGTTTTAGTTTGTTACCACTACTCAGACTTTCTTGCTTCTACCTACACGGGAAACATAAGAATTTGTGATTTTCAGTTTTTATGTAGCTCACATAAAGAAAAAAACTTTATTTGGGCCCCCGGACCCCAGTATTTGAAAATTTAAATATCTTTTTGCCTGTTGATATCGCCAAAGTGTACTCAACATCTTCCCAAAGTTTCATTCTTCTATCTACTCGCGAAATAGGAGAATTAGTTATTTTAATTTTAATATTGCCCATATAAGGAAAACAATGGTTTTGGGCCCCCCGGCCCCAATGAGTGTGAATTTAAAAATTATTTTATGCCAATTTTCGTCACGAGAGGCTACTTAACAACTCCCCAAGGTTTCATGCTTCTACATACACGGAAAGTTGGAGAATTAGTGATGAGTCAGTTTTTAATATAAAAAAACTACATTTGGGCCCCCGGCCCCATTAAGTGATAATTTAAATATGTTTTTTGCTTGTTAACATCGCCCAAAGATTTAGCTTCTACATTCACGGGAAGTTGGAGAATTAGTGTTGAGTTAGTTTTTAAAATAAAAAAACTACATTTGGGCCCCCGGCCCCCATTAAGTGATAATTTAAATATGTTTTTCGCTTGTTAACATCGGGGAAGTCAACTACTCAGTGTTTCACACTTCTACCTACACGGGCAATATGAGAATTTGTGATTTTCAGTTTTTATATAGCTCATATAAGGAAAGAACTTCATTTGGGCCCCCGGCCCCCAGGAAGTGATAATTTAATTTTTTTTCACCTGTTACCATTGCGGGTTTGTCCTCAACAACTTCTAAAAGTTTCATGCTTCTGCCTACTCGGGAAATAGGAGAATTTGTGATTTTCAAATTTTATATAGGCCATATAAGGAAAAAAAACTTTTTTGGGCCCCCGGCCCCCATGAGTGTAAATTGTAAAATTCTTTTACACCAATTTTCGTCACGAGAGGCTACACAACAACTTCCCAAAGTTTCATGCTTCTACCTACAGGGGAAGTTGGAGAATTAGTGATGAGTCAGTTTTTTTATATAATAAAAAAACTACATTTGGGCCCCCGGCCCCCATTAAGTGATAATTTAAATTTTGTTTTTGCTTGTTACCTTCGCGGAAGTGTACTTATCAACTACCCAGTGTTTTATGGTTCTACCTACACGGGAAATATGAGAATTTTGATTTTCAGTTTTTATATAGCTCATATAAGGAAAGAACTTCATTTGGGCCCCCGGCCCCCAGGAAGTGATAATTTAATTTGTTTTCGCCTGTTACCATTGCGGGGTTCTACTCAACAACTTCTAAAAGTTTCATACTTCTGCTTACTCGGGAAATAGGAGAATTTGTGTTTTTATAAATTTTATATAGGCCATATTAGGAAAAAAACGTTTTTGGGGCCCCAGCCCCTATGAGTGTAAAATTGTAAAATTCTTTTACACCAGTTTTCGTCTCGAGAGGATACACAACAACTTCCCAAAGTTTCATGCTTCTACCTACAGGGGAAGTTGGAGAATTAGTATAAAAGTTTCATACTTCTGCTTACTCGGGAAATAGGAGAATTTGTGTTTTTATAAATTTTATATAGGCCATATTAGGAAAAAAACGTTTTTGGGGCCCCAGCCCCCATGAGTGTAAAATTGTAAAATTCTTTTACACCAGTTTTCGTCTCGAGAGGCTACACAACAACTTCCCAAAGTTTCATGCTTCTACCTACAGGGGAAGTTGGAGAATTAGTGATGAGTCAGTTTTTTTATATAAGAAAAAAACTACATTTGGGCCCCCGGCCCCCATTCAGTGATAATTTAAATATATTTTTTGCTTGTTATTTTTGCGGAAGTGAACTTAACAACCACTCCAAGTTTCATGCTTCTATCTACACAAGAAATAGGAGAATTAGTGATTTTTAGTTTTTATATAGCTAATATTAGGAAAAAACTTCATTTGGGCCCCCGGCCCCCAGGAAGTGATAATTTAAATGTTTTTTCTCCCATTACCATTGCGGAGTTGTACTCAACAATTTCCCAAAGTTTCATGCTTCTGCCTACTCGGGAAATAGAAGAATTTGTGATTTTCAAATTTTATATAGGCCATATAAGAAAAAAAAACGTTTTTGGGCCCCCGGCCCCCATGAGTGTTATTTTTAAAATTCTTTTACTCCACTTTTTGTTGCCAGAGGCTACTCGACAACTTCCCAAAGTTTCATGCTTCTACCTACACGGGAGATTGGAGAATTAGTGATGAGTCATTTTTTATATAAGAAAAAAACTACATTTGGGCCCCCGGCCCCCATTCAGTGATAATTTAAATATATTTTTTGCTTGTTATTTTTGCGGAAGTGAACTTAACAACCACTCCAAGTTTCATGCTTCTATCTACACGGGAAATAGGAGAATTAGTGATTTTTAGTTTTTATATAGCTCATATAAGGAAAAAACTTCATTTGGGCCCCCGGCCCCCAGGAAGTGATAATTTAAATGTTTTTTCTCCCATTACCATCGCGGGGTTGTACTCAACAATTTCCCAAAGTTTCATGCTTCTGCCTACTCGGGAAATAGGAGAATTGGTGATTTTCAAATTTTATATAGGCCATATAAGGAAAAAAAAACGTTTTTGGGCCCCGGCCCCCATGAGTGTTATTTTTAAAATTCTTTTACTCCAATTTTTGTTGCCAGAGGCTACTCGACAACTTCCCAAAGTTTCATGCTTCTACCTACACGGGAAGTTGGAGAATTAGTGATGAGTCATTTTTTTATATAAGAAAAAAACTACATTTGGGCCCCCGGCCCCCATTCAGTGATAATTTAAATATATTTTTTGCTTGTTATTTTTGCGGAAGTGAACTTAACAACCACTCCAAGTTTCATGCTTCTATCTACACGGGAAATAGGAGAATTAGTGATTTTTAGTTTTTATATAGCTCATATAAGGAAAAAACTTCATTTGGGCCCCCGGCCCCCAGGAAGTGATAATTTAAATGTTTTTTCTCCCATTACCATCGCGGGGTTGTACTCAACAATTTCCCAAAGTTTCATGCTTCTGCCTACTCGGGAAATGGGAGAATTGGTGATTTTCAAATTTTATATAGGCCATATAAGGAAAAAAAACGTTTTTGGGCCCCCGGCCCCCATGAGTGTTATTTTTAAAATTCTTTTACTCCAATTTTCGTCGCGAGAGGCTACTCGACAACTTCCCAAAGTTTCATGCTTCTACCTACACGGGAAGTTGGAGAATTAGTGATGAATGAGTCAGTGAGTCAGTGAGTGAGGGCTTTGCCTTTTATTAGTATAGATACCACGAACTTATCTTCGAGGCCATTATGAGTATAAGGTTTTCTAGAATAATTGAAACATATTAACTACTTGGCTACTTGATATCCAGCGTTTCTCCTGGACAGATAAAGAAACTTTTGAAAGATATTGATTGGGTACGTTTGCTAGGCATCGTTAAGACGTCACTATGGAATCAAATCCTCGAAACCCCACTAGGGGCCAGCACCAAAAGGAATCGTACCGGGAATCGTGACTAAACAAAGTAACAAGATTACAACAGATAATAGGATCAAACAATGATGTTTATTGTAAAATGAGATAACGAAAGAGAAGTATGAACAAACGGAGATTTGTTGGTCCAATCAGTTAACAGAAGGCTGTAAGAGAATTAATTTCTAACAGAAATAGTACATCAGTAGGGCTGGGGGTCCTGACTGGGAACCAACAAATTATGAGGCCCGTAAAGACAACAAGATCCTAATGAAAGACTGGAACTTTTTTTATATTGAAGAAAATACAATGTTTTAACGCAGTTTTTTCTCTGTGTTTTTAAACAATTACAGGGTCTTTTATTTCAACAATATCTTAATAAGTTTATTCAGAATTCAATGGAATTTAATCCAATATATTGGCTGGTTAAAAGTATGCTTAAATGTAAGTCTTGTGTTTATGGAAACATGAAAACAAGTTTTCTTTGAAGAACGATACTATGGCTCAAAGTAAACAGAGACTCAAGGAGTTCTTGACGTGTGAAGAAGTATCTACATTAACTCTTGAGCTATCTTCTCCCCCTCAGTCCAAGACACTTTTAACTTGTGGATTTACGAGACTTAGCTAATTGATTAGTTAAATGTCAACGGTGGTCAGGTAGAGAAGAGTTAATAAAACAAACCCGTAAAAACAAGGTTTTTGACTATAAATCCCTTATATATGAGACATAGCTAAAATTATTGATTATGTTAAAACGTGACAAACATTTACAGACTAGCACCGAGTGATATCCCCTGACTTTAAAACCAAGGGAAGGGACGGGAGGGGGTGTGGACATCGAAGCGTGGCGTTAACGTGTGAAATCAAATGGCACGTGAAAGAAAAACAATAAAAAATTGTGCATTTGAATTACATATGTTATATGGAGATAAACTAACAATGCATTAATTTAATTACGGTACGTTCGATCGATCTGACATTTTGACACGATGCATTGTTAGGTGACAAAAGTCTAAGTGCCGAATTTCAACTCGATGGCATCACTGAAAGTGGTTCATTTTGGACTTTTGTTTTTTCCGCCTGCCCGACGACGAACGACAGAGACGGTGGTGAAGTTAATATAAGGGATTTAATTAAACAACCCGTAAAAACAAAGTTTTTGACTATAAATCCCTAATATGAGACAGAACTCAACGCGACAAACATTTATAGACTAAAACTGAGTTAAGTCCCCTTTGCTGTAAAGCCCGGGAAGGTGAGGTGTGGTCACCGATGGCAGGCGTGAACGACTCAAGTGGCACGGGACGCCGAACAATAACAAACTGTGAAATTGAATTACCTATAGTTATAGAGAGATAAACTAAAAGTGCATTAATTTAATCACAATACATTCAATCGATCTCCAATTTTGATACAATGCATTGTTGGGTTATACAAGACTATGTGCAAAATTTAAGCTCGATAGCATTACGGGAAGTGGGTCATTTGTGACTTTTATTTTTCCGCCCGCCGAAGACAGAGATGATGACAGAGAGACAATATTTCGAAGTTAATATAAGGAATTTAATCAAACAAACCCGTAAAAACAAAGTTTTGACTATAAATCCCTTATATATGAGACATAACTAAAAGTATTGAATATGTTCAAACGCGACATAATTTACAGACTGACACCGAGTGATATCCACTGGCTTTAAAAATCGGGGAAGGGACTGGAGGAAGTGTGGGCATCGACGGGTGGCGTAAACGCGTGACTGAACTATCACGTGAAAAAAAAATAACAAACTGTGAAATTGAATTACATACGTTGTATAGAGATAAACTAAAAATGCATTAATTTAATTACAGTACATTTGATCGATCTGCAATTTTAATACGATGCATTGTTAGGTGACACAAGTCTATGTCCCAAATTTCAGCTCGATGGCATCACGGGAAGTGGGTCATTTTTTACTTTTGTTTTTCCGTCCCGCCCGACGACGAACGACAGACAGACAGAAAGACATAGAGAGACGGCGGTAAAGTTAATATAAGGGATTTAAAAATGCATTTTAATGTTTCAAAATCACGTTATTATTGGGGAGTGTGTTGTTTGGTAATATATATTGCAGCCGACCCAGTGGGGTGGTCACATTTCTCGGATAGCAATTGTTTATTCTAAATAGACTTTATCTGGCTATACCTCATTCTTTTGTACTAGGTTGTGCTGCGGCGCCGTGGCACCTGGGGCGCCCACTTTTTTAGGGCGCCTACGGCGCCCACCTTTTTCAAAAGCCCAACTAACTTGTCCTTGTATGATAAATACGTAATATTAAACTTCCTTAAATGTACACAAAGTATTTTATAATATGGGTTGTAGGGCGCCCAAAGGCACCCACTTTTTTTTAATCAAAAGCCCAAGTAACTTATTCCTGAAATGTACACAAAGTATTTATCTAATCTTTTTTTTACAGTGCTAATCACCAAACAATTTTTAAAGTAAATTTAGAAAGCAGCGCACCAAATTACTGCACCAAAAAATAACTCTTTGAGTCAGTCAAAACTGTTTACAACACAAATGCTGACGTCATAGGTTCGTGCGTTGTTTGGTTAATGTTAATCTGGAGACCAAAAATTAATATAATTTTTAAGTCTATATTTTCAATTTTTTAAAAAGCAGAGTGGCGTTAGCATTAGGCGTGAGGCAGTCAGCGATAATTGAACGTAAATATATATATGACTAGCAGACCCGTTGTGCGTTGCAACGATCTCAGTAAAAAGGAATACATATAGATAAAAAAAGTAATTACATTAAGGGTCACCGGGCATATCAGTTTAACATATGAAGTTAAAAATCTGTTCATTTCAATCAATTTCATAACAAATATATAAATATATTTATCTATATTTATCAATATCGTGCAAAATTGAATGGGGAATACAATATTAAAAGTTAGTAAAAAAACACATTTAGGGCCCCACAGTCCCTAGGAAATGGAAATTAGCAGTTCAGTGCCCTATAGTAGTTTAATTTAGGCTCTTATAGTTTTTATATACCGAGTTTGGTCAAAATCAGTTATTTTCTCATTATCTAACACTTAAACTAATTTTTATTTAGCTAATATAATGAAAAAATACATTAAGGGGCCCCCGGGCCCATTTGGTTCAAGATTTACATTTTGAAAACCTGTTCATTTAAATTCAGTTTCCTCGTGGATATATTTCTCAAGATCGTTAAAATCTGAGTGGGAAATAATTTCTTAGAGTATACACAAAATAAGACATTTGGGGCCCTCGGCCCTGAACAATCGGACATTAGGAGTGCAGTGCCATTTGTTATTTTAATAGGGGCTACCAATTTTTTATATACAAAGTTTGGTTAAGATCCAATCATTTACTCAGTAGGTAACGCATAAACTAATTTTATATAGCTCATATTAGCAAATAACGACATTAAGGGCCCCAGGGCCCAAATTAGTGCAAGATATCAAGTTCAAAACACCTATTTATTTCAATCAATTTTAGTGGATATATTTATCTATATTTCTCAAGATCTTTAATAATTGAATTGGGAATAAAATCTTAAACGTTTATGAAAAAAGACATTTTGGGCCCCCTAGCCCCGAATAAATGGACATTAGGAAATTAGTACCTATAGTATTTTAATATAGGCTATCAAGTTGTTATGTACCAAGTTTGGTCAAGATCCATTCATTTTCCAAGCAGCTAAGCCTTAAACTACTTTGTATATAGCTCATATCAGAAAACATCCCCATTATGGGCCCCCGGCGCCCGCCCCATGAGTGTTAAATTTTTAAAAAAAAGTAGCCTTCTTCCATCCAGGGAGCGTACTCAAAAGTCTCCAAAATGTTAATGGCGATCAGATGAATGGTTTAGTCAGCTATAACAGACATGCATACATACTTTGATTTATATATATATAGATGATTCAACATGTTTTAAATGTCACATGTGTGACAAATTTACGGTACAATTATTTTCTGACTTTAATAAACTACACATACATAAAGTAATTTATTTGAAAAAGATGAGTGTTACAAAATATAAATTTAAAGATTATTTATCTGATAAATCAATGTTAAATTTGTCGCTTATTGCATTCAAATTCAATTAGCATGGATTTTTAATCTTGAAGTGAATGAATGTCTCATAATTTACTAATGCATTTAATAAGTCTATAGTTTTCACGACGCTAAATCCCTGTCAAATAAATATTACCTGTTGCTGGCAAACACAAACAAGCACAAAGCACACACACTCACACACATACACAATGACACGAACAATTCAAATGAATGCTTTTGAGTTTTCTATGCTTTCATGGCCTTCCTTTTATTCCTCTAAGCTGCAGGTTTACTTGGTTCTGTATATTAACATAAACCTCAAGCTAACAGCCAGAAATATTGTATTACAGCAAGTAGTCTCATGTTACCGAATATGGCAATAGACTAAGTTGGCGACCGATGACCCAGGTTTAAAATCAGAATGACCTCGATTCGATGTCTCCTCAATCTCAGCATATTTTAATACAGTCTGGTCGAAGGATTTAGAGGAATTTAAAATTATTTTTAAAAAATAGATGCAAGACTTCAAAATTAAAATTGTTATACATTTATACATATAAAAACGGTAGTAAGTATTAAATGAAATATCTAGAAAAACAATAATTTGAGTTATAATTTTAGGTTTTTTAAAAAAACATTTGGAAATCCAATACAAAAAGTAAGTTTTCAAAAAACTTCTAATGGCAAGAGTTCTCAAAGGTTGCATAGTGTAGGTAGGCTACAGCTAAGAAAATGGGTGTTTGTATTATACTATTGATAGTTTTTATTATGTTTATTTCTCTCATTTGAGGGAGAAATCGATGCTAATTTAAAAAAAACTTTAGAACATCTTAGTTAACAAAGTCAACAATCCACACTGCTAACGGGCGATAGACCGGAGGCTTTTGTATAACGATTACCCAATCATACAAGAATCATCGTGGAGACCTTTGCACTTGTGTACCGTACTCAACAAAAGATGAGAATCACTGTCTTCCAGTTTAGGGAGAGTGTGTGTGTGTGGGGGGGGGGTTAGCTACATTATCTAGTTAGGATTTAGTTTATTAAAAAGAAATAATTTCTTTTCAAAAAAAATCGTCGATATAAATTGAATGTCTTTACGTAAACGGATCAAGTGTTTCCCTCTGGTGACGTGTCTGTATTTCAGCCGAATACATTATCATTCATATAGGAGTGTCATGGTCATTAGGTTTCACAAACCTGTTACAAAACGTTACAGTAGCTAAAGTTAACAACAAAGGATATTCAACGAACCGAAACCCTCTTAAAGGTTTTCATGCGTGACAAAGGCAAGGCCCATTTTTTAAAAAAAAACGCATCACTTGTTGCTATGTTATGTGGTTACAAGATTTAAATATGTGTGAATGAGAGTATGCATTGATCGAAATCCGAGTGAATAGGTTCTTATCTCTCAGATAAAAAAAATTGAGAATATTGTTCTTAGGAAATTGGTTACAAAAGCGATGAGTGATAAATCGATATATTATGTGCAGAGACATGTGTAATCGTCATAACATGGTTTCAGCTGAGATGTCTTCAATAATGGAAGTACAAAGTGCGGGTAATTTAGATCTACGGACGTTCATTCTTTTCATAAGTTTTTCGCCTTCTAAATTTATTTATAACGTAAGTCTATTCTTGCATTCGATATAGAGGTTTGATTTCAATGTTGTAAACGTATTGGACATTTTGGGGGTTTGTTCATCAGGCAAGCGATTGTGCGCCCGAAAGCCAGGTTGGAATGAGGATTTGCTTCCGTTTAATTGTACGTATGGAACAAAGAGTTTTTATCAACACGTCTTTCCTTGTACAGAATAGGACTGTGATAAATCTTCTAAAGAACATTTTGTATTTTCTTTCTTTATAGTGTATTAAGATTCATGTTCAGGTGTGTTTCCTTTTAATATGTAGTATGTGAAATGCAGGTAATCACTACTTTTTATATTTGTTTCTATCATTAAATAAAACCATCGAGTTGTTTATTAAAAAAGTATTCAGTGAAAGTATTTGTGGATCATTTTTATAATATTTTAGTATTATGTTTTTAGAGTTTAGTTTTTTATTTACGTCATTATGATTGATTTAGACTTTGGTTGTTGTTTTTAGACGCGTATTTCGTTTAATCTTATTGAAACATCAAATAATGCATGATATAATGTCCAGTTAGGAAATGAACAAACCAAAATCTGAACTTAAATTTCTTAAATTACTTTTTAACCGACCCATTATTTCACTGTGCTGTATAACAAACATCTTATTGTTGATTTCAAGAGTTAATTCTATTATTTACGATGAGTTGTTGGAATTTTCACTTCCACTTCAAGTAATTATAATAATTATGGTTATTGTTTTTGTTGTGGGTTTTTTTTCAATAGTTTTAAAATTTTCAGAATTTTTTTCAAAGATGAATACACGATTTTTTAAATTTTATTTTTACAAAGTAACTTTAATGTGTTTATTTTGTATCAATAGGTTTACTTTCATTTGAAAAATACACCTATCTCAGAGTGAAACTGTCTGAAAGGCTCGATATATTTTTTTATAATACCGAAATCTTCAAACCGCACTTAAGGATCTACACTCGCTTCATGCAGCTGATCGGATCGATCACAAGATTCTCTCCCTGACTTACGGCTGTATAGAAAGATTTACACCAAATTATTTGAAAGAACTTATTGCAAAGCATTTAACTATGCGCAGTCCTTCTGGAAGTTCTTGGGTTGGATGGTCACAGGGAGAATAACCTTGGCGTCTGCTCTTTTCGAATCAGCTGCATCAAGTTTATGAAAAAGTATACCGAAAATTTTGAGGCAGTTTGACAATAAGGACACGTTTAAAAACAAATTAACACTTTTTTATATATGGAATTAGTTAACGATCACAGCGTGTGGTGCATATTGGACTAACGACGGGCAGTTAAAAAACCATCATCATTATTATCAAATATTAATGGTTACATAAAGTTTCTAAACTTTATAGGTAACTGGTTAATAGGATGGGCCACATATCCATCATGTTTGAAATTAAACTGCAACAAGCGCCTAAAGATACCGTCTTGGTTTTTAACAAAAGCGTTTCCTTTGTGTCAAAGTTGTCATGACTTCAGACGTACGCATGCGCAGTGCAGTCACTTCACATTGTCACATTACTTGTTTCCCTTTAGGGGACATTTCCAAACCGTCTTTAACGTCAGCTTCATTTCTAAATTTAGTTCGGATGATATTACTATTTAAACATATATGAGGTAATGTTTAATGAATATGTAAATTCCTCATCATCTAATGGTTCTTCTAATTCTTCCTAACACTTTTGTGGTAGAACTTGAGCGATAAAATTGTCATACTCAACTCAAAATAGTTTTTATAATATCAATTAAAGTTTCATATATTACTAGGAAGGAAATTAAATAACTCTTTCCAAAACATTATTCTTTCCTTCTCCCTTTGGAAGATTTTGAAAAACAAAAGTACCTGTTAGTGCTGTTTTGTGAAAATTATATTATTTAAAGTTTTTCAATTTGTAGGATTATAGGACATTAAAGGTGGGCAAAATAAATAATAAACTTAACGTAAAATAATTTTAAACAATTGTTTTCTTTGATGCGTCTTAAGTATTTTAAAACTACTTAAAGATACAAAACAAAAAATATCGTGGCTAACATGTTAATCATCCAAAGTAACGCACAATTAAAAAGCATTTGAAGCTTTCCATGTCTGAGATATGTCATAGATTCTATAAAATACAATTATCGTGTTTCGTGCTTAATATTTTAAATAGATTTAATTTGTTTCAATTATGTTCTCTATAATTTGGAGGTAAGCAGATTTAAGATTTTGAATTTAAAGAAACATTACAAATTATAATAAGAGTCTCATTTTTTTATCTATGTAATATTTGCTAATCACACAGAGATGTTTTAAGGTCAGACACATGTGCTAATTAGGTTCTAACCAATTGGTTTCCAGCTGTTCTTTTTTGAGTTTTTCTTTTTCTGTGGGGTTTTTTTGTGTATGAATATATTGATTGAAGTATTGATCACTATGCCTAATATTAATGTTAAGGAGGTTAGCAATGTTTTGGTGGTATTGAAAAAGAATACTTGAGAGGTCGCTAAAGCTACTCATCGTTGCAATCGGAAAGTAGATTTTGAAAGAAGGCATCAAAAAGGTTCAAGTTTATTTGATTGCAGAGTTATTGACTTTCAAAGATAACGATGATTTAACATTTCAACAACAAAAAATTAGTTTGTGGGGGGAGTGGGGTAATATATGAACATAGATTTTATGTTTCTTCTGTAAAAAAAAATCCCCAATTTCACCCCCACTGTTCATTGCGACGTATGTCATTCCACAATGTTCCCTTACATAGTATGTGTAAAATTCTGCAAAGACATTTACTTTCATAAGAGTTCAATTAATATCTCTTCCCCTCCAGCTCTAGCAGTCATAAATGAAGATTGGCTTTACGAAAGTGTTGAAGATTTTTAGTTTTTTGTTTCTGTTCAGCGTCGTCGATGTTCAGATTTTTGACAGTTTGATAATTGTATGGGGACTGATTGAATGTCAAATTATTTATTTATTTATCCTCAGAAAAAATAGTTGCATTCCAAGAACAAGCAGGACTTGACACAGGAATTGAATGACGGAGAGACTTTAGGAAATTTAATTAATTCAAGACAATTGTATTTCCAAAACAATATCCGGGTTTTGTTCAAGTCATTGAACTCGTCCTCCTTTTTTATGTCTGCTCGTTGATCCAGACAGCACATGTGAATTAATTTGGAAAAAAATATATTATTTTCTCAATCACCAGCAAATTACGTTATCTGACAGGAATAGTGATGGCTCAAGCGGTTCGATTTCTCTTACTCTTTGCCATGTCTTGTCTGATTTGCATAAAACTTGGCTCATCACATCATGGAGACCAAGGAATTGGCCACGGAAATCATGACCACGGAGACCAAAGTGAGACTCATGAACGGCGTGATATCAACAGTAAGAAAGACAAATCGTCAAAGGTTATAGTCCTGCAAAGGGAGTCTTTCCCCCTGAGAGTGAAGAGGGCGATAGATAAGAACACAGTGGGGTTCACCGAAAGCGAGAAGAACATCATCATTGACACTCACAACGCGGAGAGGCGAATGTCAGGGGCAAGCGACATGATGACTCTAAAATGGGATTCCGCTCTTGGGGAGTTCGCACAGGCTTGGGCGTCGAAATGTAACTTCACTCATCAGACAAACCAAGCCAGAACGAACGTCGCCAATTTCCCAGTCGTTGGAGAAAATCTCGCCGCTAACACGGATCCTTCCGGTTACCCCGCGGGTTTTGTGAAATCGTGGGATGCCGAAAAAGCTGACTACAATTACGACACGGGCGTCTGCTCAAAAGATTGCGGTCATTACACACAGGACGTCTGGGCTACAACGAGGTTCGTCGGCTGCGGTATCAAGTACTGCGACCCGCTGGCCGGGCTCACATGGTCCGGGTATTTTGTCGTCTGCAACTACGGCCCAGCTGGAAACTACCCAGACCAGAAGCCGTACAAGAAAGGGACAGCCTGCTCGGCATGCCCCAGTGATGCCAAGTACTGCATCGACAGCCTGTGCTCCACGACCCCAGGGTCTGGCTCCACGACCCCAGGGTCTGGCTCCACGACCCCAGGGTCTGGCTCCACGACCCCAGGGTCTGGCTCCACGACCCCAGGGTCTGGCTCCACGACCCCAGGCTCTGGCTCCACCGCTGTGAATACCTGCCTAACCATTTATCTGATCTGCATGGCTGTTATGCGTGTCGCTCGTGAAGTGTTGGTGTAATTCACCTTCGCGGGGGAATTCACTAGCGATGTCTTGAGACAAACAGACATGCACGATGTCAGATAATCAATGACGTATCAAGTCTAGGAGAAAATATTTACTCTGTTAATTTTCAAACACAATTGTCTCGTTCTATTAATACATTGAACTGTCCATCTATGCCAGAGTAGTAATTATAATGAATAAGAGTTAAATCTAATAAGTTGACTTAACTTTCAAAACAAAAAACAAAAAAATTAATTAACCTCCAGTGTAATTTTAGAACCTGCAAATATAATTTTCCAGAGAAAAAAAACTAATAAAAGTATGTATATGTCTTTTTGTCGATAAATAAATAAATAAGCTTTACTCTTACATTGTTTCATTCATCTCTTTACCCTTAACCCATACGAAACGCCGTAAATCAAATAAATTCTTGAACAATATCAGATTAAGCTTTTCCTATTTTTGCCAATTAATTTTTTGGAGTTAGTTAAATTGTTCAGATGGCATTTGCAATAAAACGTAAGCAATCAAAATTGTGTTTAAACTCCCACGTGACAAATCAAAGAAAGTTGATGTTGAACTCACCTACCAAAGAAATTTATAGCAATTTTTTTTAAAAACGTAGAAAACACAAGTTTTTGACTATAACTCCTTTATATATGCGACATATCTGAAAGTATATGTTAAATATAATACGCACCGCGCGTAACACGCATAGTGATAATCTAAAGATTCATTTATTTAAATAAAGTACATGCGATGGATATAAAAAAATTTGATAGATTATTTTTACGAGCCTGCCTGCAAAATTTCAGCTCGATAGTATACTGGGAAATAGGTTAAAAATCCACCCCAATTTTTTGCGACAGACAAGCACACGCTACGATTTAATATAAAGGATTTAGAAATAAAGAACAGTTGACGTATCACTTTTGAATTAAATTAAAAGAAAACAAATTATCAACATCAATATTTTACAAGTCTACAGACAGCCATAGTTTCCTTATGTACACATCGTCCCATCCTCAATCTTGTAAGAACGCTATTCCATTTTCACAACTATTGAGACTTAAAAGACTCTGCAGTGATGAGGCAGACGTTTTGAAGAAAAGTAATGAAATGCTTGATTTTTTCGAATGAGGTCATAACAGCTTTAATATCTGCTGTCAATCGAATTAAAGGCATGAATAGACAGGACACATTTACATCATCCTTTTCTGATCAATGTGATCGATCCTAATTTATTTTAACTTTTCATCCCGATAATTTAATAGCCCGCCAGGTGATTCTCAAAAACCGACCAATCCTCATGGCTGACCCTTTAACTCAGAAGGTCTTCAAAAAACCTCCTCTTTTTACTTTCCGGAGAGATAGAAGCCTGAGAGATATACTTGTAAGAAGTCACCTTCCCACAATGAAAGCACATATTGGAACAAAAGGTTGCAACCGTAACCGTTGCAATACTTGTCCATATGTGATTGAAATTAACCAAATTTCTTTCCCTCTTGAAAACTTCATAATAAAAGATGGATTCACTTGCACAAGTCGCAACGTGATTTATGCAATTCTTTGCAAGAGGTGTAATAAAATTTACTATGGGTGAGACAGGTCGTCGTCTTGGAGATCGGTTTCAAGAACACCTGTATAATATAAATAAACAGGCTCAATGTCCTGTATCTGAACATTTTAACAGTTTTGACCATGACGGTATTTCAGATGTTGCAGTTACTGGTATTTTATATGCAAACAATACCCATGATAGGCTCCACATGGAAAATAGACTTATAAAACGATTTGGTACGTTGGCTCCATATGGAATTAACCAAATTCACAATTTTACCTAACTGCAGAATCTCTTTCCCGTTGTGTTTTTAACTGTAACGTTAGATACTTCTTCCTTTTTTCCATATCCTGTGTCCTTGTTTGTTTTTGTTTTTCCTTTCATTTTATTTTACTTGAATATTTTAAATTATTTTATGATATAATATGTTTTAAGAATTTAAATATATATAAGTACATATTTTATGTTATTGTACTGATGAAGGCATTAGCCGAAACGTCTATTGTCGTTTTAGTTTAAAATAAAGCTCAAATTTATTGTTTTAATGGCACAATTTGTTTGTGTATTTTATATTTTTTGAATTGGGAGGATTGATTATTATGTATGGGCAAAGGGCAATGATGGTGACAGGTGACAATTCTCTCTCACCTGGATCAATGGTCAATGATGGTGCCAAGTGACAACGCTCTCTCTCACCCCACGCTGGGCCAATGGAGATTGTTTGGATGTTGCTAATTCTTGAAGTGAATGAGTTAAATTAATTTATCTTCCCCTCCAGCTGTCGCAGCCATAATTTGACGATTGGCTGTTTGTATGTGTTTTAGATCTTTAGTTCATTGTTTCTGTTTAGCGTTGTTTATTCCAGATGTTTGACAGTGTGTTAATTATTTGAGAACTGATTGCCCAGATTGCACGTCAATTCCTTTAATTTTTTTTTACCTAAGAGACCAAGCACGACTTCGTACCAGTATTGAACGATTTTAGTCAATTTCATTAATTCCAGCCATTTTTATTTCCTAGAAAACATACGGGATGTGTTAAAATCATTGAACTCTTCCTCCTCTTTGTTTATTTGATGTCTGCTTGATGATCCAGACAGCACATTTTAATTTATTTGATAAAAAAGGTTTTCTCCACCACCAGCAAAATTACGTGATCGGACAGAAATAGTGATGCCTCAAGCGGTTCCACTTCTCTTAGCCATGTCTTGCCTGATATGCATAAAACTTGGCTCATCACATCACGGAGACCAAGGAATTGGCCACGGAAATCATGAACACAGAGAACCAAGTGTGACTCAAGAATGGCGTGATATCAACAGTAATAACGACAAATCGTCAGCAGTTATGATGCTTCAAAGCAACTCCTTCCCACTGAAAGTAAAGAGGGCGATAGATAAGAACACAGTAGGGTTCACAGAAAGCGAGAAAAAAATCATTATCGACACTCACAACGCGGAGAGGCGAAATTCAGGGGCAAGCGACATGATGATTTTAAAATGGGATTCCGCCCTTGAGAAGTTCGCCCAGGCTTGGGCGTCGAAATGTGTATTTGGTCATCAGGAAGTCAGAGACAACGTGGCCAATTTCTCATACGTTGGAGAAAATCTCGCCGCTAGCACGGATCCTTCTGGTTACCCCGCGGGGTTTGTGAAATCGTGGGATGCCGAGAAAGCTGACTACAATTACGACACGGACGCCTGCTCAAAAGTTTGCGGTCATTACACACAGGATGTCTGGGCCACAACGAGGTTCGTCGGCTGCGGGATAAAGTACTGTAACCCGCTGACCGGGGTGTCATGGCCAGGGTATTACGCCGTCTGCAACTACGGCCCGGGAGGAAACTACAATGGTCAGAAGCCGTACAAGAAAGGGGCAGCCTGCTCGTCATGCCCCAGTGACGCTAAGCACTGCATCGACCGTCTATGCTCCACGACCACAGGATCTGGCTCCACCGCTGTGAATATCTGCCTTAACATTTACCTGATCTGCGTGGCACTCTTGACTGTCGTTCATGAAGTGTTGGTTTAATTCACGCGGGGATTTCAGGGCAGGTCACTGGCAACGTCCTAAGGCAAACAAGAGGTGCATGATGTTAGAACATCAACATCGACGTATCAAGTCTGGGAGAAAATATTTACTTTGTGAATTCTGAAACACTATTGTTTCGTTCTTTTTATCCAGAATACTAATTATAATGAATAACAGTGAAATTTATAAAGTTACCATAACTTCCAAAAAAAAAGGAAAGAAAGAAAAACGACCAAGCAAATTTAGTTTTGCGATATGTCACGACCGACAAAAAGAATTTTCGAAAGAAAAAAAAACTAATAAAAGTTGTTACAAGTCTTTGTGTCGATACATTCGTCGTTTTACTGTTATTGTTTTCAGGTTTACTTTTTCTTATATATACAGACGCTCCTTCTATGCAGAAGATTATTGCGTCCACAGACCATACGAGTCCGTTGGCTAGTGACGCGGCGTTCACTGGCCACGGCTCTGTGGGTTCCAGGCATTACCCAGGCGCCCTTATTACCCTAACTATTTTTAGTTACCCATTTGGGGATGGGTGGACTCAGGGACGCCCTAGGCCACGGGAACTAATACTTGCCTTCACATGTATTCGAACCCTTGACCATCGTTACGCCAGTCGAGCGCGCGTGCCCCTCGACCACCGTACCTTGATTCATTCATCTCTTTAGTCTTTACCTATTCGAAACGATGTAAATAAAATAAATTCATGAACAAAATCGGATATGAGAACGAGGCTACGACTAATAGGCATGCATTGCATCGAGCTCCTGTTTAATTGGGGACGCGGTGGTCGATTGGCAGCGCACTCGACTAGCGTACCGATGGTCACGGGTTCGAATCCGTGTGAAGGCAAGGGCTTGATCCCGGGGCATAGGCCGCCCCTGAGTCACCCAGCTCCGAATGGGTACCTAACACTAGAAAGGCGGCTGGGTAATGCGTGGAACCCACATACGCTGCGTCACTTGCCAACAGATCATCTGTCATGGTCTGTGGGCACAATTATCCTCTGCATAGAAGGAGAGTCTGTATAGACAAAATAAGATAATTGGGAATTTTTAGGTGTTGGACTGTTTTGTTATTTATATTTCTGGATCAAGAAAGTATCAATTTATTGTTTGGTCCTATTTTATCCTATCCAATTAATTTTTTGGAGTTAGTTTAATTGTTCAGATGGTATTTGCAATAAAACGTGAGCCATCAAAATTGTGTTTAATCTCCTAGCGAGTGTCACGTGACAAAAGGAATAACGTTCTTGTTGACATCAGCTTTCAAAGAAATGCTAGTGTAAAAATCAAGATCAGTTGACGTATCTCTTTTCAAACGTCAGGAATGATTATTAGGTATGGGCTAAGGGCAATGATGGTGACAGGTGACAACACTCTCTCTCACCTGGGGCAAGAGGCAATGATGGTGCCAGGTGACAACACTCTCTCTCACCTGGGGCAAGAGGCAATGATGGTGCCAGGTGACAACACTCTCTCTCACCTGGGGTAAGAGGCAATGATGGTGCCAGGTGACAACACTCTCTCTCTCACCTGGGGCAAGAGGCAATGATGGTGTCAGGTGACAACACACACTCTCTCACCTGGGGCAAGAGGCAATGATGGTGCCAGGTGACAACACTCTCTCTCACCTGAGGCTAAGGGCAATGATGGTGCCATGTGACAACACTCTCTCACCTGGGGCTAAGGGCAATGATGGTGCCAGGTGACAAGACTCTCTCTCTCACCTGGGGCTAAGGGCAATGATAGTGCCAGGTGATAACACACTCTCTCTCTCTCACTTGTGCCAAGAGGCAATGGTGGTAACAGGTGACAACTCTCTCTCTCTCTCTCTCTCACCTGGGGCAAGAGGCAATGATGGTGACAGGTGACAACTATTTCTCTCTCACCTGGACCAAAAGGCAATGATGGTGACAGTTGACAAATCTCTCTCTCTCTCTCCCTCCCTCTCTCAAATGGGTCAAAATGCATTGATGGTGACAGGTGACAACTCTCTCCCCCTTGGCCAAATGGGCAGTGACGGTGACAGATGACAACGCTCCCCCACCCCCCACCCCGGGCCAATGGAGACTGTTGGGATTTTGGTAATTCTTGATGTGAACGCGTTCAGTTGATCATTTTTACCTCCTGCTGTCGTAGCGATGATTGAAGATTGGCTTTACGAATTTGTTAGAGATTTTTGGTTTGTTTTTAAATCCCTTATATTTTAACTTCACGGCCGTCTCTCTCTCTCTCTCTCTCTCTCTCTCTCTCTCTCTCTCTCTCTCTCTCTCTCTCTCTCTCTCTCTCTCTCTCTCTCTCTCTCTCTGTCGTTCTGTCGTCATCTCTGTCTTGGGCGGGCGGAAAAACAAAAGTAAAAAATGACCAACTTCCCGTGATCCGATCGAGCTGAAATTTGGCACACGGACCCGTCTCACCTAACAATGCGTTGTATCAAAATTTCAGATCGATCGAACGTACCTTAATTAAATTAATGCATTTTTAGTTTATCCTTATATAACGTATGTAATTCAAATTCACTGTTTGTTATTGTGTTTTTTTCCACGTGAAACTTTGAGTTGACGCGTTGAGGCGACCCATCGAAGTACCGGGGTGCTTTTGTTTACATTTTTCGTGTCGCGCTGAGCTCGGTCAAGCGAATCGGTGACCAGACTTTTCCACTCTCCTCCTCCCACCCACCCCTCCCCCCCCCCAGGGTTATGAAGCAAAGCTGAGTTAAGACAGATTCAGTCTGTAAATGCTTGTCGTGTTTGAAAATAATCAACACTGTTAGTTATGACTCATATATAAGGGATTTATAGTCAAAAACTTTGTTTTTACGGGTTTGTTTTATTAAATCCCTTATATTAACTTCACCGCCGTCTCTGTCTATCGTCATCTCTGCCTTGGGGGGCGGAAAAACAAAAGTCGAAAATGACCCACTTCCCTAGATCCGATCGAGCTGAAATTTGGCACACAATACCGTCTCAACTAACAATGCATCGTATCAAAATTTCAAATCGATCGAACCTACCGTAAATACATTAATGCATTTTTAGTTTATCTTTATATAACGTATGTAATTCAAATTCACGGTTTGTTATTGTTTTTTTTCCCACGTGAGAGTTTGAGTTGACCCTTTGACGTCGACCCATCGAAGTACCGGGGTGCTTTTCTTTACATTTTACGTGTCATGCTGAACTCGCCCCCCCCCCTTAGGGTTATGAAGCAAAGTTGAGGTAAGACAGATTCAGTCTGTAAATGCTTGTCGCGTTTGAAAATAATCAATACTGTTAGTTATGACTCATATATAAGGGATTTATAGTCAAAAACTTTGTTTTTGCGGATTTGTTTTATTAAATCCAGAGTTTGTTGTTTAAGAACTGATTGCACGTCAATTCATTAAAATTTATACCTCAGAGACCAATGGTACGTTCCAAACCAAGCACGACTTCACACCAGCATTGAATGACTTTAGCCAATTTCATTAATTCCAGCAATTTCTTTCCTAGACAAGACATGGGATGTGTTGAACTAATTGAACTCTTCCTCCTTTTTCTTTATTTGAAGTTTGGTTGATGATCCAGACAGCACATGTGAATTTATTTAGGAAAAAAAATTCTCAATCACCAGCAAATTACGTTATCTGGCAGGAATAGTGATGACTCAGGTGGTTCGATTTCTCTTATCCTTAACTTTGTCTTGTCTGATAATGATATGCATCAAACTTGGCTCATCACATCATGTAGACCAAGGAATAGGCCACGGAAATCATTACAACGGAGACCAAAGTGAGACTCATGAACGGCGTGATATGAGAAGTAAGAACGACAACTCGTCATTTCTTCTGATCCTTCAAAGCGAGTCTTTCCCCCTGAGAGTGAAGAGGGCGATAGATAAGGACACAGTGGGGTTCACAGAGAGCGAAAGAAAAATCATTATCGACACTCACAACGCGGAGAGACGAAATTCAGGGGCAAGCGACATGATGATTTTAAGATGGGATTTCGCACTTGAGAAGATCGCCCAGGCCTGGGCGTCGAAATGTAACTTCAAACATCAGACATACCAAGAGAGAATAAACGTGGCCAATTTCTCAGTCATTGGAGAAAATCTTGCCGCTAGCACGGATCCTTCTGGTTACCCCGCGGGGTTTGTGAAATCGTGGGACTCCGAAAAAGCTGACTACAATTACGACACTGACGCCTGCTCAAAAGTTTGCGGTCATTACACGCAGGACGTCTGTGCCAGAACGAGGTTCGTCGGCTGCGGAATCAGTACTGTGACCCGCTGACCGGGGTGTCATGGTCAGGGTATTACGCCGTCTGCAACTACGGTCCAGCGGGAAACAACCAAGGCCAGAAGCCGTACAAGAAAGGGGCAGCCTGCTCGTCATGCCCCAGTGATGCCAAGCACTGCATTGACCGTCTGTGCTCCACGACCCCAGGTTCTGGCTCCACAGCTGTGAATATCTGCCTAAACATGTACCTGATCTGCGTGGCACTCTTGGCTCAGTGTTGAAGTGTTGGTTTAATTCACGCGGGGATTTCAGGGCACGACACTAGTGACATACTAAGGCAAACAAAAACTACTGGACTACTTGGATTTCACCGCAGCTAAGTGTTTTTTTCTATTATTTCGTTTTATTCGTTTCATTTGTGTACTATTTGTCCGTTGAAGAAGGCTCTTTGCCGAAACGTTCGCTGTTGTGTTACGTCCTGTCAGGCCTACTAATACCCTGTTTTTATTTTATGCATTTACCTAAGGCAAACAAGAGGTGTATGATGCTAGAACATCAACATCGACGTATCAAGTCTGGGAGAAAATATCTACTTTGTGAATTCTGAAACACAATTGTTTCGTTCTTTTAATCCATTGAACTGCCCATCTATGCCAGAATACTAATTATAATGAATAAGAGGGAAATTTATTAAGTTGTCATAACTTCCAAATAAATAAATAAAAACGACTAAGCTCCAGTGAAATTTAGTTTTGCGATATTTTTTAACCGACAAAAAAAATTTTCCTAAGGAAAAATAACCCTAATAAAAGTCTTAATATACATTCGTTGTTTTACTGCTTTTGTTTTGAGGTTTACGTTTAACTTGCTTCATTCATTTCTTTACCCATTCGAAACGCTGTAAGTCAATATAAATTCACGAACAATATCAATTTCTGTTTGGTCCTTATTTGTTTTGGCCAATTAATTCTTTGGAGTAAGTTTAATTGTTCTGATCATATTTGCAATAAAAATGGAGCCATCACAATTGTGTTAAACTCCTAGTGAGTGTCACGTGACAAATCAAAAAAGTTCGTGCTGACCTCAGATACCAAAGAAATGCCAAAGAAAAATTGAACATCAGTTACGTTTCACTTTTCAAACGGCAGGAATGATTATAAGGTATCTGGCAAAGGTAAATTATGGTGACAGGTGACAACTCTCTCCCCTCAGTCCAAGAGGAAATTATGGTTACAGGTGAAAACACTCCTCCATTCCCCCAACCCCCGATGTTGACAGGGGAATACTCTATTCTCTAGGCCAAGTGGCAATGATAATTACAGGTGACAACTCTCCCCCTTAGAAAAGGGGATATGATGGTGACAGACAGAGGCTTAACTACGCTTTTGGTGCCCTTGGTTAATTTATTTTTGGTGCCCTTGATAAATTGACAAAGTTTCCGCTTTGCGATTTTTCATGTTAGAAAAAATGATTGCATTTCTCTTATTTTATTTATGACATTAATTTTGTGGTCTGACAGTGACAGTCATACTCCGTATTAATAAAAAATGAATAAGACAGGAACTATACTAATTTGCAGTTTATTATTTGCTCGTGAATGTTCATTCTCTTTTGGGTCGAGCCGTTAGGCTCTTAGGACCCGGTTCATTTTATCGCAAGCGAGCTGTTACGTCTCTATGTTTAGGTGGATTGTACCTTGCTCTCCGCTACACACAACATACACAAGAGATGACACAAGTCTGTGTAACGATGCAATGTTTATTCTACTATATACACTGTACAACTGGCTGTCTTGCCTTGACATCAATACTTATATATATAACTGCTGTATGCTTCAAGCATACCCTCGGTCCGACCCGACCGCTTCTGGGCGACGTTAACTCAACTCTCTGTGTTACTGCAACCCTGCAGCTCCCCGGTCTATCCTGACCGGTCTGACCGCACAACACTGTGCGAACTACCCAGCTTTCTGCCACACCCCGCACTCGTCTCGACTACTCTCTTATATACCCCCCAACTGGTCTCAACGACCCTGACGTGTCCTCTGGTCATGTCCCTGACATATCCCGTGTGACCAGAAGCTCACTCAGACATTATTCCCGTGATAGGAGTTCATACCCGTCAACAACGCCTTGACCCGACTCCAACACTGGCTCACAACAATCTCACAACAATCTCACAACAATCTCACAACAATCATTCGCAGTGATTCTCATACCCTGACATATCCCCCCTCTTCCGTTAGATTCTACTTACGGGTAGAATCTCACAATACAACAAAGTCAGGGCATGGAATCACTGCACATTACAATTACAATAATATAATACATAATGAAATAATATCTTTCAATATAATTTTATACACAACATTGCATGAAAAAAAAACACTAGTATATACAACACAGAGCATAAATCCACTTGGTCGTACCTTTATACGACTTCACTAACCCGCAACTCGTACGTTATCATTATCTTAATTCTCAAAGAACCAACCTTCTACCTACTACTGGTCATAACACCTCACATAATTAGTATCCAACAATTGACCATTTTTACGCTAGATTGTTATCTATTTACAACTGACTCTACTGGTTCCTCATATAAATGCCTTAAGATATTTATTCCAGGATTAGCTCCAGCATGAGATAATGTTATAGGGATAACTACTTATCCAAACTATAGACATTTCAGCCTGATTGTATTTAACCCATTACAATCAATTATATAACAATCATGTGCATATAGTAGTCGTAATCAACATAATTCATCATAATACTCATAATCATGAACAAAATCATTATCATCATATCTCATAATTTCATAAATATATATATATATATATAAATAATTACATCTCCTTATAATGAAATTTTGCCCGAGGTCACCCGGAGCCAAAAATTATAATAAAAAACATCAGCACGAAAATACAACCATCTCATATTTATTTACAACCATCCATAAGTGCTAACTAACATAAGTACATAATCGCTACGAAACCTCACAATCATGTTCATATAATAATAATACTGGCCCGAGGTGACCCAGACCTCAATTTCTACCCAAATTAGTCCCCCTGAACAAGCAACTCTACTTGTTTTTCGATCTTCGTGACTCGGCCGAATCATAAACCTGTCCTGCGAGTCCTTGTCGGTCATGGTTTGATTTCTGCTCAGTAATTATGATTGACATTACCATATCTGTCATGATCCTATGATGTTATATCGTAGTTTGTCTGTGTCAACAACCATCTACCCGGCCGCCCTTGTCACAACTTTTAAATTTTTCTTGACCTCTCAATTTCCACTTTGTCTCCCCTCTATCCCCTGGTCGCCGTAACTCGACCGAATTTTGATGTAAATACCTAACCAATCAGCTGCCATATCTGCTTATTGCCGAGATAAAAAATCTGCAATAATGTTATCTTCACCTTTAATGTATTCAACGTTGAAATCGTATTCCTGTAACATCAAAGACCACCTGGAAACTCTTGAATTTTCAAATTTAGTCGTATTCAAATATTTTAACGCTTGGTGGTCACACTGGAGCGTAAATCTCGCACCCATTAAATAGTAGGATAATTTCTGAATTCCCCATATTATTGCCAAGCATTCCCTCTCTATTGTTGAGTATCTAGTTTCCCTGTCAAAAAGTTTACGACTAATATATTTAACCGGGTGGAGCATATTGTCTCTCTTCTGCATCAAACATGCCCCCAATCCCTTCGTTGACGCATCTGTACGAACTATAAAAGGTTCCTTAATGTCGGGCAGAACCAAAATGGGGTTATTTGTTAAATAGTTTTGGATTGTATCCAATGCTTGTTGGCATTCCTTAGTCCAACATATATTATTAGGTTTACCTTTCTTTGTAAGGTCCGTCAATGGGGCTGTTATCGTTGAAAAATTAGGTATAAATTTATTGTAATACGCTATTAGGCCAACTAGTCCCCTTACTTGTTTCTTATTTTTGGGTCGTTTTATTTCCAACACTTTGTTTATATTGTTCATGTCTGGTTTTAAGATGCCTGCTCCAATTCTATGTCCCAGAAATTCGATAGATTCTTTACCTATTTCTAACTTAGATGGTTTAATGGTGAACCCTGCCTTTTTAAGAATCTCTAAAACCTCTCGAGTAACTCGTATATGCGACTCCCAGTCGTCTGTGTATACACAGATATCGTCAAAATAAGTAACTACCTCTTTTACTCCTTTGAATAATTTCTTAACAATTTTATTGAACGTTGCCGGTGCGGTTGCCAATCCGAATGGCATAAAGTTATATTGATATGCCCCGTCTGGGCCTTGAAAAGCTGTGTATTCTTTGCTTTCCTCCTCAAGAGGTATTTGCCAATATCCCTTTGTTAAGTCTAGTTTCGTAAAGTATTTGGCTTTATTCATGTGCTCTAGAAGTTTATCCTGGTTAGGTATAACTTCTGCTACTTTTTTTGTAATTGCGTTCAATTTCCTATAATCCACGCAAGTCCGAATCGATCCATCTTTTTTCTTAATTAAAACTAAGGGAGAGCAATATGGTGACTGTGTTTCCTCGATTATACCTAGTTCTAGCATCATACTAATCTCTTCTTTTAGCCTTTGAACCATATGAATAGGTATTGCGTACGGTTTTACGTTAATGGGCTTAGAGTCTAATAATTCTATTTTGTGCGTACCCGCCGATGTTTTCCCTGGGATATCTGAAATAATTTCCTTGTACTCATGCACCATGTCGTCAACTTGTCTTTTCTGTGTCTCCGTTAGTTCCTTATTGATGTCAATGCCTGAATTAACCTTGACGTTGATTAACGGAATTTGCTTAATGTCTTCACTATTTACATCTTCCTCTTCTTCTTCGGCTATCACTGTGGCACTGGCACCACTAATTGTCTTTTCATTTTTCTCTGCTGCCGATAAGTTCGCATCTGTGTTATCCATGTTATTTTCGACAAATTTTGTTAATCTGTTGAGGTGATAAACTATACGCTTATGTCCCTTCGCAATCTCTACATTAAATTTCGATAATTTCCTCGTGACGGTGAATGGACCTTCTGAATACAGAGCGAGTTTATTTCCTTTTTTAGGTTTCAACACGAGCACTTTGTCCCCAATTTGTATATCTTTCTCTCTAGCCCTTTGATCATAATATTGTTTATATTTATTTGCCTTTCCTTTCGTGATTGCCTCTGTTTTATATAACCCTGATTTTATTCTGTTTTTGAGGTCGATTATATATTCATATGTGTTTTTACCTTCCTCTGTCGTATTTTCATTTGTTAGTATTTTCCTTAAAATTGACATTGGTCCTCTCACTTTCCGCCCGAAGAGGAGTTCATAAGGAGACATTGCCGTTGTCTCGTTCGGAACTTCCCGATATGCAAACAAAATTGCCGGCAAAAATCTATCCCAATTGTTGGGTTCCTCATCTGCCACTTTTCTTAACATGCTTTTTAGGGTGCCATTTAATCTTTCCACCATCCCGTTAGACTGTGGGTGGTAAATAGAAGAGTGACTGGATTTTATGTTAAACAATTCACACACCTGTTTGTACATATCGGAGGAGAACTGGGGCCCGTTATCTGACAGGATCTCTTCAGGGAATCCCATTCTAGAGAATATTGTTAATAGGGCCTCATAAACGTCTTGTGTTGTTATATTTTTTAGCGCAATAGCCTCAGGCCAACGAGTAGCCATATCTACCAACGTAAGGATATATCTATTCCTATTGTCACTTAATTGTAATGGCCCTACGATATCAATAGCAACCTTCTGAAATGGTGTTCCGATCACTTCCATTTGACCTAACTCAATGGGTTTTATGCTCCCCGGTGGACGTGCTTTTTGGCAAATAGGGCAAGACTTAATGAATTCTTTGATATCTATGCTCATACGTGGCCAGAAATACTGAGAAAAAATTCTGTATTTGGTTCTTCTGACTGACATGTGTCCGGCTAATGCTGTTGTATGAGCCGTTTCTAAGACTAATCGTCGGTATGGTTTCGGAATCACCAATTTTTTTTCAACACTGTTGTCTATTTTAGAAATAAATATCCTGTACAGTATATTATTGTTTATTTCAAACGTTGTTATTCCTTGTTTGGTGCTTTCCACCCTCTGACTTTTAGCTTTTTGCCATAGTTTATTTAGTCCACTATCCTTTGCCTGCTCCTCAGCTAAATTGATGTGTTCAAATATTTTTGGGATTGTACTAATCACCGTTTTCATTTGTGGTCCTCCCCCTTTATTTCGTTTATTCTGGGCCCTGGTAACTACGTTACCGTGATGGAATGGTGTGTCCTCGTCTGATCTAACATTTCCTAAAATCACATCTGTTACCGGATCTTCAAAAAGGGCGGACAAAAATCTACCGCAGAGATAAGGGGTTTTAATGTCTACTATAGCAGTTTCAAACGTTTTTATTGTCCCATCGATAAGCTTAACTGTAAAGGTCTGATCAGTCCTGTATTTTTTTGGTATTAAACTCTTTCTGCACCCTACGATTGTACAGCCGGTGTCTCTAAGAAGAGAAGCTTCCTTCCCTAACAACAAGCATTTTTCGACATTTAACCTACCCGTGGACTTTCTAAAAATATCGTTCATACTCCCCACGCATTGCGTATTGCGAGACTGCCACCCTTTTCTAGGTTTATACCCCTGCCACTGTATAGTATGGCCCTGTTTGCAATCTTTGCTTAGTCATCTATCCTGGCTGTACCATGGATACTTATTTCCATTATAGCTAGATTTCTGGTCTGAGTTTTTATACTGATTTCCCTTCGCAGGCATCCTATTATTGGCCCATTTCTGTCGACAGTTGGCCATTATGTGACCCCTCTGACCGCAGTTAAAACATGCACCCATTACTCGGCCCTCCGTCGAGCGACTTCTAGACTTGCCTCCATATTCACCCCTATGTTCCGCCACACCTCCTACCAGTGGCTGTGTATTGACTTTCCTACTTAGTTGTCCTTGTCCTGCCGACTTTATATGGTCAATTTGTGTCAGTACGTCCTCACATTTGGGGGCATTATTCATTAGGATGCATTTAACAGCCTCTTCATTCATGTTCAATAATAACTTGTTTCTACATAATAAATCCCTCAACCCCTCAAATGTTCTCTCTGTTTTTGTACTGGCCACCCAATTGTCTAAACTTCTAACCAATTTTGAGTGAAATAATCTAAAATTATTACTCTCCGGTGCTAGTCTATTCCACGCTTCCCTGTATTTCTCCCCATTAAATCCTGCATGTTGCAAAAGGAGTTGCTTGACAGTGTCATAATCATGCAGTTTTGTCCTAACGTCTTCCGTCATTAAGAATGATTGTAACTCAACCGTTAGCCTTACTTGTAACTCTATCAGCCATTGACTTTTTGGCACTTTCGCCTGAGTCACTACATGTTCAAATGTCGCCACATATTCGTCGAGTTCTTGGGACCCGTCAAATTTTTGCAAATTTTTTACTATTTGTCGAAGGTCTTTGTTTTCTCTCGAGTGGCCTGTCATGTCCAGTTCAGTTTCGTCTCTCCTTTTAATTTCTGCCAATTTCAATTCGTGCTCCCTTTCTTTCTGTCTCTGTTCCTCGTCATACTCTCTCTGTTCCCTTTCATGCTTCCTAATGTCCGCGGCTTCCTGTCTTCTCTTATCTTCTCGTTCGTTTTCTTCCTGTCTTCTCTTATCTTCTCGTTCGTTTTCTTCCTGTCTTCTCTTATTTTCTCGTTCGTCTTCTTCCCATTGTCTCCACTTGTCTATTACGTATTTGTTTAACTCCTGCCCCTCTAACTGTAACTTTCTCCCCGTCTCCCTAAAGTCCGCCATTATTTTATCGATATCTTGTGTTTTTTTACTTCTCGTTTCCATATTGTTCGTTTATATATGACAGGTATGCTATATCTAATTATATATATTATATTATATATATATTATTTAACAGATCAATCTTACTATAGCACACTTCCCCAATTTAACACTATTTTATAAGTAATTAAGTACGTACTTACTGTGGGTTATATTTCAGACATAATATCCATATACAATGAAAGTCCCATTACACAATAAATATCCATTCGTAAGAAGTTCACAAAGTCACACTTTTTGCAGTTTCCTTGTCACTTAGTAATGTTTTTCTCCACCTTGAATATCTTCTCGAACTTGTCCCGATTTGAACTGTGGTGCTGTGGGTCGTCTCGGCTCCTCAGGGTCCCACTGTAGCTGGGGCGAGATGGTTGGTTCTGCAACTTGACCTCCCGGTACAGTTTGTAATCGTCTTCTCTCGTAGTTGGCACCGTCTGGCGACGCCCTGACTGCCTGTGTTCGTCGCTGGTTCAGACGTCGTTGCTGTGCTGGTTCCGACGTCGTTGTTTTGCTGGTTCTGGTTCGAGGCGTAAGCCCTACGCCCTACGCTTGACTCTCCCTCGACTTGTACGGTATGTAACCGACCCCTAGTACTAGCTAGTACAGTAGGTTCTGCACTGATGTGTTTTCGTCGTTTCTCTCACGTCGATTCTTGTGTGGTTGGCGGTGCTTGGCAATCCTGAGACTCTTTCGTTGGCCCGGGCCCCCATGTTAAGTCTCTATGTTTAGGTGGATTGTACCTTGCTCTCCGCTACACACAACATACACAAGAGATGACACAAGTCTGTGTAACGATGCAATGTTTATTCTACTATATACACTGTACAACTGGCTGTCTTGCCTTGACATCAATACTTATATATATGCTAACTGCCCTCGGTCCGACCCGACCGCTTCTGGGCGACGTTAACTCAACTCTCTGTGTTACTGCAACCCTGCAGCTCCCCGGTCTATCCTGACCGGTCTGACTGCACAACACTGTGCGAACTACACAGCTTTCTGCCACACACCGCACTCGTCTCGACTACTCTCTTATATACCCCCCAACTGGTCTCAACTGACCCCTGGCGTGTCCTCTGGTCGTCCCTGACATATCCCGTGTGACCAGAAGCTCACTCAGACATTATTCCCGTGATAGGAGTTCATACCCGTCAACAACGCCTTGACCCGACTCCAACACTGGCTCACAACAATCTCACAACAATCTCACAACAATCTCACAACAATCTCACAACAATCATTCGCAGTGATTCTCATACCCTGACAATACTCTCCACTTCAAATTTGTAGTCTACTTCCTGTCGCGGCGCAGGACATTGGTGTGTAATTGTCAATCCATTTGAAGACCTTAAGGGAAGAAACGGCTATGTGAAATTTTTAAGTTATCCCCTGTATCTGATAGGGGATCAAAAATAGAATGCTCTGAAAGAGGGTTTATGGAAAAAAATATGTCTCTGACCCTATTAAAAATTAAATATATTTCGTTTATTTATAAGAAATCTGTACATCTTTAACTTTAAAACTTGAATAACTTGAAACTACAAAAAAACATAGCCGTTTCTTCCCTTGAGCTCTTCATTTGGAAATCACGATACATCATTCTTCAACGTATGATTACCACATTCAGAGTCTTTTAAAAAAAATGTAACTATTCTGATTTAAAATCAAATACCTATGTAGTATATGCTATATATAAGGCCTTACCAAATATGTCATTTTATGAGCTAAAAAAAGGTTCGATGAAAAAAGGCTTAAATGTAAATACAAAGAATTATAATCAAAGATCTTAGTGGAACAAGTATCTGCCAATTTATTACTTTGTTACTACTAGAAGAAAAGAGTGGTAAGTCATTTAAAATTATATATTACCCGATTAGAAAATCAATCTCTTAGAATTAAAAAAAACAAAAAAACATTGTTTTTATGTTCTTATTCATGTGAAAAGAAAATGTGTATTTTAAACCAATAAACCATAGTTTCCACCCTCCACTAGGCATAAATATTCACATGAAATTTATGTGGCACAAACTATACCTAATTGGTCTAGAACTAATTTCATGCTTAGACTATAAAATGGAAGGGATGTTTTTCCCCAGAACTAAAGGAATCATATGGAAAGATAATGTTTTCATTTTTTTATTCGTGTGAAAAGAAACGGAGCCTTGCCCATTAGATTTTTGTAACTGTTAAGGACCTTTATTATTCTGGTAGAGTTATATAGAGAAAAGCATGCGTTATTAAAGCAGAAATACCAAAATTGATGGGTAATACTCAAATTCATCAAACTTTCTATTTTCTCGACACCCATATCGTGATTTTCATAAAGAAGGGGTTTGATTTATCGCTATCCTAATTTCCTGTTGCGTTACACTCCTTTTTAAGGGGAGTTTGAGACCCAAAACGAAATAAAGTTATTTAATTGTGCCTACCCAGAGCATAGCACGGGCATTCAGCTTGTATATATATATTTATCATGTATTACTATCAATGATAACCACAAGCAATGCTGAATACTCCTCTTTTGTACTAGTGCATATCTTTAAGCTCCGTGTTTCGTTTGAATAAAGCTTTAAAAAAGGGGGTGGAAGGGGGAGGGGGAGTTGTTCTTCTCTGCGTCAGTTTTACACGCTCATTTATTGTGAGGCAGATATCAGCAAGAATGTCATGGCGGTGTGGCTATGTCCATCGGTTTACGTCATATGTTCTACTCTGCTCCAGCTTTAATCAGCACATTCTACTTTTAAAACAGGTTAAAATACAGGTTTTAAAATACATGAGGTTCAATGTTAAAGTAAACTCAACTCAGTAACTTTTATGTCTAGAATGACTTGATGGTACACAGAGGCGTCACTAGGGTTGGTGTCACCCGGGGCGGTAGCTCATGGTGTCACCCCTTCACGACTGAAGGGGTCGTCCATAAATGACGTCACAAAGCCTTGACAACTCCCCCCCCCACCATCCAAGCCGTATATTCTGAATAAAAATTAGCATGTTGCAAATTATTTTTGTCATTTAAATATGTAATTAGTGTAAGTCTGCACTCTAATATCGTAACACGCGTGAAGCCATTGAAAACGCAATTAAATAAATGGTAAACAATCAAATATTTAAGTGGAACTTTTATTTAAAGTTGCGCGTTTTTGATGTGACGTCACATTTTTTTAAACACACCCATCCCCCCTCGTTAAACATCGACACAGACGAGTGACCCCATCCCCCTATGGCGGATTAAAAAGGGGGGGGGGTGAACGGGCTAAAGCTAGGGGCCCCCAATAATTTAAGGCCCCCCAAACTTATTATAAATTATAGTGTATAATAAAGATGCAGGCAAATGTTTGTATTTAATCCCTGAAAATGCCTTGGACAGTCATACGGCAATGCTGCACATATGAGTAGGAATTATAACGGAAACCAGGCTATTCTTCGTGAGAAGTGCAGTGTTGCTCATTATGTGGCGTGCACAGCTCATTCTATTAATTTGGTTGGGAAAAAGTGCAGCAGGTTGTCCTGCTGCAGTCAGGTTTTTTTTTGTCTTCTGCAAAATCTTTATACCCGGCTTGTTGCATCTACTCATCGTTGACAGGTACTTCAAAAACACATGAAATTGATACATGTTAACAAAGCCTTGTCTGACACAAGATGGTTAGCCTGACATGATGCTGTAAGGTCTGTTAATAACTCATACCATGAGAATATCGCAGCACTGGAAGAATTAGCAACAAACGAAAATCAGCCACGTGACTGTCGACTTGAAGCAGAAGGATTTCTAAAAGAACTTGAACAACTGGAAGTCGCTATTTTACCTTAAATTTGAGTTTGTTCAAAGACAGCATTCTTAAATTACTATGAAGTCAAAGAAAATGACAAGTCCATGGTAAAAAAAAGAGTATAAACAATCTTCAATGCTATAAAAAAAAATTTCAAAAGAAAGCGTCAGACAAAAATTCAAGGTTGAGGTATTTCTGGTAATCATTGACAAACTTTATTAAGCCCTACAACATCGGTTAGGTGCATATAAAGACATCCATCGAGAAATTTGCCTTTCTTACAAACCTAAATGAGTTGATGGCTGGATAGCGAAGTCAATAGTGCGCTCGCCTCACAAGCTGAGGGGCGTGGGGTCGAGCCCATGTTAAAGCCACGTTGATGAATGACTATCGCTAAAAAGTCCTCCGCTGACATGGAGAGGAGATGGGCGCCGCCAAGGTCTACCAAGCCCCAAGAAAGTTCTAATGGAAACATTAGAACCCCCTACGAAAAAAAAACCCAGTGTTTTTATCAAACACGGACAAAAAAAATAAATTAGTTCAGGAATTTCGCCATTCGATGGGCAGCTGCCAAGTTAATGGAAGAATATTCAAGCGATTTCGAAGACTGCTCTTACCTTCAGAATTAGTCCAATTTTCAGAACTCTTTAAAAAGTTATTGTCCAGACCCAGGCACAGGGTAAGGAAAAGAAAGTAGACCAATGCGAAACTAAAAACACGTGCACAGAGTTAACAATTTTGCTGCTTTTGAATGAGCTAAATTTCACACAGTCCTTTACAAATGTACACATCACACTTCGCATCTATCTTTCAATTATGCCATCAAACTGCAGCTGAGAGCGATCCTTTCAAGTTGAAAATAATATATAATGAGTTAGAAATTTGCATGGGACGAAAAAGGCTTAATATGCTCTCTCTAATGAGCATTTGAAAAGGAACTTGTAAGCTTACTTAGCTTTACTGACTTGTTTGAAAACTTCGCCATGAGAAAAATTCGCAAATGAAAGTTGTAGGTTGAAATAATTTAAAAAAACATATTTTTCAATAAATTTTTTAATACAAATAGAGAAAACAATTCGTTACCCCATGAAAAAAAGTTTTTAAAAATATATTTTAAAAAATACGGAATAACGCAGGCCCGTTCGTAACCACCAAACAGCGTAAGTCGGGATGAGACCATCGTAACCGGAGGACTACCTGTAAATAAACATGTCTATGCTTTCACGCCTTTAATAAATATATATACAACGAAATATTAATTCAAAGATATTGAATTCATAATTTTCCTCTATAAAACATCAACAAAGAAAAGCCATCTTTTGATTTTTGGGGGGAATAAAAATCGTATCCCCCCACCCCACTGTTGTGGAGGAAGTCGTGAGGTGGGATTCGTCCATGCTGTCGGTGTGTCCAAGCCCACATGGCTTTATATCTTTTAAAACATAAAACACTGCCCCTTTCATGTCCAGTCTCTTTTTTTTAAAGATCTCTCTGCTGCGACTTTTTCTTTTCTTTATTTTCCTAATTTGTTTTAATGTTGTTTGTGTGTTGGGACTGTTTTATTATTGCAAGTTAACCGATATTTTTTAAATAAAAGTTTTCGCGTTCAATGTGTTTCATTGTATTTCTTAATTTCTTTCTAGATGAAAAAAAATTGACTTCTTTTTTTCTGACATAAAATCGTACACAGAAAATTTTAGGCTTGGGTGTCACCCCCTGATGGGTGTCACCCGGGGCGGCCCGCACCCCCCTAGTGACGCCACTGATGGTACATTACTTCGTTAATTTAAAATAGAGGAAGCCGTTTTAATAGATGTAAAATATCCTTCAGGCGGATAGGATTTGTCATTTCTCACACGGGACAATATTGTAAAACATTTTGTGATGCTACTGTTTTTAGAAAAGATTTTGGGGTAAAACAGTGTTGTTTAGCATAAATAGAGGAGTAACAACACGTTTGCGAAATTAACTATTGTTAAAATGAAGTTGAAAGCAAGTTTTTGTCTCGGTCCCATCCACTTATCTGACTCCAATAAACAAGTTTTTGTCTCGGTCCCATCCACTTATCTGACTCCAATAGACAAGTTTTTGTCTTGGTCCCATCCACATATCTGACTCCAATAAACAAGTTTTGTCTCGGTCCCATCCACTTATCCGACTCCAATAAACAAGTTTTTGTCTCGGTCCATCCACTTATCTGACCCCAATAAACAAGATTTTGTCTCGGTCCCATCCACTTATCTGACCCCAATAAACAAGTTTTTATCTCGGTCCCATCCACTTATCTGACTCCAATAAACGTGCAATTAACAAACGATACTGATCTCATGAGATACGTTCAAAATTATTCCCGAATATTTGATAAATATCTCAATGACATTGTTTCGACTAAATACTTGGATCTCCTTTAATAGCTTTCCGCCATGAAATGATAATACCTATTATAGCAAAATATTGATATTAAATTCTAAATCTCGGATCCTTGCTTTGAGTAGTCAAAATTCAATCAAAATTTGACTACGATATGTTTTAGTTTTAAAAACAAGTCCCGACCCATTTATGGACTGATGTAAACATGGTTGATGCGATGGAGGATAATTCATTTTATTCATGAAATCAAAATTATTATTTTTTAAATGACTCCACATATTATGAATTTTTATTTTATATATCTTAAACATTCTTTTCTTCATGCTCTTTTTGAGAATCTATTATGTCTTATACAATTTTGGCAGCGCATTGTCTCAGAGTACCAACATTGATGATGAGGTGAACATGTGTATCTAAATAGCCAGTGCACCATTTGGCAGACTGTATGACAGTGTCTGGAACAGAAGGGGAATCAGCATCCAAACTTAACTAAATGTATACAGAGCTGTTGTGCTCCCTACTCTACTGTACGCATGTGAAACATTAGCCTTGCGATGTTGCTGAGCCACTTTCACACCAAAAGACTGAGGAAAATTCTCACAATCAAATGGCAGGAAGAAGTTCCAGACACCGAAGTACTCGTCAGGTCAGGACTCTCAAGTGTAGATAAACAAACCTGATGCAGTGCCAACTGCGCTGGGCGGGGCATGTCATGCACATGCAAGACATTCGGCCCCCAAAGAGGCTCTTCTATAGGCGAATAGAGAGCAAGAGGAGGTCAAAAGAAGCGATACAAGAATACGCTCAAGACCGCTTTGAAGGCTTACGGCATTAGACATGACTCCTGAGCGGCAGCAGCAAGTGACCGAACCTCTTGGCACCTTATTGTACGAAACGGCGCAGCAACCTGTCAGCCAGCAGGCTCTCAAGTCCAGACCACAGGTCAGGAAAGATCGTGGCCGTGACCTTCCCCATGACTTTCCGACCATCTCTTGTCCGACCTGTAGACTCACCTTTGGGGCACGTTCTGCGCTCATAGGCCACGCAAAAAAACACACCAAGCTGCCACATCAAATAACTATCATGATTAGAATGGCCATTTTCGATCAAGACGGATAAACAATAATAACAACATACACATTTTAAAAAAAAGTAATTTTATAATGACTAATATAAACACAAATTGATGTTTTAATTGAAATGTAGATCGATGAGAATTGGTAAAGTATATGCTCAAATAGTTTCAAAATTTTGTTTTGTTTTATTTTAGTTATCTTTCTTTTTATTATTTAGAGGCAGGGAGGTAAAATTTTAAGTATCGTTATTAAAGCTACAAAATAACAGGTTGTTGACGATATGTGTTTGACCTTGAATATTTGATGATTTTGATTCTCATATCACGCTACATTTTAAACTCTCTTTTCCCCTGATAACTCTTATTGCAATTTTCCACAAAAATCTCTGAATTCTTATGTATGGCCTACGTGCTGTCAGTTCTGCATTATCAAATGACATTAACGCCAAAGGCCGTCTGTTTATTTCTGGACTTTATATTTCAAATCTCTTTATTAGATTCACGTAACAAAGAAAGGATCAAAGGAGAAAACCACCAATCCCATGACAGCGCAGACATTTGTGTGTCAAGAACTTTCCATAGGATGCTTCCAACTTCACCTATGTAATGTCCTTGGTTCAGAGCCGTCTTTATACCAGTTTGGGCCCCCGGGCAAAGAAATTGTGTTGGGCCCCTCCCCCGCAGGAATAAAAAATAAATATACATAATATATATAAATAAACATATTCCCATGGGGCCCCTGTGCTCGTGGGCCCCCGGGGAAATGCCCAACGGGCCTATGCGTTAAGACGGCCCTGCCTTGGTTCTAGATTTGACCAGATTTAACTTTAGTTTTTTTGTAATAAAGTTGTTTTTTTTTAAAATGGGTTTCAACATTAATCTTATTTAATTTCCCCCGCTATGAAATATTATATTTTTTAAAAAAAACAACAACATGTTAAACTATTTTTAAAAAATTAATAATAAAAAAAATTGTCATTTGGTATCAAATTAACCTTTACTAGGTGATTATTCAAACAAATTGATTCTTAAAAAATATACAGCATTATTCTTAAACAATAATATACTTTAACACAATAACTGTGCATATTTGTTATTGCCTAATAACATCTAATAACAGAATGATCGTTCAGATACTAGATAATCTAACAACTTCTTGTCAACAAGTCTTTGTCTTTTGCAACGCACTTGTCAAATAGAAGAATTGTTTTTGTAATTATCTCATATAGTTCGCTCTCATTTCTAATGCTATTACGTTTCTTTGTGTTTTTCGGTGATCTCTGGGCCAGTCTTGTATTTCTGTTTTCTTTGTATTCTTTTCGTTAAACAGACTTGAGATTGTATCTCGTTTCTCAATCTTGGGGGCATTGAGACATTACGTGATCAGAAGGTCAGCTAAGACATAGTTATACATTTGGGTCATCTGGGCGGGTCAAATCTTGCGTCTCAATGTTGACCGATTTCGCTGTATACTCTGATCTTGATGTTTATCCCCCCTCCCCCCCCCAAACCCCCTTTTCCATGACAATTGAACTAGGCCGCAATAAACGATGATGAATTCATGATAATAAAGACTAAAACGAACAAAATACGAAACACGCATAGATTAAATTCCAATCCAAAGAAAGACACAATTTTTGAGTCATACCTAGATACCAAACATGCCTCTCAATGGCCTTCTTTTAATGTCTTTTTGACGCCTGCATAAATATGTTCATGTTCATGGAAGTATGTAATAAATAGTCCTAGTATGAGAGTATGTAATAAATAGTCCTAGTATGAGAGTATGTAATAAATAGTCCTAGTATGAGAGTATGTAATAAATAGTCCTAGTATGAGAGTATGTAATAAATAGTCCTAGTATGAGAGTATGTAATAAATAGTCCTAGTATGAGAGTATGTAATAAATAGTCCTAGTATGAGAGTATGTAATAACCATTCCTAGTATGAGAGTATGTAATAAATAGTCCTAGTATGAGAGTATGTAATAAATAGTGCTAGTATCACATCATATAAAATATAGTCCTGGTATATCTGAAAGCGTTGTGTCATTGATAATACATTTTAATAAAAAGCTGTTTATTGATTACATCATTTTATATAACTTTAAACGAGTAGCTTCCTTGTTTGCGACTAATTGTGTTCGAGTGTTCAGTATCCAGACATACACAGTAAACAAAAAATAAGGAAGAACAAGTTTAACATACAAATTGGCAGTAAAAAATCAATAATACAGCAGCCATTTGAGAGACACGTCAGACATGTAGAGAAGGTCAAAATGAAATGAGGTGTCAATTTCAATTCTATTTCGAAGGTATTTTGAAATAATTTTTAAAAAGGGGTTACAATGCAAATAACATAAAAGATGTGAACACCTGTAACAAGCTGATGTTTTACTTTTATGTAGTATGAGTATCAGAAACAATCAAATCTGATGAAATTTTTTTTCCCTCATCTTTTAATTTGATATACGTCTAATATTTTCCAACTGAATAAAAAAACTTTAAATAAAGCATTTGATGTTTATGTGAAAAACACTCATAAAAATTATTTTATATTAATTGTGCTTTGAAACAGAAATTCATTATATATAATATAACCACATAAAAATTGATTACACCGACCAAAAAAACTAATAAAATAACGATTTCTTAGTGTTTAAAAAACTATTCACATAAATATATATATAATAAATAAACTTATGATTTTTCTGTCTTCATTAACTGGAGTCTTTGACTCGCATGTTGTCATGGTGGCCATGACATGATTCGAAAAAAATATTTCTGCTTCATGCCATATACCGTATGTCACCATAGGAATGTTGGAATAATAGGAAATAAAGATGTCAAATATTAACTCTAAGACTACAAAAACAGTATTTTATTTCCAATGAAAAAATTAATGGTGCGGAAGGAAATGATTAGTGACTTGTGCATAGAAATAAAAGTGTAAGTGTAAGAATATTTTTACCTCATGTCTCTAAGACGAAGAATTTAATTATTAGCTTTCACACATATGGCAATTTGAATATAAACCTAAAAACAAACACACAATTATAGTGATGTGATTGTAATATACACACACTGGTTGGACATATATTAATAGCTACACAAACTTTGTTTTGGTCATGTAATGATAGTTACACACATACACGTACTGTATTGTGGTATATAGTGATAGTTACACACATACACGTACTGTATTGTGGTATATAGTGATAGTTACACACATACACGTACTGTATTGTGGTATATAGTGATAGTTACACACATACACATACTGTATTGTGGTATATAGTGATAGTTACACACTACACGTACTGTATTGTGGTATATAGTGATAGTTATATCTACACAGGCACTTTCGAAAAATAGTTATAAACAAACACAAACTTCAATCGGATATTTAGTCATAGTTAGATATACACACACATCTTGAACATGTAGTTGAAGTTACCAACATTGACTAAATGTTTATGACTCTAAATGTGAACTAAAAATGACTATTAACAATAAACAATAGTCATAAGCATGTTAAATTCACATAAACGGAGTATTATTTCCTGTAACATTTGCTCCACTTCTTGCGATAGTAAAATGAGAATTTAACGATTACAGATTAACACTAGAAAATATTTTTCAATAAAAAAAGAAATGATTCATTTTACCCGCGATATACAAAAAATAATTAAAAATAATTCCAATACCATAAGTTGTTTTTCAGAAATTAGACATCTAATTTGTGTGTACATCCATCTCAAATTCTTTATTACCATTTAGAGCCTAGTCCACTTGAGTATTCTCAAGCTTTTTAAAAATAAGTAAGTTACTTAGTGCCAAACTCCACTTCCACACGGTTTTACTTAGAGTAATGGGTTTTAAGAGACCTTTTAAGTTTTTATTTTCAACATTTGTAGCGCATCCCTCATGTAAAGCCTTACATCTGTTAAAAAAATACAATGTGTGCTTGTGTATGCGTAAGTAACATTCGGACAAGGTTTTCCGTAAACTATTTAAAACATTTGGGTTTTAAAAATTCCAGTATGTACCTATGAAAATACCGAATGGTAGAAACTAACATTTTTTTTAAACAATGAAACACAACAGGATAAAAATTACCCATCTGTACATATATACAACTTGCAGAGTGGAACAGAACTCATTTTACCAAGGCGTATTAAGCCGGAACTGCTAAGAACTACCATTTTTTTTGGGCCTATAAAACAACCAATGGTAAGAGTGATCTACTTTTATCTAGAGAACACCATATCACAAGCTATACTAATAAACATAGCGGGGTTTAAGAAGTAATAAAGGGGCCGTCCATAAAGTACGTCACGCTCCAGAGGGGGGTAGGGGGTGTAAGAAAGTGTGACAGTTTGTGACAGGGGAGAGGGCGGGGTCAGGCCATGTGTGACGCCACGGTGTTTTATATTAAATTTTTATTATTTTGTTAATAAAAAACATCATTTTTGTTCGAAAGTGTGACGTAATTAGGGGGGGGGGTCCGAAATTTGTGCGTTTGTGACAGGGGGAGGGGGGAGTTCAAAATGGTCAAAAATAGCGTGACGTACTTTATGGACGGCCCCTAAAGTGTGCAAATTAAAAAAAACCCGGTTGTAGGAATGACTCCTTTTACCTCAAAAAACACCAGGTTGTATTTATGGGTTCTTTCTTTCAACACCAACCAAGACCTGGATCAGGGATGACCTCTTGAAACCCACATTTAAATAAATTTAGGGTGATGACTATTTTAATTTTTTTTCTTAACGAAATTGAAACCCCTTACATTCGAGGAACAATTGTATGGAAATGACAATAGCAACATTTATTTTTTTTTAAATTGAAAAAAGTTCCCCCACCTCTTCATTTTCTTTTGTTCACTCGGCGCTGTTTGAGACTAGCGGTGAAGCGCGCGACGATAGCACTCTTTTTAGTAATGAAATCATAGAATGTAGAAACTCTTCATTATGTGAGAGAAGCTTTAGTTGACTTCCGGAAGGGGCGGTATCTTCTTTTGCTAGCGTTATCGCTTGATTGGCGAAGTGTTGTAGTTTTTACGGGTTTATTTGTCATTTTAAGTGTTATTTTGCAATACTTTAAAAAAAAATTAGTACTAAGCTACAGGTAAAAATAGTAATAAACTCAATACGGTCTTTTGAATATGTAAAATAACCATTCTTATCCTAAAAGATTAAGTCAGTATGACAATAGCAATGTTATATAAATCCATTTTCCTCATTTGTTTAACATTCATTACCAGTTGATGGCAATAAATGGGAAATCCTTACAGGACTGAGGCAGATGTTTAAAGAAAACCTTATACTTATTGGGCTTTAAAGTTTATAATTATTTTATTATTGTTATATTTTATTTTCTGCTTCAGTTGCATATATATAATATATGTAATGGAATATTTTACAACATGATGGAATGTTTTTGATAAACGATCTCGTTTTCAGTGCAAGTTTGCAAGTCTTACCGAGGGGAAGAAAAGTGCAATATACTTAAACACTTTTAAACAATAATAAAATGTCATATAAAAATTCCAGCAACAGTATAAAATCAAACAGGAGTATTTGGAGGAAGAATCTACCCTCATCTTCTAAACAGAAAAGGAATCCAAGGATTCCATTAGTTGAAAAGCTAAACAATCTCACACGGATGCCGACAAACCGTCAAATTCTTGGAAACTTCACTTTTCTGTTTAATAGCGAGAAACGGCGACTGGATCGAATTAAAATTATGATTACGGATATAGAATTGCTCTGGAGGGAAATTCTAGACTTTCCACTATTATCCAGTGCACTCTCAGAAAGAAACTCAATCGGCTGATTGATCTATATGACAAAAACAAAAAGAAACCTTCTGATAAATTCACTGCAACACTTTCTCATTTATTTGATGTCACCAATGTTAATGGAGAGTGGAAAAGCACAGAAGATAAAGAGCTCTACCAGAGGCAAGTTAAGAGTGGAGGAAAGATTGGTTATTCAATGGTCAAACAAGCCCCTTTGGAATCAATCCACCCAAGAAAACGAATCCGACTATCAAAAACTCAACCTCAAGCCAGCTCTTCTCAATCACAACCCACACAAACACAAAAAACTGTCTCAGAATCTTCAGATTCTGAAACCTCTGCTTCTTCAGCCGAGTTGCCAACCTCTTCTTCCACGTCATCTTCTCCTGAACGCAAACCAAAATACCAAAGAGCAAGCACTACAACAGCGGGTTTACTAGTACAGAAAAACAACATTTCTACACATAAAGCACATAACGTTCTTGCAACCATTGCTGTACAGGGTCATGATGTGCTGGTTCCAAGTCAGTCTGGTGTCTTGAGATGAGTAATCTCTGAAGGACATAAAATGAAAATAAAAATTGCTCAAAAACTTCAAAGCAAAGATCCCTATTGTCTCCAGTTTGATGGTAAAAGATTGCAAGGAGAAGAGTATCAAGTAGTTCTGCTGAAAAATATGACAACCGAAATCAAACTCGGTATTCTTAAATGTGAAAGTGGTTCTGCCGCGGCCATTCACAAGGAGCTACATCAGCTAATTGATGAATACGATGCTTGGGAAAATATTGGCATGATAATCTGCGACACGACCGCAGTAAATACTGGTCGTTTGCACGGGATTGTAAAACTCATACAGGATGATGTCTTAAGCAAAGGCTTTCAGAAGCCACAATATATTGGCTGTCAGCACCATGTACTCGACCTCCTTCTGAAGCATGTCATGAATTTTCTTATTCAAGAGCCAACGAGCAAACCAGAACTCAACTATTCCTTCATTGACAAATTAACAGAAAACTATGTCTCTCTTCAAGCTGACTACCGCCTAGTTGCTACAGAGGATGTTAACACAGGCAAGAACCCTGGATGGCGAGATGATTTCAAGTTCTTATATGAACTCTGTCAGGCTTATCGTCATTACAAAACAACTAAACGTTGGCCTAGAGTCAGCTGGAAGAAACTTCCAAGTTTACACCAGGCCAGATGGAACTCACGTGCGATATATGCTGTTATCGCATTTTTTCTTATACCAGAGTGGCGCAGCATCCTTGCTCCAGCATGCGACTTCATCTGCTACGAATGGAGAAATGCTTGGTTCCATTCGCAACACTACAATAAAGAGTCCTTCAATGAACTGTTTACGTCACTCAGCAAGATGAACTGCATGAAGGCAATAAAGTGTTTAAAGACACATTGGTCAGTCGAGGAGTCATTAATTGAAATTCCCAGATCTAACCAAATTGCTGAACGTGCTGTAAAACTGATGGAGGAACTTCATGCGAAATCGAGAAAAGTTGAATTTTTAAATCTGAAGTTCATAGGAAAAAATATGTTTTAAAACATTCCTTGTACATTTTGTACTGCTCTGTCTGCTCTGTATCTCATTTGTTAATAAAGGTTATTTAGTTATTAGTTAAACTCGTTTGACTATTGCAAAAAAAAACATGTCATTTTTTGAAAGAAAAAATAATTCACTTTTTTTTTGTAAAGGTGGGGGAACTTTTTTATACAAAATCTAAAATGCAATTGATATTCTTAAATAACACATACATTTTCCTCGATTTCAAGTGGTTTCATAAAAAAAATTTTTTTTGTCATCACCCACATCAATGATCAATTGCAAAAAGACAATTATTGATGAACACAGATTCAAATCGGAAGAAACAAATATGGCTCGATACTTTAAAGTCAGAGATGAACGAATACTTTAACTGATTTCCTCAAGGCCAAATAGGGATGAATGGATACATTACAGCTACACGGAGATGAACTTAATCTTCAAAGTCAAATATATGTGAATGTATACTTTAAATTCAAACATATTACTGATGCATGCTTCAAAGTCAGAGATGGGTGAATGCTTTAATTGATTTATTTAAAGTGAAACTGGAATAAATGAATACCTTACAGTCACAAAGAGATGGAGGAATTATTTTAAAGCTATATCCTATCCTTTTTAAGGCCAGTAAGGTAATTAACGACAGGGATGTAACATTTGCCCTAAAGCTACCATGTCGACAAAGCACTGTAACAACAAATGTCGGGATGATCTATCGAGACAGAGGGAATGAATAAAATCTGGGAGTTATTATTTTTTTTAAAGGAAAGAAAGGACGACTGATTAGTGGGGGAAAAACAAGTGTCTTACATGATAAGAAGAAAAAGATGTTAAGCTTTTAAATGATTGTCCGTCTACATGTGTGCCATTGCTAATTCCAAGTATAACCATGGATGGTGAGAATTGAAATAAAATCTACACAATAAAAGTAAATAACGCTAAACTTAGATTATTGAGGAATATTTAGATTTAGTTCTAATCAAATGAATGTAATTGATATACGACGAATCAAGAAGAAATTAGGTACTAACCTGGAGTGGAGAAGACGGCTGATGCCAAAAGGGCAAGATACGGTTGTATACAATATTTTACCACGACACTTAGGAGACTCTACACGCGGTATGTTGACAAAAATGTACTCCCTGAAATTTGAGACAAAGTAACATGCCTAAAAGGCTCGGAGCTAGCGCCGTTGATAAAAGATAACCCGTGTATTCGCAGACGGCTAATGCATTCTTAACAACAAGTAGCAACAAATGTATGTTGTTAGCGTGTGAGTTTTAAGGGATAAAAAATGACATAGATAACACTGATGCCATCTCATTAGACTGGAGAAAAAACTGGACACAGAAACCAGTGGCTAGCTGCTCCTAACAACGCCCAGGATTTGAATCTCTAGGAAGCTTCTTTGAAGAGGAAAAATGCAATAAGACCCATGCACTATTAAGGTCTGGCTATATGCTTAGCATTGTCTTTTTTTTTATAAAGACAATAAAACACTGATCTCACACTCCTGCGTAGACATTTGTTTTCGTTTAAAAAAACACAAATGCCTTTAATCTGTTGTAGTAATTGTTTGTTTGATCTATTCAGTTAAATCTTTGAAAACCAATAGACGTTTGAATGTTTTTGCTTTTTTTACTGCGCAGTTATTTTGAGTGTTTCAGTTGGCAAGACCAATGATATAATGGGAAGTTTCAACGCGCTGCCAAGTTGATACTGATGCGGTCTAATCAATGATTTAACATTTAGAGAACGAGTAGACTATGAACGTTAACCAATGTTAAGATGATGTCAAGTTGATACTGATGCGTGTAATCAATGATTTAACATTTAGAGAACGAGTAGACTATGAACGTTAACAAATGTGAAGGTTATGCCAAGTTGATACTGATGCGGTCTAATCAATGATTTAACATTTAGAGAGCGAGTAGACTATGAATGTTAACCAATGTGAAGGCGATGTCACGGCAAAAACAAATTAACTAGCGATCTCCTTGTCTGTTATAGGCTAAGCGTTGTTGAATAGCGTGAACCTGTCTAGACCAAGACAACATATTAGGGAAATGCGTTCAAGCCAAATGAAGGAAACACCAATACGAACAGGCTGTTTCACAGTTGAATAAGATATGTTCGTTTCCTCAAGCATAACATACATCTACTTTGTTACACTATTTATTAATCTGATATAAGAGGCTAATCCTTAAAACTCATCCTTGATAAGAGGTTACAATACTGTAGAAACTCTATTCCATGGAGTAACGGTGATGAGAAAAGAGATTAGAATAAAAGTAGTGATAAAAATATATTTGATATCTACATTGAAATGAAAAACGCTGTTGTTGTTTTGTTTTTTTTAAATTATGTTATAATTTTTTTTTAATAACCACAAGTTGATTTGAAAAAAAGACCAAATGTAATAGAGATATACAACTAAAATGCTACCTCACTTTGGTGAGACCTGTACTAGAATATGCATCTTCTGTATGGGACCCATCCACCAAAGAAAGCATTGATAAACTAGAACAAAGTCAAAAAAGAGCTGTCAGATTCATTACTGGAGAATATTCAAAACTGACAAGAATAACACCATTAGTTAAATCATTAAACCTTGAAACACTAGAGGATAGAAGAACCAAAAGCAAAGTAGTAATCATACATAAAGCAATTAATTCTAATTTAGAAATACAACACAAAGATAACTTAATAGAACCCTCAGATAGACATAAGGATAAAAACACCTTTCTTATTCCGTATGCAAGAACAAACACATACAAATTTTCGTTCTTCCCGTCCGGAATTCGGGCGTGGAATGGGTTGCCTGAAGAATCCAGGAAAACCAACACTTTATCAACATTTAAATCTCTAATAAAAATGCAGGACTAAACACAAACCATAGATAAGCGTAGGACGCAATAATCTTCTGTATAGAAGGAGCGTCTGTAAACAGATAAGATAAGATAAGATTTCTCCCTTAATTTTCTTATCGATTAGCTCATACTTGGCCCCTGACTGTGCTCTGAAGGTCATGACGTTTCATTCCCTTGCCAATGTCATGGTCTTGTCTTTTGTTACCTTATGCAATGCCGTCTGATATCCGGATCATCATTTTTTAAAAAATTGTCCTATTGTTTTAAATCATGTGCTGTTAGTTTATAAGCATAAGGGACAAAGGCGGGAACGTCAGGGGAGTAGAACGCTTCTTGACATAACAGCCCTTGGTACGCCCCTGATTGTCTCCTGAATCAAAGATTAGAAATACAAAAGAATGCTACCAACCACCAGCCCCCCACCCCACCACCCCACCACCCACCACCAAAAATAAAAATTGAATGTTGTTTATGGCTTAATTTTTGAGTGCCAAAAGAGTTCTTTACCGATCCTCTTAGCTCATCAGGGCCAACATATTTAAAGGACTGATACAAAATACAACAAAAGATATTTGCCAGTAGCTGGCAGGGTTCTTTTCTACAACTCCTAACTAGACTAACTGCTTCCTAGAGCCCCCCTCCCCCCCCCACACCAACTGTTTATGTACGGTTTCAATCATCCACTCGGTTGTAAAACATAATTAATGGAAGACTCTCATGACTAAGATTTTCAACAAATTTTGAAATTAAATTAAATCTTCTAGTTTTAGATATTGACGTCATGAGTTTATGACAATTAAAAAAAAAGACTTGCACAGGAAGCTATGACGTCAAACTCACTATAAATAAATATATTTTAACTTCCTTTTCCGTAAGCGCAATTGGTTTATTCCGCATCATCGAATGAACAAAATGGAGTAACAACATCATTTTCATCTCAAATAGAGAGAAAGTAAACGTGGTCACGGCTTGATCCTACTTTAAGATATAGATATGTGGATAGTTTTAATAATTTTGATCTTAAAAACAAAATAGAACGAACTTCTAGTTCAATAAGGTGAAAATAAAATAAGTAAGATTATAGTTATAAAAATTATAAGAAAAACATGTTTTTGAATTTTGATATGTTAATTTAAATTTAACATTAAAAACAGCAACAAAACAAAAAACAACAAACAAAAAAATATTAAAATTTAAATTAGAAAAGATTAGATAAAATAAAATAAAAAATGGAATAATTTTTCAGATATCCTCCAATAGCCTAGGCTACAATCCATTCACCATACACCACTCACCATACACTACTCAAAACTAATCATACATCACCCATCATAAACCACTCACCACTTACCAGCCATCATACACCATACACCACTCACCATACACTACTCAAAACTTATCATACATCACTCACCACTTATCGTACATCACTCACCATAAACAAATCACCACCCACCATACACCACTCACCACTTATCAAAGATCAATCACTATTACACCAATCACCACTCATCATTACACAACTCACCATACACCATACATTCTGGAACAGTCTCTCATTCTTCAAAATCTTTCAGGATTCCAAGATCAGGTAGTACTCCGTCTTGTGCCAAGTCTAAATTAAACCCTAGAAAATTCATTTGTAAAATTAATTCTTGGGATTCTTGATACCAGTGATCAATGCTATTAATTGTATATTGTTAAATGTACGTACCTGTTACTGTTTTAATCTTACATTGATTATACAGCATCGCGTAGAATAATAACCTTAAAATTAATACAAGGAAGTTTTCAGACAACAAGGTTTTTCTGATTTTTTTACACACTTCAAATAGTTTCCTAGACCTCTACACCCACTTTCATGGTCAAAATTAAGTATTTAAACCCTTTAAGTACATATTCAAATGAACTATAATGACAGCAATCGACACATTTTATTGTCGAACAGCATGGACTTTATTAACACCTCTTTACGCATGGAATCACGGCTAAAGAACATTGGTTATTAAAGCAACTAAAAAAAGATGAACAAATTTAATGTTTTGCTAGGAGCTCTTTTTGATATTTTAGGATTGTTCTCCTTTTTCAAATGTATTTTTGCCTTGAACCTGCAATTCTATTCTGCAGCTTAACTGGATTTCTTCATTTTAGCGCATGTTCTATTCTTTATCTCGTTTTGTAATGTAAACTGGCTTTGGCCCCTTTACTTATCTTCTCCCCTTTCATTGTACTTTCCTTTTTAATTATAGTTTCTCCTTTAATGCCTAGGGTCAACGCAGGACACAAGGGCTAGATTCAAACAACAACAACAAAACAGCAAGAACATGGATGCTGAGCCTTGTCCGATATTCACAGAGCACGTGAATTACTATGAAAATCCTTTGGAGCTGCCGGCCCTGCAGGCATGTACGCTGTTATTTGTATTTAAATGCTTGTAAGAGTTAAATTAGCATCAATCAGATTATGTTATCCTTGCTGGGCTTCGTAAGTGTGAGGTGTACGTAAACAATGCTCTTCGGCTAAGTCAGCATGGCAGACCTGGGGAAAATACATCAGCCAGGATAATTTATCGGATTAAGACCGAAATCTGGCTGGATGGAAAGAGATTGACTAAATGTTTTTTTGGGGGAAAACACGAACAAATACACGACTTAACAACGAACTTGTTGGACAAACTCTTACAGCGTACTGCTTTCCATGTACTCCAAGTAATTTTTGTTTTTATCACGTTTTTATAAATTTGCATTATCGTCTGCCAGGTTGGAGTCTTCTAATTGAAATGTTCATCCCCACCCCCTTCCCCAATTTTTTATTTATTTTTAGATTTGTTTTCAATTTTACACAGTAAAACACTATGATGAAAAAAAGATTTTAATTTTCTTAAAATGATTAATTTGTTGGGGTTCGAACCACTTCTCGTTGACAACTCTTGCAATAAATAGTTGTCAGCCACGGTCAATGACTCTTATTCACTGTCCACTCTTATTTAGGGTTTTGTAATTTTATTTTTATTTGGCGACCTATTTTCATTTCCTATCAGTCGAATGATCAATTAAAGGAAGTGGTTTTAGCTGTTCACCGTTTAGATTAAAAGTGATTGCGTGTTTAGAAACTTACTTCAACAATGGATTTACAATGTGTAATTGAGAAGAATTGCTTTTAAGCGTCCTTTAATATATTGTACTGATCAAATATGTTAAAAATGTAGCAAAAGTAATTCTGTGAATTCTAATTTGAGAACATAATTTTAGTGGCATCGTATCCATCACCATTTCTTTTCCCAAAATATTGAGTAATAAGAGAGCTGTTTAATAATAATAATAATAATAATATATATATATATATATATATATATATATATATATATAATATATATATATATATATATATATTATATAAAAGGGTAGACTAGAAGTAAAGGTTTGAGTTAACTTGAAATGTATCAACCCATGCGGCGCTCATTGTCGTATGATAAGCTAGGACGGAGACGTGGGAGACAAATCAGACTTTGAACATAATTCAATGACGTACCGCGAATAGTTGTGACAGATTTGTTTGGCTAACTAAATTGTAGATTTGTGCCATTGTGGCTGAAACACAGGGGATACAACACTTTCAATAGCCATGCAGTTATAACAGGGGAAGGGGGTGAATTTTGATTGCAAGATACATATCTCACATACGACACTGAAAAGTGGGGGGGGGGTAAAAAAGTCCATTAAAAGAAAAAGACTATGTGGAAGTCAACAATGTTTTGAATACCAGCCTGAGGGTTTTTGATAGGGTGTGTCTGGAAGTTATCGATCAAAGTTGTAGCTGTGAATTTGCTGGGTTTGAATGACTTTGGTAATACATTAATTTAGGTAGGACTAATGTTGACGAAACGTATAGGCTCAGCGAATAATCATCATTTGGAAAATAACAGAAAAGAAAGAAGAAGACATGTTTAACATCTCTGTTCTCGTTAGCACTTTAGATCACGCCTTGAAAAAGAGAAATAACCAGTAGAAAATAAGGTTAGATAATGCGGTAATGTTCGCGATGACCCAATTTAACCAACAATGATCGAATTTTAAGAACATGTCAAAACAATAAGAACGATAACGAAGCTAAATAAAAAAAAACAATTCAAATTTTGTTCGATGAATCAAATAGTCTAAAACATCCATCGCGGAAAGATTTCAATGCGTTAAAGTGTGTTTTAAAATTTGCGTCCGAGGGGAGTTGGTTACAAAATAAACGTTAAAGACAATATACAGAAGTATGCATATCAATTCAAAGTTGTGTAAACACCAGATGGATCATTTATTAATCGATGATTTAAAAAACTATATGTCAAGATAACGCTTTCCATTTTAACGTGTTCTAGCATTCTACGCCAACAAACAAACTTAATTAAAATATGTCTGGCGTTTTAAAAAATATACTTTTACTTTTAAAACGATGTATTATTTTACATCACGTTTGAATATTGTGAGATAGGATCTAGTGCAGGGGTTCCTAACCAGTGGTGCGTGCACCCCAAGGGGTGCATGAGCAGGTTCCAGGGGGTGCATGAACGATTCAGAGGGAGAAAAAAAGTAAAAGAGGAAAAAAATAAAGAAAAACTGATAATCTAAAATGTAAACCATAAGCAAGGCATGACGCGTCAAATGGCACCCATATTCGACCTTTTTTTTATAGGAGATACTCGTTCGCGCATCGTTCTGCGCATGTCGAAAATTGGTTTTGCGCAAAATGAACGGTTCGTTCTACGTGTTCCTCGGAATTTCGTGCTTCCTCTGTGGAAAAATCCTGTGCAATGACAACATGAATCCTGTTAGACTCCGAGAGCACTTGGAGAAAAGTCTATCCATCCAATTCCAAGGACAGTGTTGAGGTCTTCAAGCAAAGAGAGCTCGCTTCTTGGCCTAAGGTACCTTGCCCAAGCTTGGATTTTCTTTGTCACAGAAACCTGCACTGGAGGCATCCTTCAAGGTTGCATATCTTATTTCAAAAAAACAAGAAGCCCCACACCATTGGAGAAACGTTGGTGAAGCCTTTGCTCTGGAGATGGTGGAACTGATGTGTGGTTACTAGCAGAGGAAGTAGGTCGAGAAAGTCCCTTTGTCCAATGACACTATTCATTCCAAGATTAGTGACATGGCTGCAGACATTCTGGATCAAGACTTGTGCGAGATGAGAAGCAGTCCTTTTCGATTTAGCATGCAGCTGGATGAATCGACTGATGTAGCACAATACAGTAAGTTTCTTATATTTGTGAGATATGTTCACAGTGGATTGCTGAAGGAGGAATTTCTCTTTTGTAAGCCACTCCTAGCTACTACCAAAGCTGCTGATGTGCTGCAGCTGGTCAGGGCATTCTTCACTGAAAACCAGTTTGACTGGACTTCAAGAATTTCTTCAATTTGCATAGATGGTGCTCCCTCCATACTCAGTAATAAGTCAGGATTTTCAGCACAGGTAAAGAAAGAAGTTCAAGATATTGTCACTACACACTGTATCCTTCATCTTCAGGCCCTGGCATGCAAAACACTACCTCCAACCTTGAAGTCAGTTCTGTCTACTGCAGTCCAAGTTGTAAATTTTATCCGCTCACATGCCTTGAACAACCGCCTCTTCAACTTGTTCTGTCAGGAGGTGGGCTCTGAGCATGAAATTCCGCTCTACCACAGTAAGGTTCGCTCTACCACACTGAGGTTCACTGGTTGTCCAGGGGACGGATACTTTCTCCTTTATAGAACTGAGAGTGGAGCTTGCCATTTTCTTTCGAGAAAAAGAGAGTGACCTTGCTGACAAGTTTGACTGTCCAAATTTCATTCATTACTTGGTATACCTGGCTGACATCTTCTCCATCTTGAATGAGTTGAACACATCTCTCCAAGGACCTGCTGTGACTGTAATGGATTCTTCTAAGAGATTGCAAGCCTTCCTTAAAAAACTGCCACTATTCCAAACGACGACTAGAAAATTCCAACTTGGCCAACTTTCAACTCTGGGATGAAGTTGTAATATCTGCTTCACGAGAAAGCACTGAGGGATCACTGCTTGACAACATCAAAGGGGAAATTTCAGAGACCTTTCAACATTGCAAAGGTCCTTTGATGGGTATTTCTGTCAATAAATTGCTGGGAAAGACGTTTGGATTTGCAATCCTTTTCTCTGTGACTTGGACAACATTTATGACAGTGACCTTGCTAAAGATGACCCGATTGACTTGAGAACCAGAGAAGTACTAAGGAATGCCTTCAGTTGCAATACCTTGATTGAATTTTGGTGCGCCCAGCTAGATTCCTACCCACAACTAGCCAAGAGGGCAGTACTGACTCTCCTTTCATTAGCCACAACCAATCTCTGTGAAGCAGGATTCTCCACACTTTTGACGATTAAAACCAAGGCAAGGAATAAGTTGAATGCAGAGGATGACATGAGAGTTGCTTTGTCCATAAGAGTCCCAGATTTAAATCGCTGATTGATAGTAGGAACCAGCAGATCTCTCGCTAAATACCCTGTTGCCTATTGTCAAAACTGTTGTGTTCCTAAAATAAACATAGTTTATTATGTATTTTCTGCAAGTTTCACGAGGACATCTTTTGTGGGCATCTGAAAGGGTGCATGGACCCCAAAAGGTTAGGAACCACTGATCTAGTGACTGTAAACTACTTTGTTCCTTGTCATGGAAAAACAAAACATGTCGGGACTTTCACGTGGGTATTCCCCAAGAGAATTAGTTGACCTTTCCGGAGACGTCTTCTTTAATCATGAACTGCTGACACGATTTTTATATTAGACATTAAAAACTCTAAGCCGTGGTTACACAACAGTAGTTTTAAGGGTCGTGTACGGCGTGGCATCATCTTCCTGTTGACAACAGTGACACTTGTGTGTTTGCATGTTGATTAAGTGCCACGCATGTTATCTTGTGTGTCAGAAAAGTGACACGCTTGCGTTTGCGTGCTGGTGGAAGAAGTGGGAGGCCAACACCAGGCAACAGATGTCACGTGGTTCTGTAACCTTCTGTGCCATTTGCAATTAATGTCTCACATCTGACCAGCTGAGTGGGCTAAGGGAGGGGGGATAGAAAGAGCTGGGACGGCGAGGGGGCAAGGGGTCAGTTGCACTGGTTTCCGAGTGTCCTAAAACGTGACCCAACAAATTGGCCACGAGTTGGAAGATGGCCAGGAGCCCCAGGACGTAAAGTTTTTATTAGGTATCGACATGTCGTATGTTAGCAAACGTCGGTTTCTTAAATAAATTAGGAAGATGTTAACGTGTCAGTTGGAAATCCCTGAATGCTGACGTTGGCCACACGATGAACGTAATTATTTTAGTGCGATTCACTCAAATCAATGCAATGAACTGTAAATCCATCCGATAGAAACTATTGCAGGCATGGCAGCTCTAAACCACGTTAAGACAACTGACAGCATGGTTCACGTAACTTTTAAACAGAGCTATGATGTTTCAATGTATATATACTTGAAGATCAGCAACGTTTTACTAGTCGTACCCTTTTTACGTGCAGTTTTTAATGTAGCTCTTAAGTCTTAAGCGAGACAAGTTTCTTGCTTTATGACAAACTTATCACCTACTAGGGGCGCGATGGTCTAAGTGGTAGCGCACTGGACTATCGATCCGAGGCATATCCCGAGTCGTGGGTTCGAGCCCAGGTACTGGCAAGGCCCCTGGTGCATTGGGCTGGCCACACATTCCCCTGCTCGTTAGTGGTGGCTATAAACTTGCTACATCACTTGACCCATAGTTAGTCATGGACTGGAAAAGGGGGTCATTTTTTAATCACCTACTACTACATGTTGATTTTGGGAACTCGTATTCTGGACTGAACCCTGTTCCCATTCTATCCACTTCTATCTATTTGTTTTACGAAATAGTAGGGTGAGGCATGCTGAAGAGACACATTAGTTATACTATTACAAAAAAAATATCCTCTGATAAGCTCAAAAATCATAACGCTTATATGGCATCAAATCACTTTATGGTTTGTGATCGATTCAGTGCAGGGGGCATAAACATCTTAATAATTGGTTTTGGGAGTTGTTGAATCAAATAATGAGGAAGATGATTCTCGACTCTTAGTTCCCGCATATGATGGAAAAACAATCGTTATTTGTCAGGATATCACTTCGACTTTGTTAAACCAGACGCGAGGAAGCAACGTTAGGCTAAAAAACAAAAGACGAAATTTTGTCAGCAGTCAAACATGCGGGTCACCAGGGGAGGAGTCTATCCTCTGCACTAAATGCTGGAAGCCAAACCCCTCCACCATGGACTCTTATCTAACCTGGACGTTTCTGTCTAGTTTGCTTGGAACATTATCAGTTAACTAAATAGTGGGCGGAGACCATTTATCCCAAAATATATATTTATTTCTCGATATATGGAGGGGCGGAAATTTCCGATCTCTGCTCAGGGAGTAGGGTCATAGGCCTACTATATCACTTAGTCCAGAGTTAAATTTTATTGTTATATATATTATATAAATCGCGAGCTTTAAAGAATTATTTCATAATTTTTTTACAACCTCGTCCTAATTTAGTTATTATTTCATTTTATTATTTAAATGTTCTTTTTTCCACGCTGTCCCTGAAATATATGAGACAAAAACCGACTGCAGCCTGCATTTACAAATCATAAAAAATAATCAAATCTATTGTCTTTATATAAACCGCATAAACAAATGAGCATATATTTCTCAATTTCATCATGCTTAGGGGCCGTCCATAAAGTACGTCACGCTCGGAAATGGGGGGGTATGGAAGAAAGTGTGATACTTTGTGACAGGGGGGGGAGGTGGTCAGGCCATGTGTGATGACCAACATTTATTATTTTAATTATTTTATTTCTAATTTATTTATATTTTTAAGTAGAATTTAAAAACTTAAAAAATAATTTTCAAAAATTTTGTGAAACATTAGAATTAGTTTTATGTCAAAATTGTATGAAATGTGTATCTCCTGAATGTGTTCATAAATCTGAATTTGGATGCAGCAGGACAGATATCGAAGGATCAGAAATGGTTTGACAATCAAGTTCGCACCAGCCAATATTTCACTCAAATTGTTAAATATCAGGACATGAAATGTTGCGACAAAGCACGAAGCTCATATTTCAACGTTTTACCTTCAAGATTCTTCCCCTCCTCCAATCCCAATCAACCAAACAGTTGATGAACTCAAAGCTTCAGAAAGAGCAGATGCAGATTCTCATAAACTTACTTCATTGTTTGTAGCACAAACTCTCAAATTTGATGACATTATGCCAAGATCAACAGGAGTTTTAAAAGTACAACCATATGATTATCAGCTTATTTGATCGACTTTGCAAAGTATGTCACTTATATTTTGCCTCACAAACAATGTTAAAGAAACATACAGGACAACACAGAGCTCGGGCTCAGGAGAATGTGCACAACCAAACTGTTCAAGAATCAACTCAGATAAAACACATCCATCCTTTGAGAATCGTTTCTACAAGGCAAAGAGAACCCATGGCAATTATTGCCAGAAGAGAAAATGCACACAAACAGTGGCTGTTGAGTGGCTAGAAGAGGACGAGTTGATCTGTCTGCAATTATCCTTACAGGAAACGATAATGGTGAAAGATTGATGTCAGTCGTAACTATGGATGAACACTTCACTTCACCGTTGTAAGATAATGTCCAATGAATATTTTGGAGAGAAACATATTCATAGAACCATAATAGACATTTTCAATATAGCACAAGAGTTGGTCACATAATTTGTTAATCTAGTCTTTTTTTAAATCAAATTGTTTTGTTTCAAATTTATTATTTAATCACTGGTTGAGGTCAAGTTTCGCTAATCTACTTCTTACCCTGCGTCAATAGAATGCATAATCGGAAGATTATCTAAAATAAGACCTCACCCATTGTAAATGAAAAGGTAGCAGATAAATGATGTGTCAAGTCTAATTTTTGCAATTTTTGTTTTCAAATTCGATCTAGATTGAGTTACTGTTTCATTGAATAACTTTGACAACTGTTGACAATTAACTATTCTGCTATTAATAATCTGATAGTTCTTTTAGTGGGGGTGTACAGGGATTTCGGCTCCAGCTCAGTCAAATCCAGAATCCGGCTATTTTTTAAAATCCGGCTCCGGCTTCGGCTCCGGCAGGTTTCACTTCATAAATCCGGCTGCCTTGTAGATTCCTAATTTATATATATATATATTCATAATGGTTCCGGCAAATCCGAATCCGGCCATTTTACAAAATCTGATTCCAGATCCAGCCGGATTTCACTTCATAAATCCGGCCTAATTCAGCTCCGGCCGGATTTCAAAATTTTGAATCCGGTAAATCCCTACTTTTAAGTGGAAATTTTATATTTTAATACAGTTAAATAGTGAAGTGTAATCTAAGTATTAAATTTAATATTTTCATTAGGTGTCAATTAAATATATTTTTTGAAAAGTGTGACGTACTTTAGGGGGGTGGGGGGTCCCGAGATTTGTGACAGTTTGTGACAGGGGGGAGGGGGTAAAAATTGTCCAAAATAGCGTGACGTACTTTATGGACGGCCCCTTATCTTTGAATAATACCTAATAAGATTAAATAATAATGATAAAACTATTAAAGATAATAATAAAGATAATAACAATGATAATAATATTTTGAGAACTTATATAGCGTAGTATCCCAGCAAGCAGCTGAGCTCACGGCACTTCACATAAATAAATGTTTAAAAAAAAATTGGCGATTTCATTCACCCCCCCCCCGCCCCAATTCTTATTTCGACATTTGTGTTCAATGGTGAGAGTAACTTGACTTGCTCCGATGTTTGCGTGTGTTTAACTTAGGTGGTCGGTGGTGGGGTTAGGTAGGGGGTGGTTAGGGGTCGGTTAGTTTGGTGGATTTCAAGTTCAAACATTTTACTTTGAGGTCAATCGCAGGCTTACTCAAACTTTTACACCAAAAAAAATAAAAAAAATATTTATTTAATGTATTCATTTCCATTTCTCCCTTCAATACTTTTAACTTTTGATCGGTGCAGGGGTGGGGTGGGGGAAAGAATCGGGTGATAGCTTTAGCTCAGATTGGAGGCGGTTGCTTCCCTCCCCTACCCGCCCCTGGTTGTGATGTACGTCACAATATACGTCACGATATGCGTCCGGAAACTGTTAGCTGTGCTGCGTATATTAGAGTTCATTTTAGTTTTTAAAGGTCACTTGTTTTAAACATTACAAATTTAAAATCGTTCGTAAGCGTGCGGAAAATATAAACGGTAACACAAATCCAAGATCAAGATTATTTTGTTCGAAGAACATTGTTGTTTGGACAATATGCGGCGTGTTACATTCGGAATTCTCAATATTTTTTACGTCTAATCCGACAGACAATGATCAAAATATGTTTATTCAAAAAGATTTGTTTCTCCAAAATGCTTTATCGTATCAAGTCGTTTTGCCTGCCATAAATAGACGATTTTAAAGCATTATCTGATCGGATTTATTTCCCTTTACAGTGTCCGTAACGTACCGTATATCCTCGCATATAAGCATAATTTAGAACTATAAAATACAAATCTGAAATAAGGGGGTCGCTTGTATGGGATGTAGGCTTATTTGCGAGTATATACGGTATGTTTGTTTACGAGCAAAATTTATTTATTGAGTTTTATAATTATTTTTTTTTAATCGATAGCTCTTAAATCTCTAGCATGTTACTTAACTGATCCCTTTTTATATAAAATATTTTTTTTTAAAATCTGGGTAAATATCAAATAGCAGATGTCGGCATGACCCGCTTATCGTTAAATTCGTTAGCAATCAAGCTTCACTATGAAGTGATTTCTTGATGGATGCGAAACGTGTAGAGCATTGAGCAACATAGCAATTACTGTGTATACTTTACCGTATGATTGTGTGTTTGTATGTGTGTGTGTGTGTGTGTGCAGTTTTTGTTTCCCCCATCCCTCAACTCTCTTGGAGTCCAGTTGTACGTACATGTCTGGCCCAATATTGTTAAGTTGCTTGGATTAGGTAACGTTTGAGCGACGTCATCAGGTCGTGTTGACCCGAAAGCGGAAACAACCCGCTTAAAAAAGGCTAATGGGGCAATATTGATATTCTTAACCCTAACACATCGAGTGCAGGCACAGGATAAACTCGATCATCGATCGTGATCTTTTAGAGAGGGAGGGTGGGGCAGGCATGGAGTCGTGGTGACTGGGAGGAAGAGGGGGCGAGGGAATGTCAACTGACGTTTTTAAGTGACGTGGTCATTTGTCCATATCGATTTTATTTGAACACGGCGAGTAGGAAAATAATATAATAAGTTATTTTAAATGGTAATATATATAATATATATGCATGAAGCCTATACATTTGGTGGGAGAGACAAAAAAAAATAGAGAAAGAGAAAGGGCGTTGCATGGGTTGTGTCATATTTTAGTACTGGTGGTGGGTGGGTTAAATAGCTGACATTATTAAATAAGAGCGCTTCATTGGGTTTTGATGAAAAGGAGTTGAAAGTGAGACCGAGAAAGGGCATTTGGCTAGCCGGTATCGGTGAAACAGAGAACGTGCTTGCTTGCAAATTTGCTAAAAGGCGTAGAACATACTGCCTTTAACACTGCTGCAACAGGATAACTAAATATTGCCTGTGACAAACCTCCAACGGCGTATCTAACTATTGCCTGTGAAAAACCTCCAATGGCGTATCTAATTATTGCCTGTGACAAACCTCCAACGGCGTATCTAATTATTGCCCTTGATAAACCTCCAACAGCGTATCATTATTTTTTTTTCATATAACACTGTCCCAACGGTGTATCTACTGATCCTATTGCGTATTAATTTAATTTCATATAAAACCGCTCAAACGGGTTATACACATGTGGTATGTACCTCTGAATCTATAAAATTGAATGTAACACTGATCCAAAGTCATTTAAATATGCAGGGGGCCGATTCTTAACGCTGTCAGAAGATGACCTCAACGTTGTGATATTTCCGATCTAATGTTTAGCTCCTTGCCTCCGTGTGGTAAAAAAACTCGAGTTTTATTTACTAATGAATTACTAATTAAAATAAAATCATCAACGGTTATCTTTCCTTTCTCATTCATTTAAGTAGTCATGGTTACTAGTTGTATTTTTAAAAAAAAACATAATTCAGACAATACATACTTGCAGATCAGCAAGTATTTTTTGTCATGCCATTTTTTACTTAAAGATAAGCCAGTATTTATTTGTCATACCTACTTGGAGTTCAGGAAGTATTTACTTGTCATACCCTTTGTTACAGAGGGACACGAACTGTTCAATCCATATCAATCTAATTAATAGCTTCTGTTTATTATTTATACCGCTCAATCTTCTGAGCTGAGACCAATAATTACATGTTGATACAGGACATTTGTAACGTCAAGATACAGGTAAACATAGTCGCTGAATAATATATATAATAATTACGGCTGTAAACGTTGCATGTTTAAGCATAATGAAAACCCACCCCCTACTCGACCCACCTTCCCACTTTCCGTAAACAGGGAGAGTGAAGCAAACATACACACGCACACACACACACGAACACACACACACTAACTCGGCGTTTTGGTTCTTGGTGGCCATTTCTCAGCGCTTTTTATTTCCGGGCCAAGTGCCAGACAATTTACCGTGTCGAGACGACCTTAGCCCGAATAAGTTTCTAATGGGATTATTGAACATGAACGGGTGGCTCAGTCCTTCCCTCAAAAAAAAATAATTTATAAAAACGTGTGCGTTGCGTCCTTTCAAGTGTGAAGTCAGTCTTGTGTCTCTCTTCTATTCCACCAATAAGACGGAAACTGCAAGACAAGGTGTGCTTCTAGCGACATGGATATTTCAGAGGTAACAGCTTTTTTTTATTAACGTGTGTGCATTGATGCGTTTATTTTCATTAACCATGTAGGGACACGTGAATTCATTTTTTTAAAAATCCTATCGTTTCTTATCTTATCTATTACCGACCTTCTATACAGAAGATCATTGCGACTTACGGTTATCCACGGTTTTTTGTCCAGTATTTGTTTTTAAATGTTGATAATGAGTTGGTTTCCTGATTTCCTAAGGAAACCCATTTTACGTCCAAATTCCGGACGAGAAGAACGAGAATTTATATGTGTTTCTTCTTGCTTACGGAATAAGAGAATTGTTTTTATCACTGTGTCTATCTTAGAGTTGTATTAGATTTTAGATTATCGTTGTGTTAGTATTGATGTTTCAGTGCTGGCCAAGACCAAAAGCTGAGTTAAATGGACTAGTTTTAAATTAGGATTTTACTTTCAAGTTACTTTCAAGTTGCCATGTACCTCTTATACAGTGATGGCTCTCATGGTGTGGTTTAAATTAAGTTAGACTATGTAAGAGTTTTATTGCTGATGATTATTGTACGCAGGGTAATGTTATAAATTATTTGACTCCGAACTTAGGGTGATACGCCCTGTTCTTCAAAGTAGTAACCTCTCTTTTGTCTTCCATACTATACAGGCTTACCCCATAATGTTTTCAAAAAAAACCTCTTACCATACAAAAACGCATCAAACCCAAGTCCCCGATGACTTTCTATATCTCCCTAATATTCACGCTTCCATAACAAAAATCTTGCATTCCCAAACCATCTTTTAATCCATCATACCATCCCAACACCGCCACCATCCTTAAACCCCTAAACAATAGCAACACATAAACACCAAAAATTCACATATTCTTCAAATATACTTCTTGCCTTCACACACTACACACACCCTTACCATCTCAACATACCCTATAACCTCCCCAACAACCAGGGCCGGCGCCAGAGTATTTGGCTCCCTAGGCGAACCTGTCGCACTGCGCCTCCCGCGCCCAAGGCAAATAATTATTAGATTAATATTAACTTTCACAAAGGAATGCTATACTGCCGTTTGTTTTAATTCGTATTTACATTCAATAGAATATATACATGTATAATCGTATATTATGGTATATTCGTATGTAATGTAATTTCAAAACTTTATTTTTTGCGCTTTTGCTTTAGCAAATGTGGAGACGAGTCCCATCAGTTCAATGTCTCTAGCAATACCATGTTCAATTGACAGAGTAGCTAGTCCAACAAGTCTTTCTTGTAGCATGGACGTTCAAAAATATGTTTTGATCAGTTTGAGCATAGAGAAGCTTCGCTCACCACTAGCCACACAAACTGGAAGTGTCAAGATGATTCGCAGAGTTATAACAGTGTGGGGGACACTATCTGTTGGATTATTTTTTAATATAAAGTTTAGTACATCCTATGGCGATGTGCACTTTGCAACTCGTCTTGAAATGGCTTTCAGTTCACTGATCAACTGCATCAATATCTTTGAAGCCTCCATGTTGCAAAGCTTTCTCAAGATTCAAGCAATGTTCCAAAACTTCCTTGCTAGTTTTATTCTGCAAACTGGGAACATCATAGAGGAAACCAAACACCGAACTAATTTTTTGCATCAGAGTGAATCTTTCTTCAACCGACTGTATTGTGGTGTCAAGAACAACCGATTGTATTGCCGTGTCAAGAACAACCGATTGTATTGCCGTGTCAAGGACAGCGAAGGAAAAGTTTACTTTGAATTTGTCTTTTGGATCCTGAATAGGTTCGTCGTCATCTCCTTCGTATGAAAATTGTTTCTTCTTTCTTCTGATACGGGTTGGTTCGGGTTCGAAAAGTGCTGGTATCTCTAAATCGACTGCAATTTCAGCTGCATCTACCAGTGTTTTCTCAAACTCCGTGTCATTTATGCGGTTTACGAGAAACTTCTTTGTTTCATCCAGATGATTGATGGCGCCATGTATATCTAATTCTTTTGCCTGAAGTTGTTTACTAGTCATATTGATCTCAAACAACACGTCATACCACACAACCAGAGAAACGACAAACTTAAAACTAGAAATGGCTTTTGCAATAACCCGTGCATCTGTCCGTGATGTATTACCAGATGCTCCTGTTAAGAATAAAATAATTTAAAACATATAAGTTCAAGCACATTCATTTAATATGAGTAAAACGTGGCGCTTATGAGGTTTAACATATGCAGTTAACTCATTCTCTCACTTATAGATCTCTCTTTTGCCTTCTAAATTATAAATCTTTTATTTTTATACCAAACACCCACACCACTTATAGATCTTTTAAAACGGCCCTGCAAACAACCAAATACCGTTCAAATTTCCATACACTAAAATATCATCTTTACACCACAACGAAGGTTCATCATCGCAAAACCAACCCCTAATCCACACAACATACGCCCTCTGTACCATCCGTCATCATTCCTACCATTTTGACAAAAGTTAACAACAGCGGTCACTTTATATGCTTAAATCATTATAGTGTTTGGAATTTTTACACCATTTTTTAGACTATGCACAAATTTCTTTTTCATCAGCGTAGCTCCCGTCTAGAATACATTATATCCGCTAAGTAAAATTTTAATACCGTGTTATCGCAGCTGTAAACAGTGAGGTTTTTAATTGACAGCTGAGGAAGGTACTCTCAATGGACTGTGACTCCAGACTGCTTTGTTTTCATGACCTACTGCACTGCTTTATTTTATTCATTGTCTGGAACAGTTCCTGCCAAATCTCAAACCTACACCCCCCCCCCGCCCCTAAATTATTTTATGACACCAACTCGGCTATCTACACGTGTTATTAAAAAGACGTCAGCAGTTTCAAAACTCTGATCGACCCAGTGGAGAATGAACTAATGTCAAGTCCTATTTGCTTTTCTTTTCTATCGGTCATGCGTAACCTTCCTATTTAGCCTCAGTGTAATTCATTTAAAACCCAAACACCTAAGTGTTACACCACAATGACTCCACCAACCACCTGAGTGTTACACCACAATGACTCCACCAAAACACATGAGTGTTACACTACAATTACTCCACCAATCACCTGAGTGTTACACTGCATTGACTCCACCAAAACACCTGAGTGTTACACAACGATGACTCTACCAACCACCTGAGTGTTACACCGCAATGAATCCACCAACCAACTTTGTGTCACACCGCAATGACTCCACCAACCACCTTTGTGTCACACCGCAATGACTCCACCTAACACCTTTGTGTCACACGGCAATGACTCCACCAAACACCTGAGTGTTACACCGCAATGACTCCACCAACCACCTGAGTGTTACACCGCAATGACTCCACCAACCAACTTTGTGTCACACCGCAATGACTCCACCAACCACCTTTGTGTCACACCGCAATGACTCCACCAACCACCTTTGTGTCACACCGCAATGACTCCACCAAACACCTGAGTGTCACATCACAATGACTCCACCAACCAACTTTGTGTCACACCGCAATGACTCCACCAACCACCTTTGTGTCACACCGCAATGACTCCACCAACCACCTTTGTGTCACACCGCAATGACTCCACCAAACACCTGAGTGTTACACCGCAATGACTCCACCAACCAACTTTGTGTCACACCGCAATGACTCCACCAACCACCTTTGTGTCACACCGCAATGACTCCACCAACCACCTTTGTGTCACACCGCAATGACTCCACCAAACACCTGAGTGTCACATCACAATGACTCCACCAACCAACTTTGTGTCACACCGCAATGACTCCACCAACCACCTTTGTGTCACACCGCAATGACTCCACCAACCACCTTTGTGTCACACCGCAATGACTCCACCAAACACCTGAGTGTCACATCACAATGACTCCACCAAACAAATTTGTGTCACACCGCAATGAGACCACCAAACACCTGAGTGTCACACCGCAATGAGACCACCAAACACCTTTGTGTTACACCGCAATGACTCCACCAAACACCTTTGTGTCACACCGCAATGACTCCACCAAACACCTTTGTGTCACACAACGTTGACTCCACAAAACACCTCAGAGGAACTAACACCTGGTGACTATAACAGTGACAGGGCGTCGAGCGTTATGCTTCCAGTAATTGTTATTTTTTTTCTATTACTTTAAAATCATTTATGACCTCTTTCATAAATATTTTATATTATTGTCCTAATTATCATAGCAATGCTTGAAAACATTAATCGAACAAATTTTTAACTTCTTACTTTATCTAAGAGAAATCCACAAAATTCAAGCTAATTAGAAATTATTATTTTTGAAACTCTAAACTTTTCTCTAATGCCCGTGACGAAAACAAATTAGGAACTATAAATGAACACCCCTCCCCCAAACCCAGTCACCTAGCAACCCCTAGAACATTAAGTGACCTTGAACGTCAACTATCCAGAGCGAGGCTCATTTGTTACGTTTTATCTCTCCCCGATCCGCACGCCATAAACTTCATTATTAACTCTGACGTCTTCCTAATATTGAACCTCCACGATTTGTAACACATCGGCCCGGCTAACTGAGACAGAGTGTAGCACTAAATAGCCGGATTCACTGCTCAGACCCCTGGCCGTCATGTATCCTGGTTAATGTAGATGGAATAGGACCCGGGGGAAAGTCGAGGGTTTTAAGTGATCGCCCTAACCGGCCGTACTTGCGTACACAATGAGACAAATTCGATCGCCGGTTGCCTGTTGAAAAATCGTGTACATCGCAATAGCCGCCCATCAGCGTTAATATTCATCAGATTGCAATAGCCGCCAATCAGCGTTGATATTCATCATATAGCAATAGCCGCCCATCAGCTTTAATATTCATCATATAGCAATAGCCGCCCATCAGCGTTGATGTTCATCAGACGCCAGAGGTGAATGCTTCTCTCTGACATTGGAAGTTTTAAGTCAAATGTTTATATCTTGATTGCAGCAATAATGCATTTTAGCCAACAAAAAACAATTTGGAATATCCCAAAACAGCTAATTTCTTCCGCAGAAACCACTGAAGATATAAATTGACACTAAAATGGGGAAACATATCTGCTTTGAATATTTTTTCCTGGTTCGCTTTTAAAAATTCCTAAATATGAGATATTACTGTTTCTAATTAGGTTACTAAAAAGCCAACTATATTATATTATATAGTTATTAAAATGTTAGTTCTGATTTGTATCACGTATATTATTTAAATGCAGGCGTGTTAGGACCGTGAGCCAGGACAAACTCTGCCCACCTGGTGTCCTTAACCCGTCCCACCCGCTAACCTCAAGGGCTCCAGGGAAAAATTCATAACTATGAACTTGACATTCCTGTCTCAAACGATTTTCATGATTCCATTAAATTTTTTAATTCAGCTGGACTCAATTTTTAAATCCCTTATATTAACTTCGCGGTCGTCTCATCATCTCATCATCTCATCATCTCATGGGCTGGGCGGGCGGAAAAAGAAAAGTCGAAAATGACCCACTTCCAGTGATCCGATCGAGCTGAAATTTGGCACACGGACCCGACTCACCTAACAATGCATCGTATCAAAATTTCAGATCGATCGATCGTACCGTAATTAAATTAATGCATTTTTAGTTTATCCTTATATGAGGTATGTAATTCAAATTCACTGTTTGTTATTGTTTTTTTCTTCCACTTCCACGTGAGTTTGAGTTGACGCCGACCGTCGTGCCGACACCCCCTCACATCCCACCCCCATTTATTAAAGACAAGGGACATCACTCGGTGTCAGTCTGTAAATGTTTCAAAATAATCAATACTGTTAGTTATGTCTCATATATAAGGGATTTATAGTCAAAAACTTTGTTTTTGCGGGTTTGTTTATTTTACCAACTTGCTGTTGTTATAACTCCATGTCTGCAGTATTCATTGGCCAATATTCACATTTGTTCAAATTATGATGAGCTACTATGGTATAGGAAAGGTGGAAAATAATTTGTGGGAGCAATTATTCCTTTATATTATGTGATGATTTTTTTTTAACATCAGTCTAATTATATCGTGTAAAGAGGCTGCTCCAAAAAAAGGCGTCCCGTCCTCCCCCGGGCAGTTCCAAAATGTTGGACATAACTTTTCCGACAACAAAAGTTTCTCTGGTGTAATGCCCTCATCCCTTCATTACATAAAATGTTTACATCTGGTTTAAGGACTCATCATTTTGTAAACAACTTGAGATGCGCCTAATGATATATGTCCGCGCACAATGGCTCGTGTTATATTTTTTTCCGCTCTTACCGCTGGGGCGCCACTTGTAGGTATGGCTGAACGACGAAGCAGGGACTCGGCCTTGCTGTAGGTTCATGTTTGTGGATATTTATCTTGTCCTTTACACACGTAAGTCAATTATTTATATGCGCGTCTTTTTAGATTTTCTAGCAGTGTAAAATTTGGAGGTTTCCATAATTTATCAGGAAACAAATCTCTTTAACTTTTGTTATCACCCAAAATTTAATATTAATTCATTGAAAACCATTATTTGTAATACAATCGCCCACAGTCATCATATATCCCATAATATGATAAATATAATTTAAAAAAACATCCAGACATGCCGGATAGCATGACGCACTACAGAATTTCATCTCTGGAAACCCCTAGCAGCTGACTTATTCTGACATCTAATTCAATGAAAGATGTGCACTTTCTCTTTCAGACTAGTTCAAGCAGAAGCATTGATCCCGCTACATGGCTGGTGTTGCCGGTTCTGCTTTATTTTCTTCAATTGTTTCTTTTAAATGTACAAACTCTAATCTATTACCATCGCATCCTTTGTTTTCCCCCCATGCCATTGTGATTAACCCTCTACCGAAGGTTAACTTTCTTGATCTGCTGTTAACTTTGGTCGAATCAATGGAAAAACTGCTTGAGTGTTTTTAAAATATTGTGGAACTATCTACTACAAGAATCATTCAATAATAATGTAAAAATTCAAACTGTCGGACCACAATTCATGTAGAAAGTAAAGACTTCACTATGACCACGTTAAGGTCATCACGCCTGTATGCCCAAAATTCTCAATAAAACTACCTGCCGGACAACAAAGGAGTTGCAGTATACACGACAATATTTCAATAATTTATTGCATTGTAAGTCATCAGAACAAGGTAGAAACTGGGTAGCCAAGGGTTTATGCTTACAGAAGTCCAATAGATGATTTTTTTCAGAGTCTATTTTTGCTCGTGAATTTGCGATTCTTTGTTTTTAATGCTGGTTTTAGTTATAAAACTTGCGAAAAAGTAAATTTCGCTTAGCGAATAAATCAATTTGAATTCGTCGGTTCAATTAAATATAAAACACCGCCCAGACAGTCAATAAAATCGATTACACAGATCGATGGATTGTTCTGTTACAAACTAAACCAAAATAAATCACTTGGAATTTACGTCAAACATTTCCCAAGTGTTTTTCTTCCTCACTTCCCCCCTTTCACTAAAGCTTGCTAGCCAACTTGCCCACTAGTTCTCTGTCCCCCGCCCACTCTTTACTTTCCACTTTCCAGTAATTTAAGCTCATATCTGGAACTCGCGCCCAGGTCAATGCCTGAACTTGATCCTCGAAACATTCGGGGCTTCAAACTCTGAACTAGTCTTCGCGAAAATTAAGGAGACACAAATTGGTGGAATTGCTTGGGTGGGGGCCCGGGAAAGTGTACTTCTATTTTAGTGTTATTGTAAAGGCAATCATTGTTAATGTAGGTGACATGACTTCAGGTGTTTAAGTCAATGTTTGTTATTTAGGCAAAAACCAGTGCTTGGCGTTGTTCATGTCAAGTCAGTGTTAGTTGGTGTTTTAGGCCCAAGTCAATGTTTGGTGTTGAAATAAATAAAACAAAACTACGAGCAATTGACAAATATTCCCAGCACGCCCATGAAAAGTCGCAGGACTTTGTGAAATGTTACGCTATCGCAGTTGTAGAACTTCACTATGTTACTCAGGCTTTCAGGGGGTTTCCCCTGACCCTTGAAACTTAGCTGTCTTCTCCCACAGATTTGTGACATTCGATTACAAAATAAATTCGCCTACGTGTTCTTTGACACTGGCGATAAATAACAGATGTTAAGTGAAGTAACAATTTGTTGATCTAATGTTTTCAAAGTTGATAAAGATCAGTCGTTTGCAAAAGTTAACGCCAGTTTTGTTGGTGGGTGGAGGGATCGAGGATGCTAGGGAGGGGAGTGGTAAAATGTGAACTGGTGGTGGGGGTGAAGTGAATTGGAAGGGCAACCAGGTCAGGGGCGTTGGGAGAGAGATGTGAAAATGTAGTGGGTTTAATGGGGCTAGTAAAGGAAAAGGGAAGTTAGTGGCGAGTCTGTGATGTAGAAGGGTGTAGTGATGGACTGGGTAAATGTTGACTGGAATGATTTGTTTGGTAAGTAAATATCGTGCAGGTTTATGATGTATGAAGGAGAAGGAACATTGGCACGAAGGGATAGTTGGGTGGAGAGATAGTTGGGTGGAAGTGGTGTTTGGTTGCGGGATAGCTTGACTGATGGAACGGGTTTTTTGGAGGGATATGTATACTGGTGGATCACATTTGTGTTAAATGGGTGGAGAAATTTGGCGTGAAAGGAATTGATTGCTTGTTTAGTATAATTGTTGGGGAAATAAAGTAGACTGCTGTTGAACACGAGACAGTGGTGTTTACGGTTAGGGATCTCTCATCAATTAGGGAAACAAAAAAAAACAGGTTGAAAGATTACATGTTAAGGGCTTATTTTTAAGTGTACAGTTGTACATCAACATTTTTATCATTTTTTTGAAAGTTAGTACTAGGAAATTGATGTTTTTTGGATCGTTTTAAATAATTTATTTCCCAAAACGTGAATTTTAACGAAAATTAAATCACAAATATCCAAATAAACAAAATTTAGTAAAAGTTATATTCACTACCTGACTCGTGATACATCTATATATATAAACACATCTATATATATATAAAGCTATACAGACGTTGATATTGGTTTATTTTCATATCATGGATCTAAAATACCATTTAACTTTTACGTTTCATATAGATTTATTAGTGAGATAAATGATCAATGTTTGAATATTTAGATTTATATTTTGATAGAAACTGAAAGACAATGCGAGGTAACAGTTAGTGCGACATTAGAATATAAATGTAACTTAAGGTGGTGAAAAATGTCCACACCCACGTATAACCATATATAGTGGTGGGTCTCATTCTAAACTGATAATTATACCTTTTTTTTTGGGTGGTGGTAGAAGAGGAAGGAGATGCAACTGATATTTTTCAGGAACAAAAGAAGAGGCGAATATGATAATTATATATAAACATATTAGAAAGATGGAAATATAATTTTAAAAATCTCTGTTAATAAAACAATGCATTTTAAGCTTTAAAATCAAATGCTCTGCGTTGCGGAAAATGCCCTCTTCAGTACAAATAGAAGAACGAGATGTGAAGTTTTAGACCTGTAATCGATTCCACAACACTGAAATCAATGATAGTTTGCCCAAAATTTAAACTATAAAATTAACCAGTAATTTCACACGCTAATATAATAACAGTTTCTGAACACTAAGCTCACCCTTTAATCTCAACTAAAAATGTCACCCCTACGCCAACAAAAACATTAAGGTTGGGGTCAAATATCACACGTATAAAAGAAGGTACAGTCTTTTAAATAGACCTTTTGCTCACGAATGATTCAGAAATAGGTTAATGTTTCATGAACAGGTTAATTATTGACAGAATCCTTTTTCATGTCTTAAGTACAGAGAATGTAAATCAACCCACTGTAAATGATTTAATTCCGTTCTTATCAAAATTTGATTTCTAAATTCACTATTCTTATAAGAAAAGTGTTATATTACAAATCATGTATAATTATTTCAAAATGTAAAGACTTTTCTTTTTATATGGGAAAGCAATGATGCATTTTGACTACACGACTTAAATCAATTACTCAAGTGGATATGAACTATCTAATGAAACCTTGCATGTATCCGTTGAAATGTGATCTATGTAATAGTTGGCTTGAGATACCACTCCTGTTATACAGGTGAGACGGAACTAAGATTTTGTGATGATCTTAGTAACATCTTCGATATTTAACGAAACATGCCATTCAAAGTCTCATTCCAATATTTCAAAAGAACTGCAAACATATTTATTTTAAAAATATAATGTTCCATATTAAAATTCTAGATGAAATTTAACTTTAAATATTGGGACCAAGGCCAATTTTTTTCAGTTTTAAGTCCCGATTCTCCATGATTTTACAAGATTTTTACATATCTTGGCACAAATTTCCATTTCGATCCAGTTTAAATCCTACCTAGAGGGATTTTGAAGTTAACATTATGTACAATTTTCGGCCAAGGGCCCATAACGGAGTTTATTCTCAAATAAGCTTATATTAGCTACAAAAATATTATTTTAAACATTTCACCATGAACAGGACCGAGGTATGCAACAGGAATTTCCGAATATCATACATGTAGCACCGGGTTAATTTGCTAGTTTCGCTATGGTATTACGGCAGGCGTCTTCATTTACATTTAAATAATCAATGACGATTCAGTGGCTCCGTGCTATTCATTATCACCTTTCATTTACAACAAGATGATATACACAGTATAGACAAATGAAATATTCCCCATCGTTGGCATCTTTAGACTGATGTAAATAGTTGAACATTTATGTCAAAAACATTTTCTCTGTAACTCTCAACTACGACTTCTAACAAGAGTGGGATACTATTTACCCTGCACTCACAAATACAAAAGCAATCAACATTCTTTTATCCCAACTAAAAAATTATACATATCTAAATTAAATTTAATAACAGTAGTGTTTCTTTTTGCAGTACATTAATAGAATAATTCTAGATTATAAATACATCTTATCAAATTAAATTGGTATAATTTCTTCTATTTCGATTTTGATTTTTTAAGTTACCTTTCCGTGTTCTTAACATCTTGTTTTACACGAGTGACAAAAATCATTATCGAAGCTTAAGAAAATTAAAATTATAAATTGCAGTACGCAACACTGCTACGGAAATTAACTGTGACAGTATCATTCAATTTTCTTATACATTTTTAATGCCTTGTCAACTTAAAAAAAATATTTAACCTTACTGCCCTAAACGCACTAAACGCTTTTAGACGTTTTAGCGTTTTGTCAAAGTCATCTTATGAAAACTTCGAATCATCTCTCATTTAGAAAGCCGTGATGCCTTCAATGACTCCAGCCGCCGTCGTTATTGATTGATGTGTTCAATTGATGAAGCTTGATGACCATTATATCAGAGGTTTATTGGCAGTAGAGAAAAAAAAGGAATTTTGCTTCATCTCTTTGAAATGACAGTATTTAAAAACTGTCTTTTGATATTGCCCATACAGCTTTGATCAATTAGGCCGTTTTCGTGGCTAAAGTTGTTAGTAGATGAAGCTTTGGAAACAATGTTTTTGGAAGGTATCAACCAATTTGTCTACTGAAACCTAACTTAAGATAGCTGAAAGGCTCTGTCTTGAATACAGCACAGTGACATTTCCTAAGTTATTAAAAATCATAGTTGAAAATTTGATATTAGCAAGGTTAATAAATGCCTTTTATCAATGTGTTATCGCTCTGATGTAAACTTAGTAGAATCCTAATTTAAATACATGTATTCTATTGTGTCCTGTCGTTAACTTCTCTGTGTTCTTTCGCGAATGTCTCAGCGTCTTGTTGTGAAAGTCTTAGTGTCCTGTTGTGATAGTCTTATTGTCCTCTGGTGAAAGACTTAGTGTTCTGTTGTGCAAATTTTTTTGTCCTGTTGTGATAATCTTAGTGCCCTGTTGTGAAAGTCTCAGTATCCCATATTTAATGTCTCAGGTTCCTGCTGTGAATGTATAGGATATATATGTATATTGATACCATTGTCTTTCATAGTAAACTTTCTTTGAAAGCATTTGATGCGAAAATAAAATTTGTTTTGTCTTTTTACCGGAAGTATTTTACAAGATCTCAGTAAAGAAACAATTTCACACTACTACACCCATTCCTCCCCCCCCCACCTCTAATGATCAGTTGTAAATAGTTTAACACGTGTGCAAACACAAAACAAATAAGTATTTTGACAAATATCCCATTAATTTTGTTGTTCTTGTTATACAAAGATTGTTTTGATAACAAAGAAACGACGATACCAACCACCGTGTCAGAGGAGGTGAGTAGGATTTAAATTGACATTGAAAGTAGCCGGGGTGGTTTTATTTCAGATCTTAAAATTGACTGTCCTTCAAAAGACGCACTTTGGAAACTTAATCCCGTGAAACGCTACAGCGGGAGATGTTTTAGAGAAATATTACTTTGACTTTGAGCTGCCGCTCTCAGCCGAATTATTAATATCATATGAAACTTTTTAATGGGTCACATAATAGGCGTCATCTCAACTGACTCTCATATTTGAAGGTTAAAGTGTTTGAGAAGTTTTCATGTCCATCTTTACTCTTTGTTACATACCAGGGAGTTTTGGTGATAAATTAGTAAATGTCCAGTGACACACTAGTAAACATTCTGATAGAGCCTAAAGACTTATAGACGGCCCGCCGCACACTAGTAAACATTCTGATAGAGCCTGAAGACTTATAGACGGCCCGCCGCACACTAGTAAACATTCTGATAGAGCCTAAAAACTTATAGACGGCCCGCCGCACACTAGTAAACATTCTGATAGAGCCTGAAGACTTATAGACGGCCGCCGCACACTAGTAAACATTCTGATAGAGCCTGAAGACTTATAGACGGCACGCCTGACACTCGTAAACATTTTCCCACAGACTTAAGACTTTTAAACGGCCCGCCATACACTACTAAACATTTAGCTACAGACAAGACATAGTTCGTCCGTGTATTATCGATCAAGACCCTGGTGAGCATCTGGATGATAGTGAAAGTCCACTGATGGCCATTTCTGTTGAGATATGTTCTTGGATAGAAAGTGCAAGCAATGTGCGGATAAATCTAAGTACACCCTTGAGTTTTTTCCTCTTTAGTAAACGTTCCATGACACACCATAACACGTTCATTTACAAATTTTAATAATGACGTTTTGTGGGCAAAACATAGTTAGTCTTGACAAACCGTTGGATGATTCACTCAATGGAATGTATGTTGTTTTTATTGCCACGTTTTTATTTAACTTCTTTTTAGTCCACTTATAAAAACGTGGTTTTTAAAAATCTTTTTTTTACCTTTATTTATTTTTATTTTTTTTAAATCTGCCCATCAAATAAATACTGCTATAGCATTCTGTTCCATCTTTTGGTAAGAATGATTATTCAATTTCTATTCATGAACACTATTTGCCAACATCAGATTTGAAATGACAAAGTTATGTTACATTTGTGTTGCTTAACACTAGTATTTAATTTCAAAATTTAAAATAGTTTTTATTTTCACAACAGCTCTCATCAAACCAACGATATCTTCCAGCATGAAATTAATACTATATATCCCTTTTTCTTTATTTACTGCACTGTGTTTGAGCCATCGTTACTTGTATCATCAGATATAGTCTGGCTCATGGCTCAGTTCGAAGATAGCAATCACTAAACGGAGGCGCCTTTTCTTTTATGATTACCGTATATACTCGGTCGCAAGCCGACCTTTTTTGGACAACATCTAGAGGAAAAAGTTGGGGGTCTGCTTACGAGCGGGTCATTAACGTATCTGCATGGATATTGAATATGGGTGATGTTATTGTATATCATCAAGGTCCTTTTCTACATTCTACAAGATTCGACTGCTCTACCAGAAGCTATAACATATTATTAAACATATGCACTTACCTTGTTTAATCATTTTATTTATTTTTGTGAACGTTTTAATAAATTGTTTTACAAATTTTGTTTTAAACAACGATTTTTGATGCATGCGCTTTCGTCACTGTTTACCAAATATTTTTTTTTAAATACTGGTAACTCTTGCCTAACGAAGAGTACGAAGACAAAGGTAAGCAGTACAAAGTAAACAATCATAATGACCGATTTAGCTTGTAGTTTTTAAAAAAATGTGTTCCATTTTGTTTAAGGTGTCTATTATTTCATTTTATATTATTTTTTTTTATTTTTTTTTATATTTTTTTTTGGGGGGGGGGTCGGCTTGAGAGCGTGATATACACTTTTAAAATTTTTATCTTCCAAAACTGTGTGTGTGTGGGGGGGGTGGTCGGCTTATGAACGAACGGGTTATAGAACGAGTATATACGGTAATCACTTCTTTAAATACATCAATAAATGAGAAGTTGTATCTGGACCCCTCATTATAACTCTAGGAGTACAAACTAACGCCATTATATATAATAACCCTGATGAAATCCCTCACATCTGCACTAAATATAACTTCGGATATCCCCACAGGACCGTGTGATATACATGTACAATTGTTTTTGTTTAAATAAAATAGAAATATTACGTAATAATCAACGCAGTGAAAGCGGGAGCGACATTGAAAACTATTGATGATCAGAGGCGTTTAAAAAGTATGACGTGGCGTATCTATACTAAATGCTTATTAAGAGCGTTACTTGAATTCGTGCTGTGTCAGGTAACTTATGTACTTTGAAAACACACGCAATACCACGGACATTATTTGATTTTACTATGACCATATAATTCAAAGCTTAATAATAATATTAAAAAATTATCTTAGTATGTATTGCGCCCTTTTTTTCCCCTTAGCTCATCATCACTACAGATCGTAGTGACCAACCTTTGAATAGATCACAGAAGCTACTTGAGTAAGACACGAGTGGATACGGACACAACGCTTGCTTGCTCCTGTGTTATAGCTTTAATCTTAGCTCAAAGAGTACTTTTCATCAATCAGTGATTATTTAGCACTACTCCGTGCTCAAACACTAGCATATACTTCAGGGTTTATTTAGCACTACTCCGTGATCACACATTAGCACAGCCTTCGAAAGCTCCCGTCCACTTGACAGATTAGAAGTCGTTTAATTGAACCCATGATAACAAATTATCGCTGTGCATCGTGCAGCTGAGCGCTTTGAAACACAATCTGTGGGGGAGAATCTAGAATCTACCGATCGATTGAAACATACTAGAATCAGGGGACGCTGAAAAGTGCAGGTGTCTAGTAAGGGAATCACGAGAAAATGAATAATCCAGGCACCTTGTATAAGGAAAATGTGACAGCAACTTATTCTGGAAAGAACTACTAGAAGCGAAACACCCGGCTATTATTGCTATAAAGTTACAGTTGAATATTCCAGCTTCTCCTTTATTACTAGATATAAAATGCCATCTTGGAAACTTTTACTAAACATGACTGAAAGTTAAACAGCCTGTCGTAACTATGAAAAGTAATGGTGTGTTAAAATTGCATCAATTACTAGAGCCAAATGACACATAATATATAAACATATCTTATTGTGTCTGGGTTAACTTTGTTGTTTAATCGAGCTGTCCTCAAACTAGAAATCTGGCTTGGCACTTGAAAATGACCTTGACACCAGGAAAATGCCCCTGACACCAGTGCGGGAGGGGGGGGGGAGTCTTGAATATATCAATAGATTTAATTAAAGAAAGCCCACGAACACCCTGGAGGCGGGGATGAAGGTTAAAATAGGCGCCGCTCACGTCAAGTGAGAAGTCAATGTCAACAAAACGGTGAGACAGTGACAACAGTCGGTTACGAAATAGGAGACCTCCCTTGTATACGTTGCCTTGTGGTGGGGCAGTACATCTCCACGTCACTGATGACGTCAAGGTTTGGCTGGAGATAAAATGTGTGACGTCCTTTATTTTTTGGGGGTATTTTCAAATGTATATCACATTGCTTTCTCTTACTTGGGGGGGGGGAGGGAAGAGAGAGAGAAGATTTAAACGGGGTTAACTGTTTGTGACAACGAGTTTATTGTGAAAGTGAGGCAAATTAGGCATATCAAGTAATTGGGTTTGTAATGAAGACGATTAAGAGATGTTGATGTAAAGTTTTTAAAAAAATTGAATAAAAAAAAGCTCATGAAATTTGATGATGGTGACATGCATGAACATTTTTAAATATTGGTGGGGTGAAATGATTGATCGGGTGAAATGATATTTCGGGTGAAATGATTACTCGCGTAAAATGATTGCTCGGGCGAATGATTGGTCGGGTGAAATAATTGTTCTTGTGAAAAGATTGGTCTGGTGAAATAATTGGCCCTGTGAAATAACGGGTCTTGTGAAAAGAATGGTCTGGTGAAATAATTGGTCTTGTCGGGTGAAATGATTGTCATCATAAAGGGACTTGCAACACCACACACTAAGGGGCCGTCATTAAATGACGTCACGCACCTAGGGGGGAGGGGGTCACACTTTTGTGACGATGCGTGACGAGGGGGAGGGAGGGGGGTTGGAGAAATGTGACGTCACATCAAAAGGGTTAACTTAAAATAAAATTCCACAGAAATATTTGGTTACTTACAATTTATTAAATGACTTTTTTAAGGGCTGTTATCGATTAATTTAAAATTAATCGTTAACCTTTTGAAAAATTAACGATTAATTAATCGTTAATTTCGATTAAAGCCAAAATTAGAAATTTATGACGTCATTAAACTGAACATTTCAAGGGTAGTAACAAAAAAAAGGTAATTTACTATTTATTTTATTTTATTGAGTTATTTCCTCTGTCTCACAGACATTGAAAAGTAAGAATATTTTAAACTAAATTTTATGACAATGTGTTGATACTTGATCGGATGTTTGTGCTGAAGGTGGTACGTCAGCGATGTATTTGATCATTTAAAAGATAATTTTTTATGGCAGTGAACACAGTAAACTTTTTCACCATCTTCGACTTTGCCATCCGCAGTTAGCTTAAAGACAAAATTTTCGCTCAACTGTCCAGTTATATGTTTAAATTTAACTGCGCTGATGCCGTCAGCCATTTTTTAGTTGACGGCTGCCGGTCCACATAAATTAATAAAATACATTATAATAGAACGCGGGAGAAATTGTACGTAAAATGTTTTTATTAATTATTAATAATAATTATTTATTAATACAATTTTAAAAATATATTATAAATATTTTCTTTAATTTTAATCGAATTTTCATCGATTAAAATAATTTTAATCAATGAAAAGTTTTAACGATTAATCGAGAAGTTAATCGTTAATTTTAGCAGCCCTACTTTTTTTTTAATCGGTGCTTCTCAAAGTTCCGGTCGGTGGGCCACCAGACGACGGTCGGCGCAAGTTATCAAGAAATGAAAATTAAATCTAATTATAATCCTTAAGTTTGAGAACCCATGAGAATGTATGAAATTGTTACCCTGCGTCGTTTGATGTTGACATCAAAGCATTTGTGATGTCACCGCTGCTCCGTTTGGTTCTCTCACGGTAGTAGTCGACGAATGTTTTTGGCCGTTACCCCAAAATATACAAGTTTATGTGTGCGTTACCCCCCCCTCCTCCAGACTCTAGGTCCTGCTCACATGACTCGGGTTATTTGGGGGAGCGTCGTTAGCCGAATATGCTACTGGTGAGTTTTACAAGCATGGCAAGTGTCTAAAAATGTTCTGAATAGGATTATATGTAGATATTATAGCTCAAAACGACACGGAATATCTTTTTTTATTTAAAAGGAGGGGGGTGGGGGGAATCTATTTGATAAAATTATAAACGTTTTAAGTTTGATATAATTGTTTGATTGGTTTTTGGTCAAGCGCCCCTGGCCATTCTAGATATAATGATAAATAAGCCCATTTAAAAGTATTCAAGTTTTCATTAACTTTATTGAATGCATCAAATTCTTGACATCGCAAATGTAGAGGAGCACAAAACCACTTTTCATCTTAACTTAATTTTTTATGGAATTAATTTTAAATATCACAGAAAGGAAACTTCATATAGTGAAGTCATGTGGATTAAGATTATTGTCACTCGTGTGAAAGTAGGGTGGATTTAGGAGTCTTCGTATAATACGTAGGTAAGAAATCTACATAGTTGCCAAATTTTAAAAAATGCATTTTCTGGAAGGAACCGGTTCAATAATGGGCATATGTTTCAAGCGTACATGTACACATGGCGTATTTTAATATATCTAGTGGATTGTAGTGGATGTTATATTCCCAAATGAGTCTGCATTACCCTCAAGAATTCCCTTTTGACCCCAGATGAGGTTATTTACCCCTGTTTGCCTACCTCTTTCCTATGGGATGCCCGTCAGTCAATTGAGGGATTTTTTTAAAATACTAGGGCTGCGGAAATTAACGATACATTTCTCAATTAATCGTTAAAATTTAATTATTATAATTTTTTAACGATTAATCGACCCACCACTTATAAATGTACTGGAAGTCTAAAAGTAAAATGTTTTGGCCGATAAATATCAACTAATTTCCGGACGATTACACGAACATTTTGGTTTTGCGGCGCGGTGATTCTGAACTCCTGCGTGGCGTCGGTCAAATATCTGCGCAGCAGCACTGCTGAAAGGGCACATTGCTACCATGGTTCTAACACTTGGCTTACATATCACCTGTAAACCAAACATCCACTACAGTATCGGAAACTTCAGCTGAGACAATCTAAAGCTATGTGAATGATCGTTCAGCTCGGCTGGTTATATTGTCAATAAGACCCACTCATCACTTGAACCAATTATGGTCAATACACTTGTCTGTTTGCGTGGTTGGTTAAAAGATGTCATATAAAGAAGACATTCCAGTGTTACTTCGATTTTCGACAAGGATTTTAATAAATGTTACTTATAAACCATAAATTTCCATTTTCTGCTTTTATCGAAATTAACGATTTAATCGTTAATGTTTCAATAGTGAATGATTAATTTTAAATTAATCGTTAACAGCCCTAAAAATACATTTTTAAAATACTATTTTTAAATATTTTATTTTCTAAACAAAAACGTTAACCGTTATGATTAATTGTCAATGTTTAATTTGTATGCATTAAAATAAAATATAATCTAAGGATGTTAACACAGTTCGTTTTCTGAAGGCCGGTTAAATGTTTTTAAAAAATGCTTCACGCGGGTTACGATATTATAATGTAGACCTTCACTAAATAAATAATAAATTCTTAAATGACAATAAAAGTAATTTCAAACATACTTATTTTGAAGTAGAAAATAAGGTGTGGTTTTTTTGGTTTTTTTTTGGGGGGGGAAGGGGGGGTCAAAGCTTTGTGACGTATTTTTAGAGGGGGGTCTAACATTTTGTGACAACGCGTGACGAGGGGGGGGGGTAAAAAAATCTGCCAAAATCGCGTGACGTCATTTATTGACGGCCCCTAATAGCAACATTATTTAAAAGCACCATACTCTCGGAACATCACACTCCTGCAACATCACGCACTTTCAACACCCCCCTCTCTCTCAGTAAGGGAAGTAAACTACGCATTTATCAAATTATAATCAACAACTTAATTGATAATTTTTTTTCTCGTTTGTTTGTAAGTTTTTAAGTTTATCACCTAATTTACGGCTTTCAACCCAGTGAGAGCTGTAAAAATGTAGGCGTCCCAGTTGTCAGATACCGGTTAAAATGACCAGACATGGTAATGGTTAGCGTTATAATCTTTATGCTGGAAAGATTTTAATTATAACTTATAAGTGGAACCTACATGTGGAAGAAAGTCAGCAGCCCCGAAGCATAGTGCTCTTCCTGGATCTCCCCGGGAACCCCTGAATATTCCACCATGTTCCCTCCCCAAAGGGAATCTAACTGCTGAGAGGCCCCCCCCCTCCGAACGGTGCTTCTGAAATGTCAGTGCAGTTTATCCCATAAAACTTTCCACGGTAAAATTAAAATAAACCTATATTTTCAAAATTTATTTATAGTTCATTTATAGTTTATTTACTAATTATTAACCGACTTACACGGACAAAGTCATAAACTGTAGATTAACATGTGTTTTAGTGAACTTGCATTTAGTTTGAGGTTACGAGTTAATGAGACTGTAGAACTTGGACATGAAAGTAGACTCCAACTGATGAGTGTAAAATTACTTTGTATGTCTGGTCTATTGAACACGGGCGACTAAAGTTTAAGATGAAGAAATGATGTAACGATGTGTCCCCAAAACATTGCAATAATGTCATTTGTGTGGTCCAATAACATTGCAATTTCATCGATGCCATCCTATAACGGTGCAATATCATTAATCGTATAACATTGCTAGAAGGTCACTGATGATCTCCTTCCACTATGTCCTGTTTATCTTATCTTCTTTATCTCTTTTAACCGTCCTGTCACGTCCGATCGCATTTCCCGTCCTTCAACTTTCATGTCACATCTAATATCTGTCTACCGTGTCCCTTCAAATGTGCTGTGCCAACTTTTCTTCTTTATTTCCATTAACCGTTCTGTCACAGCTAATCTCATTTGCCTCCTCTAACTAACTGAGTGACCCCAAACTTCTATGTTTTGACAGCAGCTTTAGTGACACGACAAATTATCCACCATTTTTATCCCACCGTTAATGACCTGGTTTATTTCGTTAGAACAACATTCTACCGCCCCGATTCTGTACCCGCAATGTCAATGCCATTTCTCAACCCACTCACCGATGACCTTCAATTTAGGGGATTTTCCCACTACTCTACAAACAAGAGAAGATATCGTTGAACTCAGTTGTGACAAACATCTTAGACCTGTGATCTTTGCTGTACTGCATCTGTGATCTTCGCTGTACTGCATCTGTGATCTTTACTGAACTGGATCTGTGATCTTTACTGTACTGTACATGTGATCTTTACTGTACTGCATCTGTGATCTTTGCCGTACTGCATCTGTGATCTTTGCCGTACTGCATCTTTGATCTTTGCTGTACTGCATCTGTGATCTTTGCCGTACTGCATCTGTGATCTTTGCCGTACTGCATCTGTGATCTTTGCCGTACTGCATCTGTGGTCTTTGCTGTACTGCATCTGTGATCTTTGCTGTACTGCATCTGTGGTCTTTGATGTACTGCATCTGTGGTCTTTGCTGTACTGCATCTGTTGTCTTTGCTGTACTGCATCTGTGGTCTGTGCTGTACTGCATCTGTGGTCTTTGCTGTACTGCATCTGTGGTCTTTGATGTACTGCATCTGTGGTCTTTGCTGTACTGCATCTGTGGTCTTTGCGTTATTGCATCTGTGATCTTTACTGTACTGTACCTGTGATCTTTACTGTTCTGCATCTGTGATGTTGCTGTACTGAACCTGTGATCTTTACTGTTCTGCATATGTGATCTTTTCTGTACTTGATCTGTGATCTTTACTGTTCTGCATCTGTGGTCTTTGCCGTACTGCATCTGTGATCTTTGCTGTACAGCATCTGTGATCTTTGCCGTACTGCATCTGTGATCTTTGCTGTACTGCATCTGTGATCTTTGCCGTACTGCATCTGTGGTCTTTGCTTTACTGCATCTGTGATCTTTGCCGTACTGCATCTGTGGTCTTTGCTGTCCTTCATCACTTAACTGTAAACGTGAATGCAGACTCCTCTCAGCCTTTTAAAACGTATTTCAAAATCTACGCCAAAATTTCCCTCACTCGGACCTGGTAATTTTTTGACCTAAGTCAAGTATTATATACGTTATTGCATCATGTCTATTTTGTGATTCTTGCCATTTTTGTTGTCCTAAGCTCAATTTGTATTTACAGAAACAATAAATAGTTGTTTTTTTAAAGATTAAGACAAATAAAGAAAGAGATCATGAATGTATTTTCAGTATTTACTCTTTACTATCAGCTTGTCGTTGTTGTTTTTTACGTTATCTCTTCACGTGAAAAGCTAAATACATTTTGAACAGAAATTGAGCCATTGGCTACAAAGGTCAATAAGGTTTTTAAAAATGTTAATGTTTTAAAAGCGGATTTCTTATAAAACATTATTATAGGAAAACCCGATTTTAAGATCGTTAGATTATAGAAAGAAAGAATAAAGAAGTAAGTAAAGAAATAACTGTCCGAACAATGACACAGTAAACACGATGTAACGGAGATTTTGTAGTTTTATAAAACAAACTTTTTGAGCCATTTCAGCCGTAAAAAGACCACTAAAAAAACTGCCAACGTCGTATCAAATGGCTCTTAGAATTAGAACGTTCATTTTTGTCCCCGTCAGCATTAATCCAAAGCTCAAATTTCTTGCTGTTTCTTTCAAGGCCATGTCTAAGAAGCCGCATAAACCTCTGTGTTTCTATTCACTAGACTAATGGGAGATCATGATTTCCTATAGGAATTACACAACATCTTTATCCGTATCTTTGTGTGGCTAGATTTTTAGCTTTTTTTCTAAATCCTGCATGAAATATAGGTCTCTCAGTACTGACGGAGGCGTGGTTTCAGTTATGTCTGTGTGTGCATCGTGTGTTTAACAAAGGTTTTGTCGCCTTCATGATTTTTCTTTTGAGTTTTGAAACGTGTTGTTGTTTTTTTTTAAAGATAGTCTCGCTTATATGACTGGGTACCTAGAAATGATGATCATTATAGTTCATTGAGAAGTCAAAGTATATGTACGCGTTTTGTTGAAGACCTTTCTCCATGAGACGCTTTGATAAGGTGGACGGTTTTGTTTTGTTTTGTTTTTTGTTTTGGTTTGATAGCTGGATCAGTGAGAAAGAATTTAAACTTTTCTAAAGATTGCCTTTAATTCTTGCATTGTTCAAACTTTTTTCCATAAACTATTTAGTACCTGCTTGAATTCGAGAAAAAACTGCAGGGTAGTTTTATAGTCTTCCAAGCCGTTGGGATCCTTTAGGTAAATTTATAATATAAAAACAGGGTATTAGTAGGCCTGACAAGACGTAACACAACAGCGAACGTTTCGGCGAAGAGCCTTCCTCAACGGACAAATAGTACACAAATGAAACGAATAAAACGAAATAATAATAAAAAAACACTTAGCTGCGGTGACATCCAAGCAGTCCAGTAGGGATCCCTAATGGACTGCTTGGATTTCACCGCAGTTAAGTGTTTTTATTAGTATTTCGTTTTATTGTCCGTTGAGGGAGGCTCTTTGCGGAAACGTTCGCTGTTGTGTTACGTCTTGTCAGGCCTACTAATACACTGTTTTTATATTATAAATTTACCTATTTAAAAGCCTGATTGCAGTCTCACCCCATTACTCTTTTTGGGATCCTTTAGCCGCTGGGGACAAGTTGAAAATGTCTGGTCTAACAGCAGCTTGCTATAATTTATTTAGGATTTCAGTTGTTTGTAGCCGCCAAACAGGGAGAGATTGACCATTCTTTGTACAAGTTTTCTATTACAGGAGAATCCTAATACTATTTAAGGTCGTTTACTGTCCGTCATTTTGGTCGCCTTGAGGCTAACTGCAAATATTCCTATTTTCTTTTAGCTTTGACTCGGATTTTCCCGTAGATTTCATTAATAAAAGAGACCATTCATGTTTAGGATTTAGTCTCAAGTTGTCTGTGCCCATTTATTTCTCTTGTTTTGCTTCCATAGCCATACTTTAGTAGGCTTTCGACTTATTCAGAATTATTTCGATTTCGATACTTACGATTATTCAATTAAAAAAATTCTGGAAGGTTCTCGTTTTGATCATTTGTTGTACCACAGAATGGTTAATAATTCCAACAACCTGTTGGGTTTCTTAGTAAAGCGGCCTCTAGTTTTGCCTCGACTTAGACATTGTGTAGTTAATTACTTCTTGCTTTACTATAGATATAATTTTGCTTCAATGGAAATTCAAGTTTTTTTGTTGTCTAAAAAATATTTTGGTTTTGAGTTGTTAGTTTCATTAGCAAATTGCGGTCGTTGCTACTGTACCGTCCAGCACTAGTTATGATATGTCCACAGAGGGGAGCAGTCATATAAGAAGACAGCAATCGCAGTATTGAAGTCTCAGTGCGAGGACTCCCATTATATTAATATCTGCAAGACTTTGTCAACAGTATTGTAGTCTCAGTGATAGGACTCCCATTATATTAATATCTGCCAGACTTTGTCAACAGTATTGTAGTCTCAGTGATAGGACTCCCATTATATTAATATCTGCCAGACTTTGTCAACTGTATTGTAGTGTCAGTGCGAGGACTCCTTTCATCTTGAAATATACCAGACTTTGTCCACTACATTATGGCACATTCCACAATAGGACACACGAAAGATAAACATTCAAGAGGATCCAGTCTATTGGTCCACCATGGGGAGGAACAGTGAAAGAAGGAGGAAATAGGGTTGAAGGGCCAGTAGATGGCTGGTTTAGTGAAACATGACACGTTTTTTAGCATGTGTTCAAGTCTACTATTGAACATTCAGAAGCACCTGGTGAGGCCTTATTAAAACCTAAAGGCTCAATACAAAACAAGCAGAACCATTTCGTGCAGGCGCCCTATGCACACGTATTTATATAAGAAGGGCTGTACTGGAGACTGGAGATATATATATAGATATATTTAGATGAGACAGCACCTAGTACAATTTGGCAGTCTCTACTACTAGTTGCTGAGTTATGAGATAGATGAGGCAGTATGTACAATTCAAAATGTTTACACTTAAGTTTTCTCCCTTTATGAAAAAGTAGTGATTATTTTTCATTCTTACATAGCTAGTGACATGCACTTACAGCAAATGCACTGTAAATTGACAGGTTAGAAAATTAAGAGAAAGTAAGAATTGACAGACTTGACATGTTCCTCTAACGCCATGTGCAATTTATATATTTTTGCATCTAACAGCGTTGATTTATAAATTGAATTATTGATTTGTTTCGTCATATAAAAACTCATTATTTTTCCCCCAGCTATTATTTGTTTTCATAGATCTCTCTAAAAATTATTTCAATTCCATAAAAGAAGCTAAACAAATGCAGAAGACGCATCAAACTCAAATACAGAGGTGAACAAAATAAAGAGTTCAGGAAATTATTGTGAACTTTCGTCATAAGTAGGCTTGAGGCAAATATAAATTTGACATTGAGAGATGCTTAACTGCTTTTGTTTTCCCTTTTTTGGTTGAAAACACAAAATATTTAATAAACTAATTGCAACCTTTGGCATTTCCATCTTGCCGGTTAAGCCAACCACTATTGAGATACCTTCTTAAAACATATTCCAATAGTAAGTCTTAGCATTTTACAAATTCAAAAATCATCAAAACTTTGTTTTCATTTAAACTTAACTCCAACTTCACAACATGTGTAGAGAAGGGGAGAGAACACTTTTTAAAAAATAAAGAAAACCAAGCCAATGTCCCCTAAGTATTAACACTAAATTCTTCCATCTCCCGTCTAAAGCCGATGCCCTACAACGTCAACCCGGACCATCTGAGCTGGCAGAGGTTAGAGGCGGCACGACTCAGGAGATTGGGGATTCCGCACCGTGACTCTCCGCATTGCAACATCGTCTACAACAGTCAGGTCGCCAAAATGAACGCAGTGAGTACATCCATCCGTTTGACCGGTGTGATCTAAGCTCCTTCCTTAAGTCACGGCGGGCCTGACTGCCATGTGTGGAAACATGTTAAAACATGGGTTATATATATTTTAGTGCTGAGGAAATTAGCGATTAATTTCTCGATTAATCGTAAAATTTTTATCGATTAAAATTATTTTAATCGATAAAAATTCGATTAAAATTAAAGAAAATATGTATAATATTTTAAATTGTTTTTATTAATAAATAATTAATTATTAATAATTAATTATAATAAATATATATTTTTTTACGTACAAACTTCTCACGCGTAATATTATAATTTATTTTATTACTTTATGTTGACTGGCAGACGTCAACTAAAAAATGGCTGACAGCATCAGCGCAGTTAAATTTAAACATATCACTAGAAAGTTGAGCAAAAATTTTGTTTTTAAGCTAACTGCGGATGGCAAAGTCAAAGATGGTGAAAAAGTTTACTGTGTTCAATGCCATAAACAATTCTCTTTTGAATGATAAAATACATCGCTGACGTACCACCTTCAGCACAAACATCCGATCAAGTATCAACGCATTGTCATAAAATTTAGTTCAAAATAAAAATATTCTTAATTTTCAATATCCGCGAGAAATGTTCAGTTTAATGACGTCATAAATTTCCATTTTTGGATTTAATCGAAATTATCTATTATTTAATCGATAATTTATTCAAAAGTTAACGATTAAATTTAAAGTAATCGATAACAGCCCTAATATATGTATATAATTTTTTTTTAAAGTGTGTGTATGTTGGGGGGGGGCGAATCTTGCGATTGAATTTTCATCCACTTCCCGCTGATCGATTGGCTTGAAATTTTGCAAACATTTGGAGAAAATATGTTTACTACAGGGGGGGGGGTAAAATAACTTCTTAAAGGCTGACATCGATGAGATTTAACCACGTAACTGTCATAAGCATGAATAAATATAAATAAATACCGGTAAACGATTTTGTCTCTGAAAGACTTCTGACAGTTTCTCAAATGAGTCATATGTTTGCCATCAAATCTGAAGGTAGTCATTTCAAATCATTTTTTTTTAGTTTGAATTTTTTTTTAAATAATGTTTATAGATAATATTTACTTGACTTTCCCAAAAAATCGATTTTACATGAATCCATTTCTGTGTGATGTTTTTCAAGCTTATTTGTGGAAAAATAAACCGAATATAACTGCCAAAATAAGAATATATAATACATTTCATTACAGATATGGTATGTGAATATTTTCAAAATCATTTGGAAAAAAAACCTCCACGTTTCTTATTTTTCTGAAAACACTAAATAAAAAATCTATGTGATCAACTACAATGCCGGTTATACTTCAATGTATTTACTTATGCCAACAATATATTTTTTCAAAGTGTATTTGTAAATTTAATCATTTCAAAATTCTGCAAAGGATAAATTATTAGTACTTTTAAGAGAATTTCTCAAGTGAAATTGGTGATTTAATCAAAACAATTATCTTAAATTTTCTCAGCACACATTTATAAAGTTTTAAAATTATTTTACTGAAGACTGCAAGGTTTTAGTTTCAATGACACTGTTGAAATAATCATAAACCTGCCCGTAGAGCTCAGTGATACCACAACACATACCGAGTACAACTGGCTTTTAAAACATTTCTCTGTCAAAATACTCATTCTTTAGAGCAGGGGTCTCCAAACTACGGCCCGCGGGTCAGATGCGGCCCGCGAGGCCCTCTCATCCGGCCCCTGGAGACCTTTTAATCTCCAAAACAGATACTATTTTTACCAGTAGTTTACCACAAAACATCAAAACATAGTAGTTGGGGTTTATTAGTCGGCCCCCAAACTGCTGATTGACAGTTAATGCGGCCTTTCGGCAGAAAAGTTTGGAGACCCCTGCTTTAGAGGATGAGAGTTGCGACAAAATTGTGACCTAGATTTTGAGTTAAACTTTAAAAATTTGCATTATTTTTGTTGGTTTTTTGTGTTTTTTTGTAATTGTTTATGCTATTTGTTTAGGAAACTATTTCAACACCCACTATAATTGTGCTTTAATTTGGGATGTTTTCCGTTTTTTTAAATTGTCCTACAGCAATTCACAACATCACCATGTTGTTTATAAGAGGTCTAAACCTAACAACATGACTATGTTGTTTAAGTGAGGTCTAAACCTAAAAAAACAACATGACTAGGTCTAAACCTAACAACATGACTATGTTGTGTAATTGAGAGCTAAACCTAACAAAACAACATGACTAGGCCTAAACCTAACATCATAACTATGTTGTTTATGCGAGTTCTAAACCTTAAACTACCATTATGTTTTTAAAAAAATAAGCATGGAGTTTTCACTAAAACCTTTATATTTTGATGTTATTGAATCCTTTAATTTATCGTTGACAATAACATTACATAGTCTCTTAATGGTCGCCATCGATTTACCTGTCATATTCCAAATTTTTATTGTTACGTAACGTGTAAATTTATAATCATCCGATATTTTAGAAATTCAAACTTCTCCCACGGACAAGTCCTAGATGAAATTTCACAAGATTCTGTTTAATAAGACATTCGGTTAAGAAATTATATCATGATACTAAAAAGGCAATAGGTATTAATGGGAAAGGTACGGAGATACGTTTGACAGCACTTAGAGCGATTTCATTGTCGACAAATTTTACTTCCTGTACGGATTCATATTTAAAAACAAAGCGACCTTTTGCCTAGCTAACTAAAAAGAAATCTGCACCTTATGAATAAAGGTTTGTCATAAGAATGATGCACTGTTACTAGATCTCTGTCAGAGTATTAGCCTTTTGCCTTTTGCGCTGTTAAAAATAACCATGATGTCAAGGCCACCATGCAAGCACTATTACTCGGACACTGCAATTAAATTCCAATAGTGCCAACGGTCGGTAGCAGCCTTAATCAATTCTATAATCCCCCACTGAATGTTTCATAAAGTTCGTTTATGTGGATTGTCTCTTTTGCTTCCAATATGTTCTTTTTAAACAACATGCACTGACGAGTTTTATAATGTTGCTTTTTTTTATTTGTGACTCGCATTTACATACAAGTAACACAAGAGAGTTTTGGGGATAAAACAATGCATGTAAAGTTTTAGTAATAGAAAAATACAGGTGTTAAAAAAGTTTTGGCAGATGCCTTCATCGGTACAAAAAAAAGTGTATAATTTAAATGTACACCTTATACTATCTAGCCTTACATGGGAAATCTAGTTTTAAAAAACCCAATGAAACAGCATATTAGTTTGCTTTTTGTTTTTCCCATCTTTTTATTAAATCCTTTTTATTAACTCGTGGCATCTGGTTGATTGTTTAATTGTTTGCAAAAAAAACAACTTTAGATCGATTTTAACCCACTTCCCATATGCTAGCGAGCTGACATTTTGCAGGCTGACTCGTGCCGACGATAAAAATGATCTGTCAAAATTTCAGATCGATTGATTGTACTGTAATTAATAAATAATTTTTTAGATTATCTCTATGTATCTCTATGTAACATGTTTATATTTGTGCTAGAGTGTCGCGGTGCGTATTATATTGAACAACATTTTAAATACTTTCCTGTCGCGCGGTGCGGTGCGTATTATATTGACGATTCTTTTTTAAAATATATTCCCGATCTGTAAATGTTTATGCTGATCTGTCGCAGGTTGCGCACTATATTAAACATGTTTTATAACCCTTTCCCACGTGATCAAATCGAGCTGAAATTTAGCAGGCAGACCGAAGAAGTTTTTTTTTAAAAAATCCTTTATATATGAGACATAACTAAAATTTCGGATATTAGGATTGTCCTGCAATTCGTATTACAATGAACATACTTTTAGTTATGTCTCGTAAATAAAGGATTTATAGTGAAAAACTTTGATTTTTACGGGTTTTTAAAAAAAAATTATCTTTACGTAATTATTTTTCCTTGATATAGAATGTCTTCGATAATTATTTAATAAATAAAAAAATTACTTATTGTTTTGATTTCATAATTTGTTTTTGTATTTTGTATTTTATTTCAAAGCTTTATGGCAGTCCAATTCTATTACATGTGATATATCCAGATAAAGGAGCTTCTTGTCTCATCATGAGTTAGGGGACGCGGTGGTCGAGTAGGGTCGAGTGGCAGCGCACTGGACTGTCGTACCGATGGTCACGGGTTCGAATCCGTGTGAAGGCAAGGGTTTGTTCACGGGGCCTAGGGCGTCCCTGAGTCACCTAGCTCCGAATGGGTACTTAACACTACATGTAGTTAGGCGGCTGGGTAATGCGTGGAACCCACAAAGCCGTGGCCTGTGAATGCTGCATCACTTGCCAACAGATCATCTGTCATGGTCTGTGGACGCAACTATCTTCTGCATAGAAGGAGCGTCTGTATAGATAAGATATGAGTTTATTAGATAAAAATCTGATAATGATATTCGTGTAGTTTGTTTTTAAGTTATTTAGATCGTGTCAACGGCAAAACCCATATTATATATCTACTATATAAAAGACCAGGTCATTCTGTAACGCTATGGGACATATCAGCATATATTTCAATTGAAAATACAGACCTAAAATCATAATCATTTAGGTTTTAATATTAACAGAGCGTGTGGCGTTTCTCGCCGTAAAATATTATATGAAGTCATTGTTTGAGCATATAATTTAATTTTGGAAAAGGGAAAGATGTAAAAAGAGCCATTAATAGTTAATTGAACAACCCGTAAAAACAAAATTTTTGACTATAAATCCCTTATATATGAGACAACTAAAATTATTGATTATGTGCAATATAATATGCGCCGCGCTACAAAAATTTACAAACTGAAACTGACTGACTCATTTTGCTGTAAAACACGGGTATGTGGTCATCGATGGCTGGAGTGAACTCAGTGACACGTGTATGTCAAAAATAGCAGACGACTACATAGAGTTACATAGAGATAATCTAAAAATGAATTAATTTAATTACGGTACATTCGATCGATTGAAAATTTTGATACAATGCATTGTTAGGTGACACGAGCTTATTTGCAGAATTTCAGCTCGATAGCATCACGGGAAGTGTGTCATTTTTTACTTTTGTTTTTCCGCCCGACCGGGAACCCACCACAGACAGAGAGAGAGAGAGAGACAGAGAGACAAGACGGTGAAGTTATATATGTTTGTCTCGTGTTGCGTATTATATTGAACATAATCAATACTTTTAGTTATGTCTCGTATATAAGGGATCTATAGTCAAAAACTTTGTTTTTAAGGGTTGTTTAATTATTGAACTCATTCACTTACAATTTTTTCCTTGTCGGTCACACTGATTCGAACGCATGCAAATAACATTCACGTAAGTTCCTTGGGATTTTGAAAAAAGTGGGCGCCGTAGGCGCCCCAGTACAACCTAGTGTTTACATAATACTATTGCTTTATTAATATCATCATTTCTGATTTGTTTTCGAGTTAAAGATGTGCATCAAACAATAAAAGATTAGAAAGTCAAGGCGCAGCATTTTGTTTCATTATGCTAATAGATGGCATTGGGGCACCGCTAATGAGCGTAATAAGTTGGTAAAAAATTGAAAATATGGAAAATTCTGCATCTCGTTTATATGATTCGTTTCATCAATATTCAGTTTCCTGGTTTTTAAAAAAAGTATTATCCCGGAAAGGGGTTATGTAACGCAATAAAATTAACTGCATTAACCAATAAATTAGCCAATATTACATATTCATTAAAAAAAACAAGTTCTTTATTCCGTTAAAGCTTATCGCTATCTGGTTTTCGACATGCACACACAATCGGGAAAATACACTCACATGCACACACTTACTTTAAAATACACCAACATCCACACACACACGTTCAAATAGAATTCATATTCATACATAAACGTGAAAATTCAATTTCAAGGGTACGCCTTTTAGGTTACATAGAAAAAACAAACATCTGGACAAATCTTGCAATTCAGGGAGGAAGCTCAGCATTGAAAGCAAACCGAGAATTTTCTCGCAAACACGCGATTTTCCCAAATTCATTGTCCCGGTCACAGAAGGAAAGTTTTTCTGGAATAACATCGATTTCCTTTCTGTTCTAGACCTAACGGGTTAGGAAAACACACTTTCAACCCAGGAACAAAACAAACGTGAAAATTTGTTACATAGTGTAACAGGCAGTAATTTGGAATGAATATAAAAAAATCTGAGTGTTTGTGGCCGATACATAATTAAATTGAAATGATAATATAGACATAAACTAAAAACTACAAATGCATTCATTTAATTACGATACATTCTATCGATCTGAAATTTTGATACAATGCATTGTCATCCACGATCTATCTGTGGTAAAATTTTAAGATATCTAGGACCACCAGAAGTGGCGTAATTTTACGTTACAAGATTTGACGGATACAACATACAAAATACAAACAGTGTGACTTAAATAAAAGCGTGTAAAATCGGCCACTATGCTCAACAAAATTAGAATGCTTCTAAATATTCACTATGTGAGCGCATATATCTATATATATATCTTAAATAAATTTAAGTCAATGTAAAATAAGCAACTTCAAAGTCCCATAGCGTTTGTAATTCAATGGCGAAAATCTTTTAACAAGACACCCGGGTATTATGTTGGACCTATTTCTTTAGGTTATTTATTCAATTTCCGGATAATCTGTGAAATATAATTAAAAACGGCAAGTAAAAAATCTCTTCAAACCAGTCAGGCAGAACCATAAATAGCAATGATGTTGATTTCCTCCCTTTAAACGTCTCATAGTTTCTTATTTAAAATTGTTCACACACCCATTTTGATTTACAGAACAGCACATTTAAAAACAATCGCTGACCAAACATATTTCAATACCTCACAAATGAACACTATTTAATTGAGAAATTTGATAACAATTTGAAATTAAATATCATAATCGTCATTGTAGGTGCGTGTCATTAAATTTAATTGTAATATTTGTTTATGACGTCAATGGTTAACTTAAGATGCTTTTAAGCAGAACTTTTGACGGTCAAGCACTATAATTGGTGAAAGTTGTCGTCCCTAGCCGGAAACCTTTGGACAACTAGGATGATGAGGAGGACGCTATTTATGGGGAGAATAACTTGACAACTTGTAGCTAGAGTTGGGCGCTATTTAGGGGGAGAGTAACTTGACAACTTGTAGCTAGAGTTGGGCGCTATTTATGGGGAGAATAACTTGACAACTTGTAGCTAGAGTTGTGCGCTATTTAGGGGGAGAGTAACTTGACAACTTGTAGCTAGAGTTGGGCGCTATTTAGGGGGAGAGTAACTTGACAACTTGTAGCTAGAGTTGGGCTCTATTTAGGGGGAGAATAACTTGACAACTTGTAGCTAGAGTTGGGCGCTATTTAGGGGGAGAGTAACTTGACAACTTGTAGCTAGAGTTGGGCGCTATTTAGGGGGAGAATAACTTGACAACTTGTAGCTAGAGTTGGGCGCTATTTAGGGGGAGAGTAACTTGACAACTTGTAGCTAGAGTTGTGCGCTATTTAGGGGGAGAGTAACTTGACAACTTGTAGCTAGAGTGGGCGCTATTTAGGGGGAGAGTAACTTGACAACTTGTAGCTAGAGTTGTGCGCTATTTAGGGGGAGAGTAACTTGACAACTTGTAGCTAGAGTTGTGCGCTATTTAGGGGGAGAATAACTTGACAACTTGTAGCTAGAGTTGGGCGCTATTTAGGGGGAGAGTAACTTGACAACTTGTAGCTAGAGTTGTGCGCTATTTAGGGGGAGAGTAACTTGACAACTTGTAGCTAGAGTTGGGCGCTATTTAGGGGGAGAATAACTTGACAACTTGTAGCTAGAGTTGGGCGCTATTTAGGGGGAGAGTAACTTGACAACTTGTAGCTAGAGTTGTGCGCTATTTAGGGGGAGAGTAACTTGACAACTTGTAGCTAGAGTTGTGCGCTATTTAGGGGGAGAGTAACTTGACAACTTGTAGCTAGAGTTGGGCGCTATTTAGGGGGAGAGTAACTTGACAACTTGTAGCTAGAGTTGTGCGCTATTTAGGGGGAGAGTAACTTGACAACTTGTAGCTAGAGTTGTGCGCTATTTAGGGGGAGAGTAACTTGACAACTTGTAGCTAGAGTTGGGCGCTATTTAGGGGGAGAATAACTTGACAACTTGTAGCTAGAGTTGTGCGCTATTTAGGGGGAGAGTAACTTGACAACTTGTTGCTAGAGTTGTGCGCTATTTAGGGGGAGAGTAACTTGACAACTTGTAGCTAGAGTTGTGCGCTATTTAGGGGGAGAGTAACTTGACAACTTGTAGCTAGAGTTGGGCGCTATTTAGGGGGAGAGTAACTTGACAACTTGTAGCTAGAGTTGGGGATAATGGTTAACAAGTTTAAAATCTTTCCGAAATATGGTGAAATAAACCCAACTAATGAATTGACAATGATTGCGGACTAGAACGTGTTACGTTCTGTGTATGCTGTGACTTGGTACATGAGACCCACGTCCAGCTATGTCGTTGGAGTACCTATAAAAAAATGATAAATTTCATGAATGTTTCTTAAATGGCATATTTAAGGTTTCAAGTATTATGAATAAAATGTTTTTTCATTAATAATTAGTTATTTTATTGGATCGTCAAAATGTTCCCGTTTATTTAAATGTCACCCTGTACAAATTATAGATTATATTTTATTGTGACGAAATATATTAAATTACGCACTCTTTTATGTAGATTTAGTTTAGAAAATAAGTGTTTACTTTGTCAAGGCGAAGCCTTCTAGTACTTCTAGCAGCTTAATAGAACGCGCTTCAAGTTTCTCACGCAATCTCTAATGTTCCTAGAAAAATTGAGAATAATCATTATCTAGTAACTTCCATGAAATTGATTATACATATGAGTTCAGCACCAGTGTTGAAAATTTTAGTATTAAAAATGTTTGATGAGTCGCTCGTGTTTTCTGCTTCGAATTTGCTAATTTTTGGCATATAGCCCTGCTTGATACACAACTGTAGTTTCAAGTTCACGTATTAAAATGCTGTTAAACTCCAACCCATGGCTGCAGTTACATTTATTGAAGTTAACCTCACCACTGGACAACTTGAAACTGTTTTTTTATCCACAAGCCTTGTCAAACTTGACATTCCACATGACCCGTAAAGCCTACTCATCGAAGTAGCACTACTCTAACACTGTGTTAGCCCTTCATCTTGCCAAGCTGTGTTAGACATGTACCAATAAGAAAGATTAAGTTATCAATGCCAGCCTGAACGTTACTTGGTCGTAGACATCAGGGATCCTTATTTATGCGGCGTAGAATTCACATTCATCCTCGTAGAATTCGCATGCAATCTGGACTTAGAAAAAAAAAGTTTCATACGTCAAGCATAAGTATATCTCTTTTTACTGATTCGAAACAACTATGGCGAAGAATGCGTGAACCCATCAGACAATAGCCACGTGCTTGGCCAAAAGAAAATCGATACATCAAAACCCAGTTTTGGCCACACTATATTGACTGGCATGCGGAGCAAGTTCACAATTTGAACAGAAAGGGGGGAAAAAGTTAGAGAATAGAAGAGGGAGGGGTGACATGTTTTTTAAAATTCTCTATCAAGAACGTGCTAAAAGTTGTTTTTTTTATATAACTTAAGATTTCTTAAAATTTGTCACGCAAAGAGACATTGTGCACTTTATGTAACGGAAAAATTTAATTCAAATTAGAAAAAAAATTAAGTATATTTACTTTTATTATATTGGAGAATAGTTTATTTGTTATTTCCTTGGTTTGAATGCATTTTTAAAAAAAAATTCTGAATCATTTATACTTTTCTGTACAATTTTTTTTTATGTTTCCTTAACAATAATTACTGTTAAGCTTTAAATCGTTAACTTACAATTATTACCATGATTATAGTTTTAAAAAAAATCTTTTTTTAAAAATGAAATGCTTATAACATCCACGTTTTAGCGACACGACCTGGACAAACAATGTATCCCATCCTCTAACCCAAACATTCAAATAATAAAATAAAATTATAAAACTGTCAACTCTGAAAATTTGAGAGTAGTGAATGGGAAGGAATGATAACGGAGTCCAAATGAAATCTCTATCTCTATTTATATATATAAGACGCATTTGTTGTCTGTCTGTCTGTCTGTTCCCTAATAACTCAAGATCCAGACAACCAAATAACGTGAAATTTGGTACACGTACACAAAATTATACCGGAAAGGTTATTAAACAGGTTTCGTTCCATATATATAAGATACTGGGGGCCGGGGGCCCAAAATGTAGTTTTTCCCTATATGAGCTATATAAAATAAAAATTATTGAAAATTAAGACGTAAAATAATGACGCAAATTAATAAACATTTTGGTGTCGAGATTAACAAGAAGGCGATTATCGCCATAAAATAATTTTTTTGTTGTTGCTTTGTTGTTGTTGCTTTTGTTGTTGCTTTTGTTGTTGTAGTTGTTGTTTTGTTGTTGTTGCTTTGTTGTTGTTGCTGTTATTGTTGTAGTTGTTGCTTTGTTGTTGTTTTGTTGTTGATGTTTTTGTTGTTGTTTTGTTTCTGTTGTTTTTGTTGTTGTTGCTGTTGTTGTTTTTGTTGTTGTTGTTTGCTGTTGCTGTTGTTGTTGCTGTTGTTGTTGCTGTTGTTGTTGCTGTTGTTGCTTTTGTGTTGTTTTTGCTGTTGTTGTTGTCCACATCCCTTGCCCTGCGACGACAATGTCCTTCATGTTGTTATTGCTTTGTTGTTGTTGCTGTTGTAGTTGTTGTTTTGTTGTTGTTGCTTTGTTGTTGTTGCTGTTGTTGCTGTTGTTGTAGTTGTTTTGTAGTTGTTTTTGTTGTTGTTTTGTTTTTGTTGTTTTGTTGCTGTTGCTTTTTCTGTTGTTGGTTTTGTCGTTGTTGCTGTTGTTGTTGCTGTTGCTGTTGTTGTTGCTGTTGCTGTTGTTGTTGCTGTTGTTGTTTTGTAGTTGTTGTTTTTTTGTTGTTGCTTTGTTGTTGTTGTAGTTGTTGTTGTTTTGTTTTTGTTGTTTGTTTTTGTTGTTTTGTTGATGTTGTTGTTTTTGTTGTTGTTGCTGTTGTTGTTAAACCCGGGAGAAGCCGGGTACTTGCCCCTAGTAGTAAATAAAAATCAACCCGTAAAAACAATGTTTTTGACTGTAAATCGCTTATATATGAGACACACTTTAAAAAAGTATTGTTTATGTTCAATATAATACGGCTTAACTAATTCAATTCACTCATTTTCTTACTTGTCATTTGTAAACCCTAATCATTTTAGCCAAACGCCTCAAAAGCGCCCACCCACGTTTTTAGTCATATTACATCATAGTACTTGAGCATTTAAGTTTAAATTTTTTTTATCAATCCAGAAAAATATTTTTCCTTCACAATGTTGTGAAAAAAAATATTATTTTCTTCTTTTTAGTCCGCTTATAAAAACGTGGTTTTTAAAAAAATATTTTTTTAAACTTCTATTTATTTTATTCTTTTTACTCTAAGTGTATGCTATGGTGAGTTTTGAAGTATTGATTATGTTCAAATATAATACGCATTGCCCGACAAATATTTACAGACTGGAAATGACTGATCTCCCCTTGATGTTAAACATGGTTGATGTGGTCGGGGTTGGTGTAAACTCGGCACGTGAATGTAATGTAAACAAAAGCAGACGGATAATACATATGTTTATATATAGATAAACTAAAAAGCTCAATAATTTAATAACTGTACATTCGATCGATCTGAAATTTTGATACAAGGCATTGTCATCCAAGATCGATCTGTGGTAAAATTTTGAGATCTCTAAGACCATCAGAATTGGTTTAATTTTCCGTTGGCAGATTGGAAAAATTGTTGACAGACAAACAAGAACAAAAGTGAGTTAATAAAAACGTGGTAAAAAAGCACGAACTTTCCATCAAGTCACCCACAAAATGGATTTAAAAATTTGAAAGAAAATCTTTGTTAAATCTAAAAAATGCCTTTATCCTACACCCAATATCCTCCCCCCTTTTTTTCCCCCAGATCTCAATTATATGGCACCAAGTGGGAGGCGGAGATGCCATATTTGCTTATTAGAGTCGGTTTATTGTCTGGTATTGGCGCGTTCCAATACATGGGTGGCTCAGTATAATATATCTGTATAATATATCATCTCGCGTATCGCGATGTACTTCTGAAATGTATATTAAGACACTTCAAAGCGGTGAGACATTTAGTGATTCAGATGTTCAAAATGCTGGTTTCCGAAGACCTGGAATAAACGATAGATTCTTTAAATTTACAAAGCCAAAGAAACTGCGAGTTGATGAGTGGGACAGAAGAGAACATTCTGATACTGTAGTAGTAAGACATCAAATCCTTTTGGGAGTCTAAACACAGTCGTTTCTTGCTGCAATAAATGTTAGTAATGAAAATAAAGATTAACTTTTTGAAAACACATCATTATATTTCATTAATTTTATTTTGTAGTTAAGAGATTTGCTGCTAATATTGCTCACATTTTTTTGTGCGAATAGAACCTATAAATAAAATACAAAAAACAAATATAGTTTTATTTTAAAACATCTTCGTGATTTGGACTTTTGATCAGAGAATCGAAAAGACAACTCCGAAGTATGTAGCCAATAATAACAAACCTAACTTCACCAAATATTCGCCAAAAAGAAAAGAGAGAAAATTATAACTTATTAAAATAAAATGATCTAAAACGTAAAACATTATGATTGTGCGTGTAATCCAGTTTATTAGTCAAGCTCTTTTATCGTTTACCAACGACCAGATTATGTTTATTAAGCTCATGCACTGTCACACAAGTATATAGGTGAGTTGAAATTAGAGAAACACAGAGATCGAAGCGAAGGCAGGGCATTTTCAAACTTTAAAAATAAAACAAACCCTAAAAACAAAGTTTTTGACTATAAATCCTTAATATATGAGACATAACTAAAAGTATTGATTATGTTCAAATGCGACAAACATTTACAGACTGAATCTGTCTTAACTCCCCTGTGCTTTATAACCCGGGGGGGGGGTTGGAGAGGGGAAAGGTATGGTCACCGAACCGATCGCTGGACCGAGCTCAGCGTGACACGTAAAATGTAAACAAAAGCACGCCGGTACATCGACGGTGTGGCGTCAACGCGCGAACTGAACTGTCACGTGAAGAAAAAACAATAACAAACCGTGAAATTGAAGTACATATGTCGTATAGAGATAAACTAAAAATGCATTAATTTAATTACGGTACGTTCGATCGATCTGAAATTTGGAAAAGATGCATTGTTAGGTGACACAAGTCTATGTGCGAAATTTCAGCTCGATGGCATCACGGGAAGTGTGTCATTTTTAACTTTTCTTTTTCCGCCCGACGAAGAGATGACAACAGACAGAGAGACAAGACTTCGAAGTTAATATAAGGGATTTAATAAACAGTTTTTCCATGTAGACTGATCTTTGGCTTGTGATTATAATCGAACGGTACGCGGTTGGAGTCCGAAATTAGAGGCTATTTATAACAGTACCGGGCTTACGTGTCCCCGTATCCATGTGGTTATTGGATAACTAACGTGTGACCAGTGGATAATCATTACTGAGATGGTGGAATACAATACTACGTTTCTTTTGAACGGATCACTAATCACCTGATTTTTTTGATGTTGTTGTTGGTTGTTGTTTTTGTTTGTTTTGGTTTTTTTTTGGGGGGGGGGTACTCATGAAATATGTGCTGACAAAATCTTTGACGTGTATTGAATAAAACATTCTTGTTTTTTACAAATTTTTCAAGCAGTAAACAGCAACTGTATGGATTGGTTGTTTTTTTTACGTGCAATCTAAGAAAATGTCAATCTTAATTTTTAAAAGAATGAGAGTAGTCTATTTAATTTAACTTTGAATATTTAAAACATTGACTTGCATCCCATCATTCTCTTGCAATTATCCATTCTTTTTAATCCACGGCACAAAATTGTATCCATGATGTACCTTCCTATCCTCGACACACCATTGCATCTTTGACAAAACATTTTTATCCTTGACACACAATCGTATCTTTGAAACACCATCGCATCTTTGACACACCATCGTGTCTTTGACACACCATTGCATCTTTCACACACCATCGCATCTTTGACACACCATCGCATCTTTGACACACCATCGCATCTTTAACACAAATCGCATCTTTAACACACCATCGCATCTTTGACACACCATCGCATCTTTGACACACCATCGCATCTTTGACACACCATCGCATCTTTGACACACCATCGTATCTTTGAAACACCATCGCATCTTTGAAACACCATCGCATCTTTGAAACACCATCGCATCTTCAACACACAATCGTATCTTTGACACACCATCGCATCTTTGACACACCATCGTGTCTTTGACACACCATCGTGTCTTTGACACACCATGATATCTTTGACACTCTTCTTAACACAAAATTAGCTTCACATCGATATCCCCTTTCTTTCCTAACTCACTTTACTCACGAAAGCCAGCACTTATAACGCACTGTCTGGAAACTGTATTAAAATAGATTGTCTGTAGCCAATGATCCTCCTGGGTGGGTAAACACACACATACACACACGAATGCTCGGACGAACACACAAATAGAAAAGAGGGGAAGAGAGAAAGGGGGAGAGAGAGAGAAAGAGTAAGGGGGCTGAAAAAGAGTGGGGGACAGAGGTGAGAGGGATGGAAGGAAGGAGAGGTGTAAAACAAATTCCAAGGCTTTGAAAATATGTACCGTATATACTCGTTCGCAAGCCGACCTTTTTTTGGACAAAATCTAGGGGGAAAAGTGGGGGTGGGGGGGGTCGGGGGTCGGCTTATGAGCGGGTCATAGGTGATTTCTGCATGGATATTGAATATCGGTGTTGTTATTGTAGATTATCAATGTCCTTTTCTACATTCTACAAGATTCGACTGTTCTATCAGAAGCTTTAATATACTATTAAAAATCAGCACTTACCTTTTTTAATCATTTTATTTATTTTTGGTGGACGTTTTATTAATAATTTTACAAATTTTGTTTTCAACCACGGATTTTAATGTACGCGTTTTTGTCACTGTTTACCAAATATTTTTTTTAAATACCGATAACTCTTGCTTAACAAAGAGCAGAGATACAAAGATAGGCAGTACAAAGTAAACAGTCATAATGACCGATTTAGCTTGTAGTTATTTTAAAAAAATATGTACAATTTTTTTTAAGCTGTCCTATTATTTTTTGGGGGGTCGGCTTGCGATAGGGTTAAACATTTTTAATACGTTTCCCTTCCAAAAGTGTGTGTGGGGGGGGGGTCGGGTTATGAACGAACGAGTACATATGGTAAATATTTTCTTAACAAAAGCTCTGAATTTAGTATCTGTGTGGAGATGTTTACAAACATATCTTTTCAAACCTTGCTTTAAAAATTAACAACCAAACATTTCTCTGACTGATAAACGTTGCTAAAGCGTGGCTCCATGTCCTTAGATGTTTTGTTTAATTAGGATGTGAATGTCTTAAATTTAATGCATTTTTAGGTGCGTGTTACTATGTTTCTGTAAGTCGTGGTGAGCAAAGCTGCTAACGGGGGTACCACCACATTTAACGGGGGTACCACCACATTTAACGGGGGTACCACCACATTTAACGGGGGTACCACCACATTTAACGGGGGTACCACCACATTTAACGGGGGTACCACCACATTTAACGGGGGTACCACCACATTTAACGGGGGTACCACCACATTTAACGGGGGTACCACCACATTTAATGGGGGTACCACCACATTTAACGGGGGTACCACCACATTTAACGGGGGTACCACCACATTTAACGGGGGTACCACCACATTTAACGGGGGTACCACCACATTTAACGGGGGTACCACCACATTTAACGGGGGTACCACCACATTATAGAAACATTTATATTATTATTACTAATTTTATTAATATCTCAATCGACTTATTTCCTAAGTGCTTCATTGTTTGGTATGGATGTTATGAGTGCGAGTTTAGATTCGCTGGGAGTTTTCTTTCTCGGTACATCAAAATATCATCCAAATATAAACTCGGATGTTTGACATTTTAAAATACAAGAAATATTTGATTTTTTTCTTCTGATACTCTGCCTTCATTTTAAAAACTCGGTAATGTTTTAGAATCGATTTCAGATGGTCACATTTTCAAACATGCTAAAACTTTTCGATGGAATGCTGCCTTTTATGTTAAATTCGATTAGCCAGGTTTTCCCAGAAATTTAAATGTATTTCGTCAGAAATCAGTTTGACTCATATTGACGCTGTAAGATCCTGTAACTCTATAAATAAAATTACACCGTGGTTTTAAATAATGTAACAGAATCAAATTTGACGCCACTGGTTTCTTTGACATGATAATAATATGAAACTTATTTTTGCTTCGTTGCTGGCATCATAACTGAAAGTCGCTGCTATGCTGACATGTAGACGCTGATATGCTCAAATATAGCGTCTGACTTCCTCGTACTTACGGTCATTGAACCGCCAGACAATAAAAACACCACATGCCTCACACTCACCCACCCACCCACACCCACACACCCCCACACCCACGATCTATTGATCCCTATCACGCTCTGGGTTTTCCTACCCAATTAAACTAAGGCTATCCAGTTACTCATTGGGCATTTATATAACAAACATCTACCAGCAACTCATTACCCTTGACCCTTTGTGATACCCGCCAATTTCCTTTGTGTGTGTGTGTGTGTGTACTCTTGGTGCCCATCTCCCCGTTGAACTAAACCATCATGACATAAAACCCGGTAATTAGATAAACTCCGCCTACATCAGGGTAGCCCCCCCTCCCATCATTCAATTCGTCGGTCCCTATACATGATGAGTGGGGTGGGAAAGGAGGGTCACAGTGAAAATATAACGGAGAAAAGTCACACGGTTTGATTAAAAGTCAGAGATTTTTAAAAATGTCACGGGGAATTATGTGAATGTTAATTGTAGACATTTGTTTATAAATTCAGTATAAGTAAATGAAGAGACCCGATTGGTCAATAGTCATTAGGATTGTAGTTCAACGTGCTATTTTTTTTTAAACAGAACAAACAACATAACAAGACGAAGATTACAGATTATACATCGATTGTATTAAGCAATTGCTCAGAGACATCTCACACCAAGGATTGTCATTTAATTCGACATTGGTTATTGTGTTGTTATATTGTTAGTGGCAGTGTATAAGAGCCTCTCTCGAATCTCCTAGACACATCTCATAGCGCGAATGATTTAAAGGGATGGTTTTGCGATTCTAATGTTGCATTTGTTTAAAGAAAACTCAATGATACGAGGGTTCAAATTTCGCATCCCTCAATTTTTGTTCTGTTATTTTTTTCCGTGTGACTTTTAAAACGTCTTCATAAGAAGAAAAATGGTCACAAGTTATGCCTGTAAAAAATTCACAGGAAGAAAGTAAGATGGATTCACATAAAATATATTTAACTAGATCCGACCCGTGGCGTAGCATACGCCGCAGAATTGCTAATAGATAGTGCAAAGAAAGGGGAAAAAGAACGGGCACAAACTTCTCAGTCTGCTTATTATGTTAGTTACTAGTGTATCACCCGTCAAAAATGACGGAAGTTTACAAAATAAATACACATCAGATTTAAAAACAACGTAATACAGAACTTTCATTTATTTTATTTATTTGTATTTTATTCATTTATTGTCATATTGAACAATTTTATGCAGAACGTTCGAAAAGTGTTATTTTTGGTACAGTAATTTGGTGCGCTCCTTTCTAAAATTAGTAGCACTATAAAACAAAATCGATCACAGTGCCACCTAACAGCATTACATTACAACAACACAGACCACAATACTTTATTTTGAGCGGCGTGCTTTAAAAATCTTTTAATGTCAAATTACGATGCGCACATTTTCTTGTACGCATCTTAAAATTAGCTGCATATTATTATAACATGTACATTTGGTTTGGCTTTTACATAACCTATATACACTTGTACAATTTAAAATTTGGCTACCGGACTTATTAACATAAGTAGATTAAACTAAATAAAGTAAACCTTAAAACGCTTAATTAATTATTTTGTATTGCGAATTGAATATTTTATGTTTATTCCTTTGCAGTCGGAATTACATACGCCATTATAAAAGTCAAAACTTAGTACAAATTAACCTGATAATTTAAAGCTTTTTGAAATTCTAAATTGAATTGAACTCCTTCGTTTCCGTGGTTCCAAAACATTTGTTTTCCTTAAAATGGCATATCTCTGTTTCATTTAAGATTTTAACTAATAGATGATTCTGATAAATAACTTGGCAAATACAAAATGTAATAACCAGCAACTAATACTGGGGGAAAGGGTCAGCACACTCGCGCTGCAAAGTGCGGGTATATTTCTTGTACATATATATAGACTGCGTCTTGCTTGCTCTAGTTTCTGGCGAATTATGTTATATATATATATATATATATATATATATATATATATATATATATATAGAGAGAGAGAGAGAGAGAGAGAGAGAGAGAGAGAGAGAGAGAGAGAGAGAGAGAGATTTAGACACGAATGCAATAAATAGTTTTTTTTAATTGATTTTTGTTACTTTTTGAAAAATCTCAAATCAGTGATTGAATATCCATTGCACGGAACCATCTCACTTTTTTTTTGGTTGGGGTCGCGTAAGCCTAGATACACGTGTATCAAAATTTATATAAGCTCCTTATAACTGGATACCAATTATACATAAAAGGATAAAATAAGAGGATAGCAAGAATGTTAGTGTGACTTCTAATTTGTCTCACTAAGTTTGAGTTTAACTCTTCATCTCCTATGCTAATAATCTCCTCAAGACTAAGCCTTTTTGTCTAAACTCTCTAAACCTTTTAATACGTCGGGCAAACAGCGCAAGCAACGCAGGATTAGAAGTATCCGAGGTTCTCGAGTCAGATGGAAATGTTGTGTTCCCATAAGATGATGTACTAAATTCATCTCAGTCGTTTTGAGTATTAAGCAAACGAGTTTTTAAATATGAAGAGAGGCGAATCACGGATTATGTTATAGATTGTGTCATATAAAATTCACTTTTCGATAAACAGAAATATATATATATATATATATATATAACAAGTATTCTTGCCATTTTTTCTGCCGCATTCCACACACACTATCTAATTTCATATAATAACGCTTCCCCGAATCATGATTTCTTACACTAGATAAAATCTCAATAACTCTCCTTAATGGGGTTGTCTGATGAAACTAATTAAATTTTAATATGATTTTTTTTGTAAACTTGCAATAATATCTTTTTTTTTCTTCCTGAGTCAACTGTTGTCATTTTTTGCGAACAGTTCCTTAGTTCTATCGCACTGAATATTTGTGTTTACATGGTTACTCAATCCTGATGTCATAACCACGCTACATGATCAATTATTTCTAGGTCGATGCCTATTGTAAGTTTCATTACACCGCAATCAAGACAGATCAAGCGAGAGATTCACAATAATCGGTAGTGTCAGTGCGGGATTACAATCTAAGAATGATCCTAGATGGTCGAATTTACCTCGACCATCTAGGCGTAAATGAGGAAATAGGATGACCACCGCCGGAGGACGATAGAGCACGCCTAATAGCATTACAATATGTTCTCTAGAGCAGGAATGACCTTTACGCATGGATCACGTGTTTTCTAAAGCTTGGATATGATAGGTCAGCACCAGTAAATTTAACCTGGGGAAAACCTTAGTTCATTTCCTGAATAAATCAGGGAATATCGCGTTATTTCGGGGCACTTAAAACAATAATCACAATCTGTTTGGAGGTAATTAATCATCAGTTCGAACACATCTCTTACCTCTTTTACTTGTTGTGTTTTAAAGGCTATAGTAATTTATAAATGGAAATCACAATATCAGAAACGGGTAAATTACTGAATGACATATAATATCAAATTTAAAAAAAAATTGATTTCCCAGTCATAAATTGTTGTTGATGCATTCATCTTAAAGATGGAGCAGAGCTTTAGGCGTGGAATGCAATGCATTCATGTTTAAGAGCATTGCATTTAGAAAACCATATGTATGCGCTCTGTTGTTTTTGTCGTTGAGCTGTTACAATTATTATATCAATAAAATGAATCATATTCTAGGTTTCAAATAAATGAATAATATTGCCTAATTTTAACCCACTACTTAAATTTATAATCAGGTCATGTGACGTTTCGAATCGTGTCACGTGATGTTATTGCATATTATGTATTACTTGTATCCATTTAAAGATAAGCTAATTAATTTAATTTCTGTTCATTAAACACCTACAGGATTTGTTAAGTCGTGGGCCGCATCAGATTGTTTATTTTTCTAAAGTTCTCCTTTGATTTATACTACTGACTGCAGGTCAATGGCAAAATGGTTTACATATTCGTAAGGTAGCTTACAGATTATTCAAGAACATTCTTGGATCCACTAACCATGGTTAACATTTATGTCTATTGTCTCCTGTTCAACTAAGTACTTCTGTTTCCTGATTTACGGGATGAGTATCTTAGGGAATCGTCCTATTCACAGAAAAATCGCGCCCTCAACATATATTGGAACAAGAATTATCAAATATTAATCTTGGTCTTTCATACATTAGCGAAAATTATTTAGATTTTCATATTTAAAATATGTCGATGTGAAGGAATAAAATAAACAACCATTTTTTCAAAGCTTAAGCCCATTTTTTTAAAATGTAAAGCTTTTAAGTTTTTTTTTAATTTTCAAATTTAATTTTGATATCTTTAATCTTGTAAACTAAAATGTCTCAAATAAATGAAACAGATTTAGAAAAATGTAATTTACTTTTTTTACTTATTAGTATAAAACTGATAAATATTTTATTTACCTGTTAACTTGTAGAACGATTATAAAAGAAGAAGTTAAAACCATTGAAGAAGACATGTACATTCAAGCATCAAGAGCTCACTATGCTAAATTCAGATGAACTTCAATACAAAAATAGGAGAAATATTGCTAAAAACATTTATATCTGAACTTATCAATGCAGCCATTTTAAAATAACAAGCAATTTTAAAAAATTAATAAAGCAACGTCCATTTAAGATGTAAATGCAGGCAAATCAACTCACCGTATCAAACACAGGCATTTCAACAAAACACATATAGTAATTATTTCAGTTTCAGCTACATATTTGAAACGATTTTTTTCAATTATTTTATTAACTGTTTTGACATGTTTGACCCCCAGATGAATTCTTTTACTTTTGTTTAGAAAAGTAAAACAAAATTGCTTGATTGATTTTTAAAGAAATTAATGTATGTTACACTCAAAAGCTTTCGACATTTCTGATCCTTCCAGGCGTTGAACCAAAAACCCCGTACCGCCCCTCCCTGCATTGACAAGCTGATGGAGGACACCAAACGGTACAACACCAACTCCATCTCGCCCTTCTACACCCACCAGAAGAGGACGTGTGGTTACTTCTTCACCAGGGACACGGACAACAGGCTCCACAAGAACGGTGTGCCCCCAAGTGACCTCGTGGCCTGGAGGACCAACTATACGTCCATGTGACCTGCCAGGGGGAGGGGGTATCAAAGGTCAACGGTCAGAGGAGAGGAAAAACGATAACTGTTTTCTAATACCAGATCCAAATTAAGAAACGAAACAAAAACATCCAAAGTAATTAGCGATGTCATTTTTACCCATCGAGTCAAGGCAAAAAAGATTAACATCATCAAAATAAAAATGAAATCTCGAGTTTGAATTGACAAAAAATAAAGCTCCGAGCTTTAGAGAGAGAAAAAAAAACTAGATTGTATTTACTGTTCATTAAAAAAAATATCCAACTCTTCCAATGCCATTCGGTTGCTTAGTTCAGCATTTGAGTTTATTTCTAAGTTATGTTTCTTTGGCGAAACTTTCCAGCTGTTAAAACGCCATCAATCATTGTGGATTTCGGAACACCGGAAGAATAGTTGATAAGGTTTTTGATAGGAATGTGCTAGGAGACCATTTTAGCATATGAGTGATTTTGAAATAAAACATACTATTACATTGGATAATTTTTTATATAATCTTTTATGGCGGGTTAATTATGATTAATCTATTTTTAGGAGGGTGGGTGGATGTGGGTGTCGGAAGTATACAGCTACTTAACATTCTCCAAATTTCTAACGGTTATTTCTCATTCAATCTACCAATACGTATCCTTTGAGTCCAGATCCTTTTCTTTTTACAACCAATTAGTGTACAATTCCGTTCCCATCTCTCATCACAGCCCACCGCAGCTTTCATTTCCGGGTCATTGATTCTGTCCTGGCGTTTAGGGCAGATGCCCTCAGACACGACTTGTGGGGATCGTACCCGCCCCATCGGTTGTTGTTTATCTGACTCTCCAGGTCACTGTCTTGGGAGCCTGACAACATAGGGAAATGCCGTAAAACGCTAATAAACACGGACACATAAATAAAATTTTCACTATTCACCATTTAATTGTTGTTGTTTTTTCACGTTGAGTGCTATTGGCGTGTGAAATAATCCGTTCATTTTTTTTCTTGAAAATCCTGGCCCAATAAGCGCTTTACAAAATGAATGTGGGAAGATATGAACCAGATCTTTTTTTATACAAAAAGTTTGAGAAACACTGGCTCTGAGAGTGCATCATTCCATACGACGAGTTTTTGTCTTCCCATGTTCGTTTCATTACAAGTTTATTTTTATTTTGTTTTTGATAATGAGCTTTGTTGTTTGTTTTTGTTTTTTTTTAATTTGTGAAGACTCACTTTGTTTTTTGTCATTCTTTTGGGTGTTATAAGAGCCATGATCTTAAATAGAGTTTTAAGGAAAAATTATGTTTGCAGCTTTCATAAAGTCGTATGATTTTTACTTAACAATGACCCGCTCTTTATTTTGTCAGAGCTTAATTGTTGATTAGATAACATTTACTTTATTCATACGAAGCAACCTCGCTCATTAAAACAAGAGTCAACAAGTCTGCACATGTCTTCAGATTTTCTTACTACACAACATAGACAAATTCTAAATTGAGTTAACGTAAAAAATATTTAAAAAACGTAAAAAAAACAAGTTTTTCACTATAAATCCTTTATGTACTAGACGTAACTAAAAGAATGTTCATTATAATACGCAGTGCAAGACCATCCAAAAATACAAAATTGCTGTTGTGTCTTAAAACATGTTTAACATAATGCGCACCGATCAGGAATCTATATATATGATTCTCTTCGTGGTCGAACCCAGCGAGACACCAAGCTGCAAGTATGTTCAACAGATACTAATTTTAGAAAGCAGCGCACCAAATTACTGCACCAATGCATCAAAAGGTGTGCAAATTAAATATGCGCTGTAAAAAAAAATTGATGTCATTGTTTTCGCTGATATTTTAATTTTGTAAAAAGGGAACAATGTAAAATGTTATAAAATACTTTGTGTACATTTCAGAAAGTTTAATATTTCGAATTGATCAAACAAGGACAAGTTAGTTGGGATTTTGAAAAAGGTGGGCGCCGTAGGCGCCCAAAAAAAGTGCATTTTTTCAAAATAAATAGATTTCAGCTGAACACTTCCGTCATTTTTTACGGGTGATACACCGCGGGTCTCTCCAGAGTTCCTTCTTTTCATTCACTCACAGTCGTTTGCCCAAACCCACCCCATTTTGACAACCGTGTCTTTCAGGAAGTCTTCACCCGTCACTAAATCATTAGTGGCGTATGCTACGCCGCGGGTCAGCTAGTATGTTTATAAAAAGAGTTGTCAATAAAATACGCACCTTATTGCGCGACAGAAAGGTTGTTCAATATAATACGCACCGCGACACTCTATCTCAAAAAATAACATGATACATAGGAATAAATAAAATAATCTAAAAATTCAATAATTTAATTACAGTACATGCGATTGATCTGAAATTTATATACATAGTTTTTATCATCGGCAGGAAACTGCCTGCTAAATTTCAGCTCGCTAGCTTACGAGGAAGTGGGTTAAAAATCAATCCAAAGTTTTGGCGACAAGCAAGCAAGGGCGGGAGCAAGCAACCAGACACCACGAGTTAATATAAAGGATTTAATTAATTGTGCAGATGGCCGAGGGAAAAAAAGGAAGCGGGGCCCTAAGTTTTAAATCTTTGGGTTTATTATATAGGTTTTTTAAAAAAATGAAATGATAATAATTACAATTTTAATTTTTTTATTAAAAAAAACCTTTAAATGCATTGCAGAAACAAGAACTCAGTTTTGATCCCGAAAATTCAATGAAGGTTTTGAAGTTAAATACCCTTATTGAAAGTTCCTCTAATTTAATTCAATAAACTTATGACTTTTATTCATATTACATGCTTGTATATCTACATCGACTGTCAGGAGAAAAGCTAAATCTTTTCAGAATACAATGAGCTAGTAGTATACTACAAGACAATGTTCTGTTTTGAACATGATCTCCCTAATATAAGAGGAAATATTATTGAATATGAATTTTAAAAAGTTAAAATAAATAGAAAACCTTTTTACAAAAAATTATAATAATTTAAAAAAATATATTATTTTAAATTTTAGCATTACGAGTTTTTTATGTCTCAACTAATACTTAAAAAAAACAGGAGGATTACTGTATTGATGCACTGCTGTGGGTCTTATATCTTGTAACCGGATCTTTTAGATGTCATTGCGAACTTCTCAATTCTTGGCAGTGGCGTAGCGAGGGGGGTGCAGGGGGGGGACATATGTCCCCGGGCGCCACGTTAGGGGGCGCCAAAATGAGTATTAAATATTAATATTTAATTTTATTTTGATGTAAACTTATGTATCTAAAATACGCTTGCAAGACTGAATTTTGAAGCTCCGAAAATATCTTCATTACAAGCCAGTTGGCAAGCATGATTGTGGCGCCCCAATTGAGCATTAAGGGCACCATTATACTCAGAAATAAATTACACATCCACAATGTAGGATTGCTGATGGCTTTTAAAAAAAACAAAAAACTGTGAGTTGCTGGGAGTAAATCGCTCAGGGCTATTATATTCACCAATTAATAAAGCTGTTTAGTGTTTCTGCGGCTGGATAGCGAAGTCAATAGTGCACTCGCCTCACAAGCTGAGGGGCTTGGGATCGAGCCCACATTAAAGCCACAATAGAAATGATGAATTACTAACGCTAAGAAATTCCTCCACTGACCTGGAAGGGTGATGAGGCGCCAACCAAGGTCTACAAAGCCCCTAGTAAGTTCTAATGGAAACATTAGGACCACCTACGACTAGTGGCGTCACTAGGGGGATGCGTTGAGGTGGGCCGCCCCAGATGACACCATCAGGGGTCTGACACCAAAATAAAAAATGTTACTGTGTACGATTGTATGTTAAAAAAAAAGAGAAAGACAACAATTTTTTTTCACGTAGAAAAAAACACCAAAAAAAACACCAAAAAAAACACCAAAAACAAAACAAAACAAAGCAACAAACAAACCAAATACAATGAAATACGTTAAACGCGAAAACTTTAAGTGGGAATGCGAGGGGTGTAGAACGCACCAGGGTGACACCAAAATGTAAAACTCTGTATGTTCCCGTTACTTGGCACTGAAAGACTCGGAGGAGGTCTATGCGTTAAGTCGTGAAGGGGTGACACCATGAGCTACCTCACCGAGTGACACCAACCCTAGTGACGCCTCTGTCTACGACCATCGGTTACATCATCACGTTCAAACTCAAAATCTTCATTTGAGTTAGCAAATGGTTTCAACAAATGGAGAAAGCCAGAAAAACTACAGTCTCATGAAAACAGTCTTGGCCACCGCATAGATTTTACTACATGGAAGGAAGCCGAGCAGAGGATACTTGATAAAACTGGAATTGATGTCCAAGTACAAGTTCAAATTCAATTGGAAAAACAACGTTGGCGCGATATTTTGAAAAAGAATGCTTACCTGTATTAAGTTTCTAGTTTCACAAAATTTGGCACTGCGTGGCCATGAAGAACATCTGCATAAGGTGCGAGGATCAAAATGTTGGAAACTTTCTCTCTGTAATCATTCAACATCCCCGAGAAAATCCAGGTTCTGTATCTTATTTATCACCGGAAATCCAAAATGAGTTTATCCACCTACTTAATCCACTGTAAGGAATCAGCTGTTGAGTGAAATCAGCGAAAAAAACAAGTACTACGGTATTTTACTTGACTCAACACCCGATCAAGGACACCGGGAACAGCTTTCTCAAGTCATCAGATTTGTGTATGTGGATTTTTCAAACTAAAAAAGTAACAATCAAAGAATCATTTTAGGTTTTTTTCAGATACATTCCAAAGACGCAGCAAGCCTTGAAAGAGTTATCGTAGAGAAACTTGAAGCTGATAACATACCTTTAGCTGACTGTCGGTTACAATTTTATGACAATGCTGCTGTAATGACTGGGCATATATCCGGCATTAAACAGCGAATATGTGCTAGAAATCACAGAACAGTTGAAAGTATATTTGTTTTTCTCTCGTTCAACAACTCGTTGGGAAGAATTAAAAAGAGTTGTGCCAATGACAGTGAAGAGGGATTCTGAAACACGCTGGAGTGCACGATCAGAAGCTGTTTATGAAGGACTAGATGAACTAGTAGGGCTGTTAAAAAAATTATCAGAAGATGCAACTATGACGCCTGACACCAGAAGTGATGCAGAAACTTTGCTTGCAGGTATATTGAACATTAACTTTCTAGTTTTGTTACATTTCTGGAACATCATACTTGGGAAAATTGATCGTGTCCAGAAACAGTTGCAGAATTCTACTATGAATTTCAAGGTAGCAGCATCTGATCTTGAATCGCTGGAGCAAGAAATTGTCAAAATGTGTAATAATTTGAGCCAGGTTGCGGTAGACAATGGAAAAACAAGATGCACAACTTGGGGAATCGAGGTTGACAGAAAGATTAGATTGCATAAGATGATACCTGGAGAATTAGAAAGAGATGCAGGACTTTCTGCAGAAGAAGAAATTGCACGTGTTATGAACAGCGTAATTGATAGACTCCAACAGGAGATATCAATACGGTTTTTACATTTAAAAAAACCTAAACACCAAATGTGGATTTTTACTAGACGTCAAAACTCTTCTCGCTGTCGATACACTTCGTCAAAATTGCTTAGATTTTGGAAATTTCTACGACATTGACGTCAATGGTCACGAATTGTGCACAGAAATCGGAGCAAAATGCTGCTCAGTACACGGACTGAAATTCTACCGGAAACTCCTTTGGATCTTCTTGGTTTTATGGAGATGACGTATTTCCGAATCTGCGCATTTCACTGCAAATACTTCTAACAATTTCTGTTTCAATTGCAAGCTGTGATCTGTCCTACAGAAAACTGAAGCTTATTTAGTCTTGTTTACATGCTTCAATGGGACAAAATCGTCTAAGTGATCTTGCACTTCTTAGCATCGAAAGAGAAACACTTGAGAATATTAATTTTGACAACGTGATTGACGAGTTTGCGACAGTCAAATCAAGGAGGATAAATTTGTTGTAGACTATGTCTATTCCAGTCAAGTATAATTAGTAGAGTATATACTTTTTCAAATAAATTGTTAACAATCGTATAGAGAATTATTAGTATGTATTCTATTTCATTAAAAATACCAGATGCTTTGAAAATGAACCATATAAACCGTAAAGTTTCAAAATTTCTTGGGGGCTCAGTGAGCCCCCAGAATATGTCGGTCCAAGAAGGGGCGCAGACTTGGTGTCATGTCCCCGGGCGCAGATGACCCTAGCTACGCCACTGATTCTTGGGGAGATGGATCATTATATCCTTCTCTTAATGGAAGACGTGTAACTACATTAGAGGGCACTGACAGGAGTGCGGGATCTTTCACGGATGACTGGCGTCGTGTTGCTAACTTAAGTCTGACAAGTTTCTCTTGGTTAAATTCGGAATCACAAACAAAAGAAAAAAAATAATAATCTCCCCCAACCCCCACACCCGCAAACCTCTTTCTAGAGATTACTTTTTACGCTCGTGTATCTTTCTTAACATTGGGAATTTCGTATCTTTCGTTCGCAGGAGTCAAAGCACGTCTCTGTAATTAAACCACTTAAATTAATTTAATTAAATCTTAGTTAAACATTGGCGGCTGGATAGCGAAGTCAATAGTGCGCTCGCCTCATGAGCTGAGGGGCGTGGGATCTAGCACATGTTAAAGCCACAATAACAATGTTGATGAATTACTATTGCTAGAAAGTCTTCCGCTGATCTGGAGAGGAGATTGGCGCCGCATACTCTACCAAGCCCAGAGAAAGTTGTAATGGAAAAATTACATTAGAACCCCATACGACCACAAGGTTATGGGACTAAAAAAAATTTAAAAAAAGAATAAATTTAAAATAAAAAAACCACCTTGAAACACCAGAGGAAAGCCAAACAATCCCTTGCTCGTAAGTGATGGCTTAATGAAACTTGTGAACGCTGCTTCATTTGCCCCATAGGTCGTCATGGTCTGAAAAGGGGTTATTATTATTTATTAATAGTTAGGCTAGAACGTTTTTTAAAAAATACCGAGTCGTTACTCCTAATCATTGCATTGATATAATTGCACCGTTTTAAGTAACCCGTAGGCCTATCTCATTAATTTATTATTTTAATCCTGCTTTCTGCTATCGCTTCTTTCCTACTTGCAGTCAAACTTTTATTTTCGAGAAAGTTCAACTCAAGTATGGTATTGGTATTCATAAATGTAGCCAGCATTGTCGCTGTCGGATAAGCTACATTTCGGTCATTTTGTATACATATTTCAAGGTTTTTTGGCCTATGGAGATTTGGAAAAAGGCATCAGGCACGAGGTGAAGCCCAGAGGGGCCCACACGTACTCAGTTGTCAGGGGCCCAAACATTTCTAGCGGCGGCCCTGCCCGGGGTATAAATTGATTTGTGATATTGCAGGTGAATGACCTTGCATGCTTCTGGAATCATCATAATGATTTGGAGATATTAAGACGACGTAATAAATCACATGTCTGAAATGCACGAGAAGAAATCCCTTAATGATTGAGCTTTAATTGCCCAAATTTATCGCAGGAGTTGTCTCCTCCTGCAAAATTTAAACAAGGAAAAAATCTTATTAATTTTAATGGCACTCGTGTAATAATTATTGCAATACTGGACAAAACGTGCAGTTTTTCGATTTAAACAAAAGGTCACTCACTGTCATAAGTGAACTTGGTCAAGTCACGTTCGGTTTATTCCACGTGAATTATAACCTTGACTAGGGTCACGTGCCCTGACTTAAGGCGTAGAGTCACGAGACTAGACATTTGGTTGGGTATCGGAATAGTATTGTCAATACAATGTTGAACTATTCGAACACGTTGTTTTAGACATATGAGTGTATTGACAATAAAAATGTTGTATTTATTTACATTTTAGTTTTGATTAGTTTGGAATTTATTGCAAATAAATAAATATTACAAAATTAAATTGTAGAATTACATATTTTGTTAAAGAAATGCACCTGGGCAGCGCGTTTTTTACGAACACTTTAAGACCAGCTTGACCACGCAAACAAGCTTGACCAAATACACCACCTTGACCACACATACCACCTTGGTCATACATACCAGCTTGGCCATACATACCAGCTTGGCCATACATACCAGCTTGGCCATACATACCAGCTTAGCCATACATACCAAATTGGCCATACTTACCAGCTTGGCCATACATACCAGTTCATGCACCCCATTTAGCGTGGGGCGCCCATCACAACTCATTCTCTTTTGAACTATTGTTTTGCATATAGATACATATTTCTAATTATTATGAAAGTAGCATGTATATTATCAAAGTTGTGAAACTTTTAATGTTAATAATATTCATACAAATTTTTATTTATGTTTCGCTGCCTTGTAAATGATAGAGGGTTATGATGAGTGCTCCACGCTTTTATGTGCAGTGGATAGGTTAACGGATTTCACCTGTTATCATAGAAAAAATATATTTTCTTCTTTTTAGTGCACTTTCTATATGTAAATAAAAGCATTTACTTTTAAAAAAAAGATTTTTAAAATATTTTATTTTCTTTTTTTTTATCAAAATTTTTTTAATTTGTTTTTTGGCTACATACTTTTTGTTTCATTAGTTAAACTTCATTGTCAATATCTGAAATGTGATAATGGTAAAAATATAGTTTATTAATTACAAATTTATGTATATATATATATATATATATATATATATATATATATATATAAAGTTTCCCCAAATGAAAATTGAACCTCGTACCTCCAGGTGAGCAATCGATCACACTAACAATTCGACCAGCAAGACATGACGAACCTCGTTCTTTTTAAAATTATAATAAAAACTCTTTAAAATCCACTTCTGACGTCAGCACATTGAAATTACTTGTCTCCCTCTGGGGCAAATTGAGGTGTGGTTCATTGGTGAGTGATAATATAGACGTAAACTAAAAACTAAAAATGCATTAATTTAATTACGGTACATTCGATCGATCTGACATTTTGACACAATGCCGTGTCATTCAAGATCGATCTGTGGTAAAATTTTGAGATCTCTAGGACCATCAGAAGTGGTTTAATTTTACGTTACAAGATTTGACAGATAGATGGATGGATGTAAAATGTAACATACAAAGAGTGTGACTTAAATAGAAGCGTGTAATAATAAAATTGGATGTGACTGAATCAATCAATGTGTACTAATGTAAATTTTTGTGTTTAGTCAGACATAGAGAATGTTGATTTCTAGCGGCTTTTTTTAACAATCCAGAAAACTTTAGAAAAAATAATTATAATTTCCTAAGTTAACTTTTGTTCCTCTTTAGCAATGGCATTTTCAAAAGAGCTTTAGAGTACGATTATATGTTGCAAAAAATCGTAAAATTTTAGAGATAACATTCATATTGGAGATTAATATGAGATTTGTAGTTAACCCGTTAGTAAACTTTTCCCTATACCGTATCACGCCCAGATGGACGGAGATTAGTACTAAAACGCGGCTGTGATGCTCCTTAAACCAGTGGTTCTTAACCTTTTTGGGTCCATGCACCCCTTCAGATGCCTAAAAAAGTTCATGCACCCCCTCGTGACACTTGCAGAAAATGCATAATAAACTATGTTTATTTGAGGAACACAACAGTTGTAACAATAGGCAACAGGGAATTTAGTGAGAGATCTGCTGCTTCTTATGATTTAAATATGGGGACTGTTTTGGACAAAGTAACTCGCATGTCGTTCTCTGCATTCAACTTATTCATTGCCTCGGTTTTAATCGTTAAAAGTGTGGAGAATCCTGCTTCACAGAGATAGTTTGTGGCAAATGGAAGGAGAGTCAGTACTGCCCTCTTGGCTAGTTGTGGGTAGGAATCTAGCTGGGCGCACCAAAATTCAATCAAGGTATTGCAACTGAAGGCACGCCTCAGTACTTCTCTGGTTCTCAAATCAATCAGGTCATCTTTAGCAAGGTCACTGTCATCAATTTTGTCCAAGTCACAGAGAAAAAGGATTCCTAATTTAAAAGTCTTTCCTAGCAATTTCTTGACAGAAATATCCATCAAAGGACCTTTGCAATGTTGAAAGGTGCTCTGAAATTTCCCCTTTGATGTTGTCAGGCAGTGATCCCTCAGTGCTTCCTTCTTCAGATGATATTAAAACTTCATTCAAGTGTGGAAAGTTGGGCAAGTTGGACTTTTCTAGTCGTCGTTGGAATAGTTGCAGTTTGTTAAGGAAGGCCTGCAATCTCTCAGTAGCATCCATTAAAGTCAAAGCAGGTCCATGGAGAGATGTGTTCAACTCATTCAACATGGAGAAGATGTCAGCCAGATATGCCAAGTAATGAATGAAATTTGGACAGTCAAACTTGTCAGCAAGGTCACTTTCTTTTTCTCGCAAGAAAATGGCAAGCTCCACTGTCAGTTCTTCTAACCGAGAAACTATCCGTCCCCTGACAACCAGTGCACCTCAGTGTCGTAGAGCAAACCTCAGTGTCGTAGAGCGAACCTCAGTGTCGTAGAGCGAACCTCAGTGTCGTAGAGCAAACCTCAGTGTCGTAGAGCAAACCTCAGTGTCGTAGAGCGAACCTCAGTGTCGTAGAGCAAACCTCAGTGTCGTAGAACAAACCTCAGTGTCGTAGAGCGAACCTCAGTGTCGTAGAGCGAACCTCAGTGTCGTAGAGCGAACCTCAGTGTCGTAGAGCGAACCTCAGTGTCGTAGAGCAGAATGTCATGCCCAGAGCCCACCTAACGACAGAACAACTTGAAGAGGTGGTGGAACACGTAGAGCGAAACGTTCATTTTGCGAAAAAGTTTTTCCGTCAATTTCGACATGCGCAGAACGATGTGCGTACGAGTACGCCCTTTGACACGGCATGTCTTGCTTATGGTTTACATTTAAGATTATAAGTTGTTTTGCTTCCTCGTTTTCTTTTTTTTTCTCTGAATCGTTCATTCACCCCTGCAACACTGGTTAAGAACCCCTGCCTTAAACTATCTTTTGACATTAATACTTAATGGGTGATCATCCAATGACATTCATTTGATCAACCCACTCCTGCACATTTCTTTGATAATTCCAGAATACAGATTGTATCATGTTTGTTCCCTTGTGCATTACACACCAGCCAGGTTTTAAAAGTGTTTCCTTCGCATTGATAAATAGTGAAAAAGTCTTTGGAAATTTTTTAAGAATGTGTAAACGAAGATAAATTTTAATTTTAGCAAAATTTGAAGACTTGTTTAATTTGATAGAGTAGTTACACATTAAGGCGCAACGAACATACTAGTCTAGCACGGGTTGTATTAGCGCCAAAGAAAGAAAGCATTCATTTAGTCATTAAGGTTAATTGCAATAAACTGAATTATTTTCATAGTCATTTATCCGTTTTCAGACACCGGTTAGATCATTCATCATATTATAAAGAACATGATAATATAATTCTATTGACAATGTCTGTTTATTTAATAAAATATAAAAAGGAGGTCATTTAATTAACTACTTTTCAGGGATATCCCCATAGGTGCCGCCCATAAAGTACGTCACGCTATTTTGACCATTTTTAACCCCCCCCTCCACCCGTCACAAACTGTCACACATCTCGAAATCCTCCCCCCTTAAAGTACGTCACACTTTCGAACAGAAATTTTCTTTTTTATTAACAAAATAATTCAAATTTAATATAAAACAGCGTGACGTCACACATGGCCGGACAACCCCCTCCCCCCTGTCACAAACTGCCACACTTTCTTACACCCCCTCCCCCCTCTGGAGCGTGGCGTACTTTATGGACGGCCCCATAGCTAATAATTTCCCTCGGATATCACTTTTGTTTACCGCTAGTGGGTGCATTCACAACAGTTTTAAATTAAATCGATCTAGCTACACATGTTTAATGTGCTAAGTTTCAAATAGATGTATGGTAACGGGGGCATACCAGCGTTCAATAAACTTTGACACGTTGGGTGCAACGGTCTGTCATGTGCTGAAGTCTTAACAGTCCAGGTGAGCGCTTACATAATCCAAACGGTCATATCATCAAAGTAGCTATACCGCTCGTTATACATATTTACCTTTGAAATTTTAAAGTATCTGAATTTTTTTATTTTTTTTGCTACCTTACCTATTGACTACCTCAGGACCTACGTCTTTCAAATAGAAACGGTCTAATAGCGAACATGAGGGTATTGGGGTAGAACTCGCACGTACATGTATCGCAAATATTGTAAACTTCTCGTTTGAGCTAAAGTTCTCACCACAACTTGAACGAGAATATGCGTCTTCTGTATGGGACCCATCCACCAAAGAAAACATTGATAAACTAGAAAAAATTCAAAAAAGAGCTGCCGGATTCGTTACTGGAGAATATTAAAAACTGACAAGGATAACACCATTAGTTAAATCATTAAACCTTGAAACACTAGAGGATAGAAGAACCGAGAGTAAAGTAGTAATTTTACATAAACCAATTAATTCTAATTTAGAAATACAACACAAAGATAACTTAATACAACCCTCAGATAGACATAAGGATAAAAACACCTTTCTCATTCCGCATGCAAGAACAAACACATACAAATTATCTTTCTTCCGTCCGGAATTCGTGCGTGGAATGGGTTGCCTGAAGAAACCAGGAAAACCAACTTAATATCAACATTTAAAACTCTAATAAGAATGCATGACTAAACATTAACCACAGATAAGTGTAGGACGCAATAATCTTCTGTATAGAACGAGCGTCTGTAACAGATAAGATAAGATAATGAATAATTGTTATCAAGGAATATTTTTATTTACTTTTTGGTGACTTATTTAAACATTGCTTTTCCATCCGATTAATTATTGTTACTGGTTTTTTGTGTAATATCGTGAGTATAGTGAAAGATGATGTCTCCTTATGAAACATGAAGCTTATATATAAAGTATTTAATTGTAATTTGAAGAATGAAAAAAAAAGGATCCCATCATTGCTTCTCTACCGGTTTATTATATTGTCTTACTTTGGTTATACCATACAACACTCGATTAACAGAACTATCCAACGGGTTTCTTGCTAGTCATGTCATTCAATATGTTTGAAAATCCGTACAGCAACCAGTACAATTAATTATAAATGTATATTTTAAAATATGTCTATTATATATACTACATTTGTATTCTGCATTTCTTCCCTAATTTCCTCTAACCCTATAAAGTACACCACAAAGAAATAAAGCTGAGTCCTCAAGACCTGCTTCCATAGGTTTGTTAAGTACACATGACACCAACCTCTTACATAACCTTGCGTGGCTTCATATTAAATCGAGTATACGAGAAGAAACAAAAGGTAAAGTAATATTTAAGAGTTTATTAAATTCAAACTTACAATCCTGTGATTTCAGGTGTCAAATTTATGGGCTGTTTGTTTTATCAGGCTGTCCCCGGATTCATGAGGAATATAAAAATCTTGATGTAAATTTTTAAAATGGCTTAAGTTCTTATTGACATTTGGATAAATCGTAAGAAATAAATGAGGGTCCTAACTGCTTACAAGAGATGTTTTATTGATGCAATATTTTTTTGTAATTTGTTTTGTTGTTTTTATGTAAAAATGTGTTTTCAGTGAATTGTAATCTTGTTTAATTATAATGATATTATGTATTACATATGCTCCATCTAAACAGAAGATTTTTTGCGCCCTGTGCTTATTCATCTTATATGTCTAGTTTTTTTTTAAAGTTTTTATTAGAGTTTTAAATGTTGATATTGTGTTGATTTACGATCAGGTTAATGATCAGGCAATCCATTTCACGCCCCAATTCCGGACGGACGGGGAAAACGAGACTTTTTGTATGTGTTTGATCTTGCACAGGGAAGAGGAAAAGTGTGTTTTTATATTGTGATATAATGTGGGAGATACGTGCATAACTAAAAGTTTTACAAAATACTACCTCCCACACAAAGTCACATCAATTTTAAAATGGAAAAAAAATCGATTGTCCTTATTGAAAGCATTTCTCGAGAGTTATGAAATATATAATCTGACTTCTTTAAATACCCTTTACATTGCCGATTGATCATTTCATCTCATAACAGCTTGGGGATAAGCACTGCGTAATTCTAAAAGATCTTCGATTTCTTTGATAAACGGTTTGTTAAAAAATCTAAATACAGAAATGAAAAAATAAATGCTCAACTTTGAAATTAAAAACAAAATGACAGCAGATAAAAATGTTACCTTTTTTTTTAAAGTTACAAAGTCAAACATGTTGGGGATAAGGTGACGCGTTCATGAGGGATCAAATTATTATGAAGCACGTTGTCTGGAAGCATCTTGGTATTAACTCTTATAAAACATATGGCCGCTGAATGGGAGGCATTGCCCTCACGCCAGTTTTACTTGTTTTGTTTTTACTTTGGATTTTTATATAACTGCGTAGAATAACTCAGATTTCTCTAGGCTTTCATATCGTGTTTCTGCTAAGTGCGTTTCACAAGGGTAGACTTTAAAAAAAATGGCAACGTTTTTCTTTAAGTTTACTCTTAATTACGTAGCGTATTGGTTTTATAAGGAAAGAAACATGTTATGATTTACTTGAAAATTAATTGTTTTTAAATGTATAAAAATGTTTTCAATTTAATCTCATTAAAAATTCAAAATTTAATTTAAATGGGTTCTGGCACATACTCCGGTTGAATCAATTAACCTAAATACATTGATTTTCAATCATTGATTAAATCATATATATATATATATATAATATATATATATATATATATATATATATATATATATATAATATATATATATATATATATATATATATATATATATATATATATATATATATATAAAACCCACGAGAACGTACAATTTAATTGCTGTAAGTTTTAAGGATAATCGACTATGAGCACTGTCATTGAAGCAATCAAACTTGTCTTCTAATAATCGTGCTATAATTTAATTGCTTAGCATAGACATTGTAAAACTAACCAGGTGAAAAATGCAGATAACACATAAACTAAACCTCAGCTGAAAAATGGTGGTGTTGGTTTAATTGAAAACCCAACGTCACGGTAAGGCAGAATGAAGGCTTTATTTCATACATAAAATTATAGAAAACGATTCACTACAATCTGAACTGCCAAAATAATGGTCTCTCATGGATGCCTCAAATCATTGAAAGATGTCACCAGCTCTTTTATTACTTTTGCCGTATTTTCAGTTTATTTTATTATTTCAATTTATTTGGAGTTAAGTGTTAAGTTTGTTAGCATGCAGCAACTGCCGTATTTTTAAACACAAACATTTTTAAAAATCGTGATTTATCAACACTCAAAGTGGATTTTGACATTTCTTGCTGAGTCACGGCTTATCTTTGAAACTTTATTGGAGACTCATACTCATATACCAGATTCATATTGGAGACTTATAAACCATAATCAAGACTCATATTAAATACTAGCAAACTATACTCACATTGGAGACTCATAAACCTGACTCATATTGAATACTCACAATGCAGACAAAAAAAAACATAATCATAATGCAGGCGCATAATACACTCCGTACTAAAGACTCATATTGAATCCCTCTAAAGTATGTGGTGGGACATAATGGTATTTTTACATTTCATTTTTTTATAGATTGGTTAAATTTCTATATGTCAGTCTATAGTCAATGCGATTACCTGCCTTTCTGTCGGTCGATGTAGCCGTAAAATTAAATGACCTAATCTGACAAAACCTATTTGTTTTTCGTTACATTTGTCATAAAAAGTGAACTTAAATAGCAGGGAATTCCGGCCCGAAGATTGGCTCAACACGCTGCACATGAAAAAATTGGCAAACACGTATTACATGACAAAAAATATTTTTTAAAAATTAATAATTTAATACAACACCTTGCCATGGACGGCACACCTTGAAAAGTTCAGCTTGAAGATATGGAGCTTGAGTGCAATTTTAAAGGCCTGAATAGTTAGTATTTATGGCTGTGTAATGGGAAGGAGTTCCATAATGTGTGAGAATGGCAAGGGAAAGATTAGCCAATTCATTTTAGTGCGTGTCATATGGAAGGAAAGAACAAGTATGTCGGTGGAATGGCGAAGCTGATCTTTGTGTTCTGATCTGTGATTCATGGTTAACTCAGTTAGTGCCACTACCGTATATACTCGTTCTATAGCCCGCTCTTTCGTTAGCCGACCCCTCCCTTCTCTTTTGGAAGAGAAAAGTATTAAAAGTGTATAACCCGCTCAGAAGCCGACCCCTAAAAAATAATAGGACATCTTCAACAAAATGGTACACATTTTTTTAAACTACAAGCTAAATCGGTCATTATGATTGTTTACTTTGTACTGCCTATATTTGTCTTTGTGCTCTTTGTTAGCCAAGAGTTACATGTTGTTTTTTTTAAAGAGAGGTTTCTTTGATAAACAGTGGCGAAAGCTCGTACATTAAATTTCGTTGTTGAAAACAAAATTTGTAAAACAAATTATCCAGACATTCACAAAAATAAATAAAATGATTAAATAAGGTAAGTGCAGATGTTTAATAATATATTATAGCATCCTGAAGAGCAGTCGAATCTTGTAGAATGTAGAAAAGGACCTTGATGATATACAATGACAACACCGATATTCAATATACATGCAGAAATCACCTATGACCCGCTCATAAGCCGACCCCTCAACTTTTCCCCTTAGATTTTGTCCAAACAAGGTCGGCTTTAGAACGAGTATACACGGTACTTTTAATATGACACATTACTTCATCCTGTTAAGCTGTTAGGACAAATAATTGATATATAAACCTTTTTACCTGAAACGCAGCAAATATGAGTTACATGAGAACCAGAAAGATAATAAAAACACAATACTTGGTCACAACACTGAGTTAACGTTAAATATCAATCACAAATTACACGATGACATGAAAATGACTTTCAGTAAATTGTAACAGATATACATGTTAGTTTGCTTTAATGTTAAGAGTATGTTCTCTTTTTTCTATAATTATCATAATAGTTTACCACATACATCGGCATCCTTTCGTCTCGATGGACGATGGTGCATCACCGTAGAGGTGATGCAAGCCTGGGCGGGTATTATGGAGAATTAGCTGTTGCCCACACAGCATATCCCCCCTCTCCACGTAAATTGTGTATACCAATGGAACGACTTGCATCGATGCAGCTTGGCGCCATTGGCTTCGCAGGAGCTGCCGGAATGTACATAACTTTTATGTATAGATCGTCTGTATGTGCTCCATTTCCTGTTTTTCTGTCAGGGTTCACTCCCTTAGCCTTTCCCGGGTAGTGGGTGTAGCCGCAACGCAGCGAAGGTTTGAAGTCAGAGCTTCCTTCTCCTAGATGAACTATCAGCCAAGGTTAACGATCCACATCTACCCATATTACCACACACACCTTTAAGCAAATTAACCAGTGCTACTATCTTTGAAATGTACGCCTCAAGAGAACGGTACATCAATAGAGGCAAAGAAATTTGTTTTAAAAATGTTAAATAATCGGATTAGGTCAAGATTTTTTCAGATGAATGCAACAAAACTCTAACTTTTATATTTGAATACAACCAAAGGATAACTTTCAGAATTGAATACTGCACTAAAACATAACTCTTCAAGCTTTACTTTCAAAATTAATTTAATAACAATCACACATTTCTTTAAATCATAAACGTAGCTCAGTGATAATTGAGGGTGTTTATATATATATATATATATATATATATATATATATATATATATATATATATATATATATATATATATATATATTATATATATATATATATATATATATATATATAATATATATATATATATATATATATGACTAGTGCAGGGGTTCCCAACCCCGTGCCCGCGGGCACCATGGCAGCATGGCGCCCGCGGAACGATTCGTATGTGCCCGCCACTATTCGACAGAGACAGAATGTTTTCATAAACATTCTCTCCTGCATTTCCCACATATGAAGAAAATGCTAGGTAACAATGAATAAACAGGTCATTATTTATTAAGCATCTGCAAGTTTTGAAAAAACAGTTTGAAGAGAGATTTTTGCAGTTTACACATATCGAGCCAATTGTTTCCTTCTGTATCAATCCTTTTACTTGACAAATAAATGTAATGGAAATGGCAGCATGTATTGCATATTTTGTTCAAGGTAAGACAGAAGAACTAAGAGTTAGAAATTTTGGACCCTAAGAATGATATTTTGCTAAAATCCTTAATATCAGATGACTTTTGGAATACAGTGGACAGATAAAAGTTCCCATTTTTGAAGGAAAAAAAACGGGATGTAAAATTCAATCATTTTTCGGTTCGAGATATTTATGCGAATCATTGTTTTCAAACATGAACTTAATAAAAATCAAGATATAGATCTCGACTCACCGATGAGCATCTTTATGATTGTTTGCTAACAGGATTATCGTCATGCTCTCCTAATTGTGAGGCACTGGCCAATGATATGCAATGTCAAAGATCACATTGACATATTGATGTATCTTTTTATAAAATGTTTTCTTTGTATTTGTGTTTTTTGTTTACTTGTTTTACGTTTTGTAAATAAATTTATCTGTGTGTATGCAATTTGAAATTTTTTAAAATTATTTTGAAACATTTTTGTTTAATATTTATTAATAAATTATGAATATAAGAAAATACATAATGGGAAAATGAGAAGTTATGGAAGGAGTTTGTCGATTAAAACTAGGTGGTGCCCGCCAACATACCGATATTTTAGAATGTGCTCTAGAGTACAAAAAGCTTGGGAACCCCTGGACTATTTTTTCACCCGTCAAAAATGACGGAAGTTTTCAAAATAAATACACATCAGATTAAAATATAACGTAATACAGAATTTTCATTTATTTTATTTATTTTTATTTGATTCATTTATTATCATACTAGCAAAATCCCCGCGCTTGGCTGCGGAAGTTAGAATTTGAGTAAGCTTTGAAATCCCGTTTCACACCAATTCAAAACACCAATAGATTTCAGTCTGAATCATGATTGATATACTTTATGGTCAATATTTGTCAAGGTCGTGTAAAATAAAATGGGTACTAAAATGACATTACGGGCCCCCGTGCAAAATGGATGCAGGATATGCATATATCATAAGATCTGAGGATTTCAATCTAGGTCATGATAGAAAAATGTGACTATATTTATTTAAATTATTTTATAGGTAACAAAGCTTTAAATTTTTACGAAAAAAAATATTTTGGGTCCCGGCCCCAAAGGAACAGACGTTAGAAGTTCATTACCCATATATAATGTTTATTTAATTTTTTTAATCAAATTTGGCCATAGTTCATCCATTTACCTAGTAGCCAGATTTAAATTACCTTTTATATAACTAATGTTAAAATATGGCATACGGGCCCCCAGCCCAGAATAAGTGGTATTTTTAAAACTTTTACTTTTAATGCCAGAAACCTTCGATGGAGCGTACCCAAAAACTTCCTAAAGTTTAATGGCCGTGGGATGAATAAAATACATTTACAATTAATACGTCTTTAAAAAAACTAAAATAAGGGCCGGAGGGCCCTATCGGGGTAATATGTATAGTTCAAAACAACAGCTTATTTCAATTTGGATTATGGTGAATATATTTGTTAGAAAACATTTTTTTTTAAATTGAGTGAAATCGAATGGTTAAAATGTCTTAACGATTACAAAAAAGAGATTAGGGGCCCTCGGCTACAAAATATTGAAAAATTATAATTTTAATGCCCTAACGAATTTTAATATAGGCCATCAAGTTTTTATCTTCCAAGTTTTGTAAAAATACATTTACATAGTATCCAAAGTTTTGTGTAATTTAGCTAATATAAGTTAAAAATATTACTTTTGTGCCCCGGGCCCCCAGGGAGTGATAATTAAACAAAACAAATTCGCCTGTTACCATTCCGGGAGTGTACTCAACAACTTCCCAAATTTCATGCTTCTAGCTACACGGAAAATGAAGAATCTGTGACGATTAACTTTTTAGATAAGAAAAAAAGTTGCCCCCCCCGGCCCCCAGTGAGTGAAAATTTAAATATTTGTTGGCTTGTTACCATCGCGGGAGTGTACTCAATAATTTCCAAAAGTTTCATGCTTTTACCTACATGGGAAATCAGAGAATTAGATTTGAGTCAGATTTTATATATGAAAAAGTACATTTTGGCCCCCGGCCCCCAGTGAGTGATAATTTAAATATTTTTTGTTTGCATGCTACCATCGAGAGAGTGCACTCAACAAATTACCCAAAGTTTCATGTTTCTATCTATACAGGATAGTGGAGAATAAGGCGATTTTCAGTATAAGGAAAATAATGGTTTTGGGCCCCCGGCCCCCATGAGTGTGAATTTTAAAATTCTTTTAAGCCAAGTATCGTTGCAAGAGGCTACTTAACAACTTCCCAAGGTTTCGGGCTTCTACCTACGCGGGAAGTTGGAGAATTAGTGATGAGTCAGTTTTTATATAAGAAAAAAACATTTGGCCTCCCGGCCCCCAGTCTTTGATAATTTATATAATTGTTTGCCTGTTAACATCGCGGAAGTGTACTCAACAACTTCCCAAAGATTCACACTTCTGCCTACTTTCAATATATGAGAATTAGTTATTTTTTCATTTTAATAAAGCCCATATAAGGAAAATAATTGTTTTGGGCCCCCGGCCCCCATGAGTGTGAATTCTAAAATTCTTTTAGGCCAAGAATCGTTGCAAGAGGCTACTCAACAACTTCCCAAGGTTTCATGCTTCTACCTACGCGGCCCCCAGTAAGTGATAATTTAAATATTTATTTTGCTTGTTACCATCGCGTAAGTATACTTATCAACTCCTTAGAGTTTTATGCTTCTACCTACACGGGAAATAGGAGAATTAGTGATTTTTAAAAGCTCATATAAGGAAAAATTTCATTTGGGCCCCAGGGAGTGATAACTTAAATATTTTTCTCCCGTTACCATCGCGGGATTATACTCAACAACTTCCCAAAGTTTCATGCTTCTACCTACTCGGGAAATAGCAGAATTTGTGATATTCAAATGTTTATATAGCTCATAGAAGGAAAAAAACATTTTGGGCCCCCGGCCCCCATGAAGGTGAATTTAAAAATTCTTTTACGCCATTTGTCGTCGAGAGAGGCTACTTGACAACTTCCCAAGGTTTCATGCTTCTACCTACACGGGAAATCCGAGAATTAGTGATGAGTCAGTTTTAATATAAGAAAAAACTACATTTTGGCCCCCGGCCCCCAGTAAGTGATAATTCAAATGTTGTTTTTACCTGTTACCATCGTAGAAGTGAACTTAACAATTACCACAATTTTCTTGCTTCTATCTACACGGGAAATCGGAGAATTAGTGATTTTTAGTTTTTATATAGCTCATATAAGGAAAAAACTTCATTTGAGCCCCCGGCCCCCAGGAACTGATAATTTCAATATTTTTTCAACTGTTACCATCGTGGCATTGTACTCAACAGCTTCCCAAAGTTTCATGCTTTTGCCTACTCGGGAAATATGAGAATTAGTTATTTTCATATTTTATATAGGCCATATATAGGCAATATAAGGGGGAAAAAACGTTTTTGGGCCCTCGGCCCCTATGAGTGTGAATTTTAAAATTCTTTTATGCCAATTTTCGTCGCGAGATGCTACTCAACAATTTCCCAAAGTTTCATGCTTCTACCTACACGGGAAGTTGGAGAATTAGTGATGAATAAGTCAGTCAGTGAGTGAGGGCTTTGCCTTTTATTAGTATAGATTGAACAATTTTATGCGGAACGTTCGAAAAGTGTTATTTTTGGTGCAGTAATTTGGTGTGCTGCTTTCTAAAATTAGAAACAGCATTACATTACAATTATATAGACGACGGGAATTATGTATATTGATTGTTAATATGTAACCAAATGCTAACTTTCATGGTTGAATACAACTAAATGAAAGTACTTGCATTAAATTTCAGCCGCCTGACAAAAATTTTCCTTCAGTATATTGGGAATGTATGTAATACCAACATTTCCCCCTAATATTTTAACCTTTACTCCAGAAACTTTTATTTTCTAGCTCCTACTCCTTCCCACCCCAATATACAAACTGCATGGTGATATTTTTGTGGCTACCAAATATAAGTTTCATGGCCAAAAGTCTCAGTTTAATATTGAAAGAAGCAAAAACTTATAGTGTTTCCGCCTCCTTGTTTGTATTGGTCAGACTGGAGAGCCAAAAGAGGATGAAACAGGAAACCAGATCTCTGCAGATGAAATAAGAGATCGGTCTATACAGTTACTGCTTGCTGGATCATTATAAAACTTCCTGATAGCATTTTATGTATAATTTTAACTCCATAAAACTGTTCAGTTTATTGTTCTTACTTCTAATAGCAAAAGATATATATTTTCGACAGAAAGCGCGATTTTTATACTTTTTGAATAGGAACAATTAAGTTTCAAAACATTTGTATTTCTAAAATTATTTTTTTAAATTGGTCACCAAAGTAGGCGTTTAACGGAAACGACGCATTGTTAGGTCCGTAAATTAATCTGTTACACTTAGTTTTCCATTATGTTGTTTGATTAGTTCAGAGTTTTATGTTCGTTTCTGTTTCAGGGTTTAATAAATTATCGACATAATGAACTGTATGAGAAATAAACCAGTGCAATTAAGGAATACAATTGTATTTTTCATGTAGACATAATATATGAAAATCTTGATTAGAAACCAACTAAAATTCTGGAATATAAAAAATTTTAATAAAAAAAGAATTTTAGACCTCGGAAACAAAAATAGGCGTCGTCTGCAAATATAATTTTGTCGATGTCCATGGTTTTCAAAATGTATCTTTATCTACCTAGAAAGCTGTATTCTATAGTACTCTACTCTTAATTAATCTGGCTTGACTTGTGTGTAAACTATCAGAGGCGTCACTAGGGTTGGTGTCACCCGGGGCGGTAGCTCATGGTGTCATCCCTTCACGACTGAAGGGGCCGTCCATAAATGACGTCACGCGAGGTTGCCGATTTTTACCCCACCCTCCCCCAGCGTCATGCTTTGTCACAAAAACTTAGACCCCCACCCCTTTTTTACGATATGACGTCACAAAGCTTTGACACCCCTCCCCCAAGCCGTATTTTCTCAATAAAAAATAGCATCTTGCAAATTATTTTTTGTCATTTAAATGTGTATTTAGGGTAAGTCTGCACTGTAATATCGTAACACGCGTGAAGTCATTGAAAACTTAATTTAAAAAATGGTAAAAAATCAAATATTTAAGTGGAACTTTAATTTAAAGTTTCACGTTTTTGATGTGACGTCACATTTCTTAAACACCCCCCTGCTCGTACCACATCGTCACAGATGCTTGGACCCCCTCTCCCTATGGCGGATTAAAAGGGGGTGCTGAACGTGCTAAAGCCCTCAATAATTTAAGGGCCACCAAACTTTTTATGAATTATAGTGTATAATAAAGATGCAGGCCATTATGTTTGTACGAATCCCTGAAAATGCCTTGGACAGTCATACGGCAATGCTGCAAATGAGTAGGAAGTATAATGGAAACCAGGCTTTTCTTCGTGAGAAGTGCATTGTAGCTCATTATGTGCCGTGCACAGCTCATTCCTTTAATTTGGTTGGGAAAAGAGCAGCAGGTTGTCCCACAGCGGTGAGATTTTTTTGTCTTCTGCAAAATCTTTATACCCGACTTGTTGCATCTACTCATCGTTGACAGGTACTTTAAAAACATATGAAATTGATACATGCTAACAAAGCCTTGTCTGACACAAGATGGTCAGCCTGACATTATGCTGTAAGGTCTGTTCACGCACTGGAAGAATTAGTAACGAATGAAAATCAGCCACGTGACTGACGACTTGAAAAAGAAGGATTTCTAAAGGAAATTGAACAACTGGAAGTCGCTATTTTACTTGAAATTTGGAAACAATTTTAGAAAGGAAGTCTCTCATTGAGTTTGTTAAAAAATAGCATTCTTAATTTTATTCCTATGAAGACAAAGGAAAGGAAAGGTCCTTGGTAAAAACAGTGTAAACAATCTTCAATACTATCAAACAAAAAAGAAAGCGTCAGTTTGATAAAGTGACATCAACAAAACAGTATTCTCCTGGAGAAAAAAATTCAAGATTGAGGGATTTCTGGTAATCATTGACAAACTTTCTTAAGCCCTACAACATTGGTTAGGTGCATATAAATACATCCATGAGAAATTTGGCTTTATTACAAACCTAACTGACCTCAGCACTTTCGCCACCCGATGGGAAGCAGCCAAATTAATGGAAGAACATTCACGTGATTTCGAAGAAGGGGTCGGGTAAATCCGAAGCAACCGTGTCGTCCCCCTCAATTTACTAGCAACGCCATCGAGCGGTGCCGATTTAGGGCCAGGAGCGCCAGTACGGATTAACAAAAAGGGCCGCGAAGAACGCATTGGACGCCAGCTCTGAGGAAACCTTCCAGTAGGGGTTGCACCCTAGGTAGGTTTTTGATGATCCCCCGGTCTGCGGCGGTCCTAACCATGGAGACCCGTGTGCTTTGCCGGGATGGCGCCAAAGTGGTAGCGGGTCGTAGTGGGAAATTCCACCACCTCCTTGTGAGGGTAACTTAGTGGGAGGCATCTTCGACTGTATGTCCTGGATGCCCAGGTGGCCGCTTTAGAAGCGACGGCTTTGGGGGGTCCTCAGCTGTTACGTCCCTTTGGTGGCCAGATGGCTAAGGGGGTCTTCCGGGAAGACCCATAAAGAGCAATAGGCTCGGGGCTTCTGATTTTCTTCCACATGTAGGTTCATGAGTGATTTCGAAGACTGCTTACCTTCAGAATTAGTCCAATTTTCAGAACTCTTAAAAATGTTATTGTCCAGCCCCAGGCTCAGGGTAAGGAAAATGGATTAGCACAAAGCGAAACTCAAAAAACTTGCACAGAGCTAAACATTTTGCTGCTTTTGAATGAGCTATATTTCACACAGTTCTTTACAAATGTACACATCGCACTTCGCATCTATCTTTCAATGATGACATCAAACTGCAGTTGAGAGCGATCCTTTTCAAAGTTGAAAAGAATATATAATGAGTTAGAATTTGCATGGGACGAAAAAGACTGAATATGCTCACTCTAATGAGCATTGAAAAGGAACTTGTAAGCTTACTCAGCTTTATTGACTTGAGTGAAAACTTCGCCATTTGAAAAATTCGCAAACGAAAGTTGTAGGTTGAAATAATAATCATACATATTTTTCAATAATTTTTGTTATTTCAAATAGAGAAAAGAATTCGTTACCTCATGAATTTTTTTTTAAAAATACGGAATAACGCGTAATACTATTCTTTACGGGGGCGCGTTCGTAAGCACTAAACAGCGTAAGTCGGGATGGGACCGTCGTAACCGGAGGACTACCTGTATATAAACATGCAAATCTATGCTTTCACGCCTTTAATAAATATATATATATATATATATATATATATAATATTGACTCAAAGACATTGAAATCATAATTTTCCTCAAGAAAAACATCAACAAAGAAAACTAATCTTTGGATTTTTTTTCTTTGGAGGGGCGGGGGCGGGGGAGGTGGTGATAAAAATCGTATTCCCCCCACCCCACTGAGGTGGAGGGAGTCGTGAGGTGGGATTCGTTCATGCTGTCGGTGTGTCCAAGCCCAATAAATGGCTTTATACCTTTTAAAACAGAAGACACTGCCTCTTTCATTCCAGCCTTTTTGAAAGATCTCTCTGCTGCGACTATTTCTTTTCTTTTTTTCCTAATTTCTTTTAATGTTGTTCGTATTTTGGGACTGTTTTATTATTGCAAGTTAACTGATATTTTTTTAATAAGAATTTTCGCGTTTAACATATTTCATTGTATTTCTTTATTTATTTCTAGATTAAAAAAATTCTCATCTTTTGTTTTCTGACATAAAATCGTACACAGTAAAATTTTAGGCTCGGGTGTCTCCCCCTGTTGGGTGTCCCCCGGGCGGCCCGCCCCCCCCCGCCCCCCCTAGTGACGCCACTGTAAACTATTTAACACATGTAACAATTTTTTTTACAAATGATGATATGTTCTGTCACGGGATCGACATGGGGGTTACATGCATATCTCCAATTATTAATATGTGCACTCACAGCAAATCATTGACCTGCACAGGAAAACGTGCACTGTGACTATGAAATGACCAGTCGTCCATTAATAGGTCATACCTTTAACTTCAATAGAAATTAAATAAATCACAGTTGAAAAAAATTCATTTATGTATATAAATATTTCATCAATACTGTGTATACGTATAAGCAACAACAAAAACTGGAGCAAATATTTTATTTTAAAAAAAAACACAAAAAAACATCATTAACTTTGCTGTTTCTCGGATCTAAACATCTGTTAGCCAGACAACTGTATCTTATTCTTAAATAAAGCCATAAATTTACAAAAACATAAAAACATCTACAAAATAAAAAAAAATTGACACGTCAGCAAGAAATATCACAGCAAGAAAAACACAAATCTGGACAACAAAACTAATTCCTCCTTTGCGGAATAAATCAACCAAAAGGGATATATTTTTCCAGTTAATTCAATGTTTATTGGCTATCTCCCATAGACAGTACTAGCTGACTGAGGGATAAAAGTACAGTATCAGCCTTTTATATATTAGATTATTTTAATAGAAAACCAAAGTACCGTTGAGGGTCGGGTTACTCCGAAGCGACCGTTTCGTCCCCCTCATTTAGCTAGCAGCGCTATTGAGCGGTGCCAGTTTAGGGTCAGGAGCGCCAGCACGGATTATCAAAATGTACCGCGAAGAACGCAACGGACGCCAGATCTGAGGAAACCTTCCATTGGGGGTCACGCCCTAAGTAGGTCATTGATGATCCCCCGCTTAGCAGCGGTCCTAACCATGGAGAATCGTGTGCTTTGCCGGGGTGGTGCCAAAGTGGTAGCGGTTGGTAGTAGGGAATTCCACCCCTACTTGTGAGGTCATGCCCAGGTGGCCACTTCAGAAGCGACCCCTTCCGGTGGGGTTTCTCAGCTGTTACGTCCCCTTGGGGGCCAGATAGCTGAGGGGGTCTTCCGGGGAGACCCATAAAGAGCAATAGGCTCGAGGCTACTTATTTTCTTCCACTTGTAGGTTCAATAGAAAACGATTGAAATTTCCATATTTATTTTCTTTCATTGTAGTTGGTACACATATAATTGAAAAAAAAAGATATTTTGTTATTCTAATTTGCGTAACGTGCTGTTGTTTGTCATAAGCGATGAGATGTCGGCCATTATAAAGGGTTTTGCGAAATGCTTTGGGTAGATGCATTCCTTGAGAAATGGAGGTTGGTCTTATTTCTACCCGCCTTAACTAGAATCTAGTGGGATGTATCTGGTATGTAAGCAACAGCTGAAGATAAACATAATTGAGAAAGGAGAAACCCTCTCATTGCTGTTCATTTTCAGTGCATTGTTTTTTTTCAAAACAATTATTTAATTCTCAAGTGAGCCGGAAAATTACGAACACAATAAAACAGAGGAAATTTTTAATGCAAAAGTTTTCAAAAAATCTTTTTACACTGTTACAGTAATAGATTTTCATTTCAATTATTTTAAAAATTATCTCAAATGTTAACAAACGAAAACAAGAAAGAAAAAATACCAGAGATAATGCATCTTTTCTCCACCTTTCTTGTTCATTAGATTCAAACGTAATCCCTCTAAACTCCTTACACCGCGTTGATGACGGGCTTTTTGAAGTTTAAAAGCAAGTTCCCTTGATAAAACTATTTTTTTAAGTCCATCCGTGCATCTTAAAATAACATTTCTTTAATGCTGTACAACTCCCTGGAAATAATCCTGTAGCATACATCCAGTCAATGATGTCGTTGGACGCTGTGAATTTCTCGCATGAGAAGTCATCCGTCAAATTGAATATCTTGCAGGCTTTAATGTTTAGGAAACGGTGGATTTACAAGGGAAATAATCGAAATTACGTGTTATATTTACACACGTTGTGTAATAAGAGGAAGGCGTTAGTTTAAATAATAAACAATGTAATGTTCTTTTATTGAAACGTCATCGATTATTTCATTTTAAGTTACATAAAGTTTGGCCTTATGATAACAGGTTTTTTTTAAAAAAACGCTTGATATACGATAGGGTCGGTTTACCATCCGTGGACAAAAGACTTCTACGATAAATGCCAACATTTTAGAAACTATAATATCATCCACCATGTACCGCATCTTTCATGATTGCATTTGCTGTAAAAGTATGGCAGCATGTAGCAGTACTGCCGTGGATAGCTTGTTCAACCTAGATCCTATCTTATCTTATCTGTTTACAGACGCTCCTTCTATACAGAAGATTATTGCGTCCTACGCTTATCTATGGTTTGTGTTTAGTCCTGCATTTTTATTAGAGATTTAAATGTTGATAAAGTGTTGGTTTTCCTGGATTCTTCAGGCAACCCATTCCACGCCCGAATCCCGGACGGGAAGAAGGAAAACTTGTATGTGTTTGTTCTTGCATACGGAATAAGAAAGGTGTTTTTATCCTTATGTCTATCTGAGGGTTGTATTAAGTTATCTTTGTGTTGTATTTCTAAATTAGAATTAATTGCTTTATGTATGATTACTACTTTGCTCTTGGTTCTTCTATCCTCTAGTGTTTCAAGGTTTAATGATTTAACTAATGGTGTTATTCTTGTCAGTTTCGAATATTCTCCAGTAATGAATCTGGCAGCTCTTTTTTGAATTTGTTCTAGTTTATCAATGTTTTCTTTGGTGGATGGGTCCCATACAGAAGATGCATATTCTAGTACAGGTCTCACCAAAGTGAGGTAGCATTTTAGTTTTATATCTCTATTACATTTGTTAAAGTTCCTTTTTATAAAGCCTAAGGTTTTGTTTGATTTTTTAATAACTTCATTGACATGGGGATTCCATGATAGTTTCTCATTTATTAAGACTCCTAAGTATTTTGCATCTTTAGTTTGAGTCAGTTCTTTTCCATGAATGTAATATTTTGAATTTATTTGTTTCTTTTTCTTTGTTACTCTTAGCAGTTGACACTTTTCTGGGTGGAAAGACATACTCCAGTTAGTTTCCCATTTTATCAATTCATCTAAGTCTTTTTGTAAAATTTTGCTATCTTGTTCTGATTTAATTGTTCTATAGATTATACAATCATCAGCAAATAACCTAACTTTTGTACCTGTTGAGATGTTGTTGAGTAAATCATTTATATAAATTAAAAAGAGTAAGGGACCTAGCACAGTTCCTTGTGGAACTCCTGAGTTAACCTTTATTGTTGCAGATTTAGATCCATTAATTATTACAGTTTGCTCCCTGCCCAAAAGGAAGTCTTGGATCCAGTGATGTAAGGAACCTGAGATTCCAAAGTAGTTAAGTTTTTTAAGTAAACTAAGGTGGTGAACTTTGTCAAATGCTTTTGAGAAGTCTAGTAATATTTTATCTATTTGATCATTTTTGTCCAAGCCTTTTGATAGTTCATCTATTAAACCTATTAATTGTGTTTCACATGATCTTTTTTTTCTAAAGCCGTGTTGATGTGGGCATAGGGCATTATATTTGTCAAGGTGGTTAACTATTCTACTATATATTATGTGTTCTAGTAATTTACAGGTGATACTAGTAAGTGATACAGCCCTGTAATTACCAGGGTCTGATTTATCCCCTTTCTTAAAGAGATCCTTTCGACTTTGTCTAGGTTTCTAGGTATTTTATTTAAAAAAGACATAATCTAGGTTTTTCTTTTAAAAAATAAATAAAAGATATTTAATTACAAAAATTAATAAATTTGTGCAATTAATATGCTAAATAAATGCGATTTTTCAAAAAAAAATTAACTATTGATGGAAACAGTTTTTTCACCCGCTCTGTCATGTTATATTATGATATATATAGTTCTACCCCACTGAATTCGAAAGATGGCACTGCTGCGGTGCTATCTGTATAAAGAAATCTGGTACACAATAAAACAGCTTGAATGAGCCAAAATATTCAATTTTATTAGACCGTATGGACGCGGTGGTCGAGTGGCAGCGCACTGGACTGTCATACGGTTGGTAACGGGTTCGAATCCGTGTGAAGGCAAGGGCTTGTTCCCGGGGCCTAGGGCGTCCCTTGAGTCACCCCGCTCCGAATGGGTACCTAACACTACATGTAGTTAGGCGGCTGGGTAATGCTTGGAACCCAAAAAGCCGTGGCCTGTGAATGCTGCATCACTTGCCAACAGATCATCTGTCATGGTCTGTGGACGCAACTATCTTCTGCATAGAAGGAGCGTCTGTATAGATAAGATAAGATAAGGTATGACAAACTTAACAGCTCTACCATTTTCTTCTGTCTGCGTTGAAAAAAAAATTCTCTCAAGTATTCATGGTACAAACTATAAACCAAAGATAGTCTAATACAACCCTCAGATAGACATAGATATAAAAAAAACTTTTCCTATTATGTATGCAACAACAAACACATAAAAATTATCGTTCTTTCCGTCCGGGATTCGGAAGTGAAATGGGTTATCTGATCAAACGAGGAAAACCAAAACTCTATCAACATTTAAAACTCTATCAACATTTAAAACTCAAATAAAAATGCAAGACTAGACATAAACAATGGACAAAAGTAGGACTCAATAATATTCTGCATAAAAGGATCGTCTGTAATAGATAAAATAAGAATAATGCCAAGAATGCGGATAATATTGCCAATAAGATTTTTTAAGGAAGATGGCATAAGTGATGAATAAATGCAGATGTAAGTATACTTCACAAATAGTTATGTGCAACATACTAATACCTTAGGGGCGTCCATAAATGACGACAGACAACTTAAAGGCGTGGGTCACACTTTTGTAAGGTCTTATCTTATCTTATCATCTGTTACAGACGCTCCTTCTATACAGAAGATTATTGAGTCATACGCTTATCTATGGTTTGTGTTGATGTTTAAATGTTGATTAAGTGTTGGTTTTCCTGGTTTATTCAGGCAACCCATTCCGAGCCCGAATTCCAGACGGGAAGAACGAAAATGTGTATGTGTTTGTTCTTGCATACGGAATAAGAAAGGTGTTTTTATCTTTATGTCTATCTGAGGGTTGTATTAAGTTATCTTTGTGTTGTATTGCTAAATTAGAATTAATTGCTTTATGTATGATTACTACTTTACTCTTGGTTCTTCTATCCTCTAATGTTTCAAGGTTTAATAATTTAACCAATGGTGTTATTCTTGTCAGTTTTTAATATTCTCCAGTAACGAATCTGGCAGCTCTTTTTTGAATTTTTTCTAGTTTATCGATGTTTTCTTTGGTGGATGGGTCCCATACAGAAGATGCATATTCTAGTACAGGCCTCACCAATGTGAGGTAGCATTTTAGTTTTATATCTCTATTACATCTGTAAACGTTTCTTTTTATAAAGCCTAAGGTTTTGTTTGATTTTTTACTAACTTCATTAACATGGGGATTCCTTGATAGTTTGTCATTTATTAAGACTCCTAAGTAATTTGCATCTTTAGTTTGGGTCAGTTCTTTTCCATGCATGAAATATTTTAATTTATATGTTTCCTCTTCTTTCTTACGCTTAACAGTTGACACTCTTCTGGGTGGAAAGACATACTCCAGTTAGTTCCCCATTTTATCAATTCATCTAAGTCTTTTTGTTAAATTTTGCTATATAGTGAGATGTGTGACAAGCGGACGGAGGTGTTTAAGAACTGTGACGTCACATAAAAAAGCACAACTTTAAATGAAAGCTCCACTTAAATATTTGATTGCTTACAATAAGTTTATTTAATGACGTTTTAAATGGCTCCGCGATGGTTACGATATTAGAATGCAGTATTACGCTAAATACATACTTAACTAACATAAAATTAATTTGAAACATTCTAAATTTTAAGTAGGAAATACGGCTTTTTCTTGTTATTTTGTTTGTTTTGTTTTGCTTTTTTAAATTTTAATCGTTATTTATTTTTTTGGGGGAGGGGGGCTTTGTGACGTCATATTTGTTTATTTTTAGCGTGACTATGTTTTTTTCTTTCGGATCTAGTTGTTTTGTTTTTTTTATTGTTGTTGACTTTTGACATGTTGGCTAGGTTTTTCCCAAAATTGTCACTGGCAGCACTGGTACGCGTAATTGATTCTTTCCTAGCTGTTATAAGGCACATGAGACATGAATTGTTTAGTGACAGCCCCTATCAATTACAAGACATGTGGTGGTACATGAAGCTCGTGCAAAATGACGCAGTTGTGCATCTTGATACATAGCTTTCTCTTACAAGTAACGCTGCTACTTCCTGGGCTATTTTTAAGGTAGAAATCCAGCACACTGGCCAAATGAAGTTCGATTTCTAGTGTTATAAAGAAGTAAGATCTAACGTCTCGCAAAGTGCTTTTGGATTTAGATTGGTATGTTATTTAGGATCGAGATAGACATTAAATCAAATAAGTATTGGTACAGTTTTAAAACGATTTGAAAAATCCTTTCAGGTATAGATATAGATGTTAAATGATTGAAATTTCCTGAAAATCTGTTTAACAAAATATTCAAAAATAACCGTAGGCTAATTTTATTTTTTTCAATTTTACTATTAATTGTGAAATATAATCCCACAGAAACATTAAAATAAAAAGTAACCCTTAGCAGATAAGACTGCCCAAGATAATGGTTAAGTTTTTTTTCTAAATGGTACGTATTTAATAGCAATATGTTATTGTTCATACTTAACAGTCAGACTCTAAATATGAAGCAGACCTATGTTAAGTATAAACATGACATAAGCCACCAAAGGACACACCAAGCTGCCAAAGGACACACCAAGCCGGCAAAGGACACACCAAGCTGCCAAAGGACACACCAAGCTGCCAAAGGACACACCAAGCTGCCAAAGGACACACCAAGCTGCCAAAGGACACACCAAGCAGCCAAAGGACACACCAAGCTGCCATAGGACACACCAAGCCACCAAAGGACACACCAAGCTGCCAAAGGACACACCAAGCTGCCAAAGGACACACCAAGCTGCCATAGGACACACTAAGCTGCCAAAGGACACATCAAGCTGCCAAAGGATACACCAAGCTGCCAAAGGACACACCAAGCTGGCAAAGGACACACCAAGCTGGCTAATGTGATGAGAACTGTCCTCGGCGGTCACGACGGATAAACAATATATAAACAGGAAAATGTAAGTATATTACATTGATATTATTTTTGGTATTTAAAAACTATCTTGTTTAGCTACGGAAGAAAAACAATTAGAAAAAAGGAAATCCTGATAACTTAAAGACAACTGACAGTGTTAATCGAAGTACTATTCCAATTTTATGTAATTTATCTAGGTCTCTTTGTAAGATCTCTTTACCTTGTTATGAATAAATTTTTATACAGAATATACAATAATCAGCAATTAACCGAACTTTTTTGTTCCCGATGAGATGCTGTAAGTATATAATTTATGTAAATTTAGATGTAGATTTGTTTATGCCTCTTTATTCTAATGTTAAATTACTACTTCTCCAATTGTATTTAAGTTAATTTAGACATCATTGTCACCTGGCACCGAAAAGTCTATTTGTTTGCATGTATTGATGGTGTTACCTTTTGTCTCATTATTGTTATAAGTTTATTTCTTGCGGCCTCTTTGTAGGGCTATTGCTGTGGTTTCCAAATTTTAGACTTAATAAAAGGCACACTCCTCTATGGATGCGAGTCTTGGACCACCTATGCCAGGCACGAAAGAAGGCTCAATAGCTTCCACCTCAGATGCCTGCGACGCATCCTAGACATCAAATGGCAAGAGAAAGTCCCCAACACAGAGGTTCTGGCTCAAGCAAGCATGGGTAGCATTCCAGCCATATTAAGCCAAAGACGCCTCCGTTGGCTTGGACACGTCAAGAGGATGCAAACTGGTCGTATACCCAAGGATATGCTATACAGCGAGCTGGCGACAAGGAAAAGGTACGTTGGTCGGCCATGTCTCAGATACATGGACATATGTAGGAGAGACATGAAAGTAGCCAACATTGATATACAAAACTGGGAAAACCTGGCAGAGGATAGGTCCACGTGGCGGGCTATAGTGAAAGAAGGATCACTAAGAGCAGAGGAGCAAACTAGGGCAGAAGCAGTTGAAAAAAGAGCGAGGAGGAAGGCCAGGCAACACTGCCCCACTGCATTCGTGTTTGTGACATGCAGAAGAGACTGCCACTCAAGGATTAGTCTCATTAGCCACACCAAGAGCTGCAAAGAATAAAGATAAATCTATCGTCTTTCGTAGACGGACAGATGCCATATAAAAAGCAGTAAGTTTTTGATGTTTTCCTTAGTGTTTATATTGTTTAAATATTCACTTTAAAGATCTCTGTTAAATTGTGCTCAGTTTAATTTTTAAGTATTTTACTTGCCTACTCCTTTTACATTAGAAGCTTTAATATTAAAAAAACAAACAAATTATATTAATCTAATCAGTTAACGCTGTACGACTAATAGCGACCACACGATCGTTGTCGAGAATTTAAAGTTATAAAGCGACAGAACTACTAAAGTGAGTTGACTTGCCGAAGTAAAATTAAAATATCATAAAATAGTCTTACAAATGTAAACTTACAAATTAAACAAAATTACACCAACTTCGTGGATATTGTATTGCATTTAAAATCTTAAATCAAGTAACAGGGATAATCTTCAATCCTCGAAAGAACGATTCTGTGCATGGTGACGCTCTATTCACTGTTGGGGTATCAGAGAACATACCATTCTTTGTAAGAAAGATAAAACTGGTTAAACCCTTTCTTTAATTTTTTTTATGGCTTAACTCCCTCAAGCAAAGACTTTAATGGGGTTAAACTTAACAAAATCACATGACAGGAACTCACGATTTCCAGCTTGTTAGTATTGGCTAATAAAATTTCAATTAAGTTGATAGAGAAACACAACGCCAACATTAAGGTTAGCCATTTATTTAGTGGGGACAGGACTCAGGGTGTTGTTGTTTTTTTAATCTAGGCCTGCCTTATTTCAGGGCCCCCGCATTGACAATACTGTAAGAATTTATTGACAACCCCCTCCCCCAACCACTACCTTTGCCACTCAAAAGAATATGCACTCCCGACGTGCTAAAGCTTTTTGAGAACTAAACAAACAACGACCCGCCAGAGGGCGCAAGCCTCCAATCGTCAACATCACTCCATGTTGAACGGGGCGCCACTGGCCAAACAGGAAGTGTGGGGGGGGGGAATAAATGGGAAAGCTATGGCATCCGTCCATCCTCATGGGATGATGGCGTTTCCTCCTGCTCCTCTGCCCCCCTTCCCCTTTCTCCTGGCCCTTTTCTCCTCGCTCTTGACTGTAAGGGAAGCTTCCGCGACTTGGATGCCCTCGCGTACTTTAGCCCGCCAGGAGGTGCGTTCCTCAGCAATGGTTTCCCACGTTTTATGGTCTATCTGCGCCAGACTCATGTCTTTCTTGCAGACATCCTTGAAGCGCAAGCAGGGGCGTCCTCTCTTCCGCACACCAGTTGCCAGCTCACCGTAAAGCAGGGCTCTTGGAATGCGCTCCGAGTTCATCCTGCGGACATGTCCCAGCCACCGCAGGCGCCTCTCACTCAGGATTGAGTGCATGCTCAGCATATGACTCCTTCTGAGTACCTCGACATTCGTTATCTTGTCCTGCCACTTGATGTGCAGAATCCTGCGCAAGCATCGTAAGTGGAAGCTGTTGAGTTGCTTTGTTTGTTTGGCATAGGTCGTCCAGCACTCGCTGCCATAGAGGAGTGTGCTGAGCACGCAGGCCTGGTACACAGTGATTTTTGTCCTAGCAGTGAGCTGTGCATTGTTCCACACTCTTTTATTCAGCCTAGCCATTAATGATGAAGCCTTGCCGATTCTGGTTTCGATTTCCTTTTCCAGGGAGAGTGTGCTTGTGATGTTACTGCCAAGGTAGGTAAAATCATCGACGACATCCAAGGTGTTTCCCTCAATGGAGATTGCTGGGAAGCAGTCAGTTCCTTGTCTCATAATGTTGGTCTTTTTGAGGCTTATCGTTAGACCAAAATCTTTGCATGCCTCTGAGAACTTGTCGACCAAAAGTTGGAGACCTATCTCTGAATGTGAGGTAAGGGCTGCGTCATCCGCGAAGAGCAGCTCTCTAATTAAAACATTTTCCACTTTTCTCTTTGCACGGAGACGGCTGATGTTGTACAGATTTCCATCCGCCCTGGTATGGATGTTTACACCCTCGAAACAGTCCTCGAATGCATGACGCAATAGCATCGAGAAAAAGATACCGAAGAGTGTTGGAGCCAGTACACAACCCTGTTTGACTCCGCTACAGACTGGGAAGGGTTCTGAGGTGGCACCATCGAAGAGCACTGTGCTGTGCATATTGGTGTGGAAGGACTCGATGATGGAGAGAAGCCGCGGCGGGCATCCTATTTTTTCCAATATACGTAGCAGACCCTCGCGGCTGACCAGGTCAAATGCCTTTGTTAGATCTATGAAGGCAACAAAGAGGGCTTTCTGTTGCTCCCGACATTTCTCTTGTAGCTGACGGAGTGAGAAGATCATGTCCATTGTTGACCGGCCAGCCCGAAAACCGCATTGTGATTCTGGGTAGACATTTTGCGCCAGAATTTGCAGGCGTGCAAGGATCACTCTGGCAAAAGCCTTTCCCACAATACTCAGTAAGGAGATACCACGATAGTTATTGCAATCGCTGCGATCTCCTTTGTTCTTATAAAGCGTAACTATTTTGGCGTCACGCATGTCCTGTGGGATGTGACCGCGTTCCCAGCAATCGCATATGAGTTCGTGCAGAGGCACTACTCATCAAAACAAAATTATTTTGATACATCTCACGAGGGCGTAGGCAAGTCGTGCGACCTTGTCACGTGAGATAACCCCGTGCACGTGGCTCCGAAAGCCGCCGTTGTCACTGGGAGGCGGGGTGGGATGTCTCTTTTCTAGGTTAACATACTATAACTAACCCCAGATCAGAGCGAGACAAACAGGTCTATTTTTATAGCAGATCAGGCCGAGACAAGGTTCGTATAATTGGATGGCGAAAAAAACACCACCAGAATACTGAGTACTCTCCATTTAAATGATGTTGACTACATGACACACAGTTTCCGTGGCTGGCAATGATCTTTGTACAGATAAATTGAGAGAATCGAAGAGTATGGTCAACGCACCCAATTTAATCAGTATATTATTTTTATACTAGTGTATTACCCGTCAAAAATGACGGACGTTTTCAAAATAAATACATTTCAGCTTATATCTATATTTTTTTTAAAAATACACATCAGAATAAAAAATAAGGCAAAACAGAACTTTCATTTATTGTATTTATTTTTATTTTATTCATTTATTTTCATATTGCACAATTTTATGTGGACCGTTCGAAAAGAGTTATTTTTTGGTGCAGTAATTTGGTGTGCTGCCTTCTAAAATTAGTAGCGTCACGGACAGACAGACGGGACAGACAGACGTGACATAAATTGCAAATTATGTATATTGATTGGTTAACGTTTAAAAAAAAATATTTTAGAACAATAACAAAACTTCTAGTTATATTTTTCAAGACATGCAAGTTATTACTCAAAGACATTTGATATGGATCCAAAGACCACATCTAACTCTTCTAATTATAAAATAATTCATTGTTCAAATCCTGCAATAACTATTGACATTTCATTGGTAAATTTGTTGACTAAATAAAATAACTGACTATCTTGGTCCAAGGATGACGTTTCTGTACGGTATAACGGGTTTCAAATAAATGCAAATACAAATAACAATCAAATACACACACAAATGGGGATGTTACTTCTGTACAAAGAAGGGCAAATAGTTTCTGACATATTTCTGAGTGGCGATTGAATAAAATCATCTATGACCACGATAGATTTATTTCCTATTCCGCTCATTTATGCTCCAACCTAATTTATAACAAAAGTTATTGGTCTTTTCAGGTAAGTGTACAACAAAATAACCAGAGACATATATTTCAGCTATAGATAAAGATCTGTCTTATGTTATGTGCTACAGACGCTCTTTCTATACACAGTGGCGGAACTAGAACCTTAGCCGCCCAGGGGGGGGGTCTAACTTTTTGCCGTCCATAAATGACGTCACGCACCTTGAGGGGAGGGGGGTCACACATTTGTGACGATGTGTGACTGGGGGGGGGGAGATGTTCAAGAAATGTGACGTCACACCAAAACGCGCAACTTTAAATAAAAGTTCCACTTAAATATTTGACTACAGACTTCTAATTTAGTTACTAACATTTTACATGGCATAACGCGTGTTATGATATTAGAGTGCAGCCTTACACTAAAAACATACTTAAATAACAAAATGGTGATTTGAAACATTCTCATTTTCAAATAGAAAATACCGCTTTTATGCGGGGTCAAAACTTTGAGACGTCATATTGAATAGGGGGTCTAAGTTTTTCTGACGACTTGTGACGAGGGGGTAGGGAGTTAAAAATCAACCAAAATCCCATGACGTCATTTATGGACGGCCAATTAAGTCAGTCATAAAGATGGGTTTTATAAATTAATAAACATGAATAAATAATTGTATGGCTGTTATCGATTAATTTTAATTTAATCGTTAACTTTTGAAAAATTATCGATTAATTAATCGATAATTTCGATTAAAGCAAAAATAGAAATTTATGATGTCATTAAACTGAACATTTTTCACGGACATTGAAAATTAAGAATATTTTGAACTAAATTTTATGACAATGTGTTGATACTTGATCCGACATTTGTGCTGAAGGTGGTACGTCAGCGATGTATTTGATCCTTTAAAAGAGAATTGTTTATGGCAGTGAACACAGTAAACTTTTTCACCATCTTCGACTTTGCCATCCGCAGTTAGCTTAAAAACAAAATTTGTGCTCAACTTTCTAGTTATATGTTTAAATTTAACTGCGCTGGTGCTGTCAGCCATTATAGTTGACGTCTGCCGGTCCACATAAAGTAATAAAATAAATTATAATGTTACGCGGGAGAAGTTTGTACGTAAAAAATATATATAATCTATTATTAATTATTTATTAATAAAAAAATTAAAATATTATAAATATTTTCTTTAATTTTAATCGAATTTTTATCGATTAAAATAATTTTAATCGATAAAAAAATTTAACGATTAATCGAGAAATTAATCGTTAATTTCCGTAGCCCTAAATTGTAATGGAAACGAAGTAAAGGTAGGGAACATTTTTACCCTTGCATGTCATATTTATGTAAGCAGTAATAAAAGAGGTCACATAAGATGGTATACCTATACATAAATATTTATTTTTTAAAAATACAAGATGCTTTTTTAAAGACCACAAGAAAGTTACTGAGGTCACAGTCCCCCCCCCTTGCCCACCCATGAGACAAAACGTATTCCAAATTTACAACCCAAAATACATTACCAATTAATATGATTTTTTTTTATAAACAAAGAAATTATTATGTAAACATGTTTAGGGCTGTTAAGGATTAATTTAAATTTAATAGTTAACTTTTGAAAAATTAACGATAATTAACCGTTAATTTCGATTAAAGCCAAAAATTAAAATTTATAAGTCATAAGTAACACTTATTAAACGTTCTTGTTGAAAATCTAAATACACTGGGATGTCTCCTTTATATGTCATATCTTAACCAACTACCGCACCGCCACTTTCTACACAGAAGATTATCGGGTCCTACGCTTATCCATTATTTATTACTAATCTTGCATTTTTATTAGAGTTTTAAATGTTGATAAAGAGTTGGTTTTCATGGTTTCATCAGGCAACCAATTCAACATCCGAATTCAAGTCGGGAAGAACGAGAATCATAAGTACTTGTTCTTGAATACTGAATTAGAACAGTGTTTTATCCATATGTCTATCTGATGGTTGATTTATTTTTTTTCTATAAAAATTTATAGATATGATGGAATAGCCCAGCTATATACTAAATTAACATTTATAATAAGAACATAAACCATTATAGAATAGAATGGGAATCAATAGTCAACATTAACATTTCAAATGACACTTCAACTAATAATATTACAAGTATTCTTTGTCCGTGATCACGTTACATCAACATTCAACATTAATGCAAACCTCATTGAAGTGATCAAGAACCTATACAACAGAGTAACCAGCGCAGTACTCTTCAACAGCAAGCTGGGAGATTGGTTCAAGACCACTGTTGGTGTCAGACAAGGATGCTTACTTTCCCCCATCCTCTTCAACCTCTTCCTTGAAAGAATTATGACAGATGTGCTAGAAGAACATATCGGAACAGTCAGCATCGGATGGAGAAGTATAACCAACCTACGCCTCGTCGATGACATAGATGGCCTAGCTGGTAGCGAGGACGAACTAAAAGAATTCCTTGCAAAGCTAGAGAAAACAGCAAAGGCGTACGGCATGGACATCAATGCAGAAAAGACCAAGGTAATGGCAAATAGGAAACTCACAAGTGAGATTTGGATAAACGGGTAAAAACTCGAAGAGTCTCCACCTTCAAATATCTTGGGGCCACAATATCCGACGAAGGCTCAAAGCCAGAAATTCTTGCCAGAGTGGCCCAAACAATGGCAGTATTGAGTAAACTAAAGCACATCTGGCAAAGCAAGAAACTCTCCCTGAGATCAAAGATCCGACTAATGCGCTCTCTGGCGATGTCGGTCTTCTTGTATGGTTGTGACGTTTGGACGCTCACTGCAGACCTCCAAAGAAGAATCAATGCGCTAGAGATGAGATGTTTCAGAAAGATATTGAACATCTCCTACACAGCGCACATCACAAACGAAGCGGTCCGCAACACAATAAGTACTGTCATTGGCCCCTACGAGGACCTTCTCACCTCCATTAAGCAGAGGAAACTACGATGGTACGGACACGTAACAAGAACTGGAGGTCTCGCAAAGACCATATTGCAAGGCACAGTCCAGGGACGAAGGAAAAGAGGCAGACAAAAGAAGAGATGGGAAGACGATATCAAAGAGTGGACCGGCCTGTCATTCAGCGACTCTCAAAAGGCAGCACAGGACCGGGACAAATGGCGTGAGATAGTGAGCAGTTCACGATGGTGCCCCAACGACCCAACGACGGGTTAAGGGATAGTTCAAGTTCAAGATCACGTTACATTGAAAGTTTAATCAATGAGGTGAAGAATGGTCTCAGTTTGTATAGAATCAGCAGAAGGTGGTTGAAATAGTCATTTTTTTTCACTGAGAGAAACTAATTTTCCACCATACATGGCACATAGACACAAACAAACGCGCACACATACATCCGCACGCACGCAACTGTTTTTAAAAAACGGCACCAATAAGTTGGCTGAAAATAATGTAGTCATTTCTTAAAATAAAACTTTTAACTTTCAACATTTAAAATAAAAATATATTATCCCGTTAGAGGCTTCCTCGTTTCTTGTCCAAATAATGAATGCTCAGCCTACACACCTCACGCTTCGTGATGACAAGATACTGTTCCAAAAATATAAAAGGGAAAGAAAAAAAAAGAAATGAATTTAATAACTTTTATTTTCATGTGACGTTGCAGCTTAACATGATAGGGCTCAGAGTGAGAAAATCGATGTTTCACTTTTAACAGAGATGTTTTAGACACGATAGAAAAAAAGATTATGACTCAAAACGTAAACTTGATTGTGAAAATGTATATGTATTATATGACTTTAATAGACCATCAACGAAAATAAGGGATTAATGTCTAAGAGATCATTTTTTAAAGATTATATTTAATCTTTTTTTATCAATCTCAATCCCCTTCTCTCTTCACGACTCCATCTCTTTCTTTCTTATCCCTTCAAATTTTTATCATCGCCCTTCCTGCCTACCTGCCTCCGATAGACACTCGGACTGATAGTTGAATGGACGGATGGATAGACAGGCGGATGGATGGTTGAAGAGGGAAGGTTGATTGGTAGGTAGGTCGATAGTTGTGGATATCAGAAGTTAGATGGATTGATTCTGAATTCATGTAGCCTAAAATGACGAACATCCGACAAAAATATACAAGCAATTATTATCTCAACGATGACTTGTTTTTGATGTCATGTTTTGTTTTAATTTCAACATAATATATATATATAATTATATTTTTTTACAAACCTGAATAGCCATGACGAATTTTTAAATTCTAATAGCATATAGATGGCAGTGTTCAAGTTATTATTATTATCTTTAATACTTTACCATCATTAGGTCTTGTTACAAGCTGCACAATTGTTGAAAGATGACACAAAGATGATCATCCGAGCCAAACCGCAACGACCGTGGCACACTACTTTATAACGGTTGAAAACATTAACCGTCTGTCTTTTTTTCACTTTCATTTTTTTTTAAAATCTAAAATATCTTGATTTTCCTTGAGGTAAAATATATAGCGGGTACAAACAAGGAAGTGAAGCATCGATCGGTTATTCAGTGCAAGGCAGTGGACCAATACTGGAATATGCATATTCTGTTTGGAAATCTACCAAATCTACCAAAGAAAAAATAGAGCAGCAATACGTATTCATTACTGTAGAACAGGCGTCGGGAAACTTTTTGATCGAGAGAGCCATAGACATCACATATTTTGAAAAGAAATACTTTGAGAGCCATACATTATGTTTCAAACTAAAATCCAAGTAAATGTGTGCATTTTGTGTAATTTTAACACTAAAAGTACAATAAACGTGTCTTTGAATTCTTTTTAATAACATTAACATTGTCATGCTGTCGTTTTTTTAATGCAATTTATTAATATGTAGATCAAAGGAGTCTGAATAATCGTTTTTTTATAATGAACATTTGTCTGAGAGCCAGATTCAGCCATAAATAGAGCCACATCTGGCTCACGAGTCATGGTTTCCCTGTGTAGAAGATTCAAAATTCATAGGTTAACGATACTAGTTAAATCGCTAAACCTAGAGACAGAACAGGCTAGAAGAAAAAATAGCAAGCAGTAATACATAAGGACTTAAATTATAACTGTTAAATACAGCACTAAATAATATAATACAACACTCTGCCTTAGGGATAAAAACACATTTCTTGTTTCATATGCAAGAAATAACATTTAAATCCTACTTCTTCAAGTCTTGAATTTGGGCGTGAAATTCAAAACTCAAATATAAATTCACGACTAGGCATAGACCATGGATAAGCATAGGATGCAATTATCTTCTGTATTGAACGTAGAGTAAGCAATACCAATAAGATAAGATTGGTGCAGTTTCGATTGCAGAGACAGTGCGGTAATCCTCCGAATCCCAAAGTATCTTATCTTATCTGTTACAGACGCTCCTTCTATACAGAAGCTTATTGCGTCCTACGCTTATCTATTGTGTGTGTGTGTGTAGTCCTGCATACTTATTACAGTTTTAAATGTTGATTAGTGTTGGGTTTCCTGGTTTCTTCAGGCAACCCATTCCACACCCGAATTCCTGACGGGAAGAACGATAATGTGTATGTGTTTGTTCTTGCATACGGAATAAGAAAGGTGTTTTTATCCTTATGTCTATCTGATGGTTGTATTAAGTTATCTTTGTGTTGTATTTCTAAATTAGAATTAATTGCTTTATGTATAATTACTTCTTTACTCTTGGTTCTTCTAACCTCTTGTTTTTCAAGGTTTAATGATTTAACTAATGGAGTTATTCTTGTCAGTGTTTAATATTCTCCAGTAATGTGTCTTGTAGCTCTTTCTTGAATTCGTTCTAGTTTATCAATGCTTTCTTTGGGGTTTTTTTTTCTTTGGTGGATGGGTCTCATACAGAAGATATATAATCTAGTACAGGTCTCACCAAAGTGAGGTAGCATTTTAGTTTTATATTTTATTACATCTTTAAAAGTTTCATTTTACAAAGACTAAGGTTTTGTTTGATTTTACACTAATAAGAGGAAGTATAGTAAATCAAAGTATGTTATTTATTGATAGAACACAACACAAGTGTTATTTATTGATAGAACACAACACAAGTGTTATTTATTGATAGAACACAACACAAGTGTTATTTATTGATAGAACACAACACAAGTGTTATTTATTGATAGAACACAACACAAGTGTTATTTATTGATAGAACACAACACAAGTGTTATTTATTGATAGAACACAACACAAGTGTTATTTATTGTCCGATAGCCAGTCTTCAAATGCTAAATATTGTAATCGTCACACAACATTTGCAAATCACTGCCGAAAGCCTTCATGTTGTGACTGTTGGGCCACTGAACGGCCGACAAGTAGCTCGCAAACAGAACACGCCTTGTATCTCTCTCTTACCAGAGTTTACGTTTCGCTTGCATCCACAGTCCTTCGATAGTTTCAGTGTGAATGTCCCCGTGTACTGAATGAACGAAGTCATGAGCGTGAAAAACAACTGCGTGATCATACACCTCGTTGTTTATGCGAGCGACATTCTGATAGCCTCGCCAAGTGCCCGTGACGACTGTTGTCCCCAGCAACATATGATTAATGATAATACGTTCCCGTGTTTGTAAAATTTACGAAAATACGCTGAAATATGTTCTGATTAACAAAATGGCGTCAATAATAACGTTATTTGTTTACAAATGAGGCGTTTCCGTGTGATAACACATACAAAATAATTTGAGACCGGTATTGGGAGGATTGCCTACTGTGCAATACAATGTATATTCTGTTTTGCTGAGGTAAAACTGGTATATAAGTATAAGTGATTCGGTGATATGATTATTGGTTCACCGACAAAACGGCCCCGGAAAAAACAGCCCCGACAAATGGGCTCCGACAAAACGGCCCTGGACTAATAGATGGACTAATAGTCAAAAATACAATCAAATATTATATTCGTATTTTTACTCACCGATTCAGTGTCAGGTATAGTTCACAAGAAACAATAATAATGACATCACAAGAATGAATTTAATAGCCTTTATTCGATATGGTACCAATAACGGTTGTTTGTTGACAAGAAATAATGTAATAGTAATAACATCACACAAAATAATTTTACAATTGTACCACTTTTTTTAAGGGTGGAAAAAGTTGTCAAAAGCTTAAAATGGAAAAAAAAATTTTTTGTTAAAAATGTAAACAATTTGTCTGGGGCCGTTTTGACCGGGGCCGTTATGTTGGGGCCTATTTGTCCGGGGCCGCTTCGACGGGTCACCATGATTATTAAATACTGAGAACCGAGACATAACCCAGCCCCAGGTGATAAGTTTTTCACACAAAAAATAATAATAATAATAAATAAATAAATAAATTATTACACATTCTGGAATTACGATAAAAGAGTGATCAAGAGAGATTGATTTAAAGAATATTATTGAAGAATTAACAAACTTTCTCATAGCCAATTTTTAAAAAAATTACATGTGGTAAATGAACCCACACTAACAAACTTAAGCGAGATTAACACATGCCGATTTCATGGGAATTAACTATACTAATTCTACAGTCAATTTAATATAATAGTTATTGTTCTTTAGTTTAAAGAAACGATCTCTTTAATTCTCTTCGCAGAATTTGCGTTATTATTGTAAACATTTTAGTTATGATAGTGATTTAAAATTTAGCAAATTCAAATTCCATTTTTCAGAAAGCAAAATCACCATTTAAATCTGAAAACCTAAAATAAAATGAAGCAAAATAATGTTTTGTATAAACTTTGTTCGTTTCCCCAATTTCGTCATGTTTTTTACAGTCGTCCTCTAAAATATTGTTTTGCAATGGGGGTCAAGGTATATTAAGATGGCTGCGCCCACTGAACGATACCTACCATGCGATGACTTTATGAAATTCCAGGTACATTGAACTAATATTAAACGACATAGAACTGAAATAATAATCTTTGTATATTATTTTGACATCGTCAATAGTTAAATAACTTGAACTTCTTAAACGTTAATATTCAATATTAATATGAAAAATATTGTAAACGACTTCAAATTCAAAGTTTGAAATCAAAGAGTCAAGAGTTTGAAATTTAATAAGTACTGTTAAAGTTAAGTCAGTGTAAGTTGTTAAGACAAGACTTAGACTTTAAGTCAAGGAAATTTGTTTTAGTCTTTAGTCAAGGTATGATGGTCCCCCCCCCCATCTTAAGGCTGGGAACAGCATTAAGTGTATATTACAGTTAAAGGAGACGCGGTGGTCGAGTGGCAGCGCACTGGACTGTCGTACCAATGGTCTCGGGTTCGATTCCGTGTGAGTGTGAAGGCAAGGGTTTGTTCCCGGGGCCTAGGGCGTCCCTGAGTCACCCCGCTCCGAATGGGTACCTAACACTACATGTAGTTAGGCTGCTGGGTAATGCGTGGAACCCACATAGCCGTGGCCTGTGAGCGCTGCATCACTTGCCAAACAGATCATCTGTTATGGTCTGTGGACGCAACTATCTTCTGCATAGAAGGAGCGTCTGTAAAGATAAGATAAAGCCTGAAAGTTTTAAGCTCAACTGGTGTATGTAGTAGACACTTTGGTAAAAAAATAATAAACTTTTAAAAATTAAATCGAAGTGTTTATTCGCACGGTAAAAACCGTGCAAATAATGTTGAGTATTATCCGCACGGGTCGTCGCGCATGCGTATTCTAGCAGCTGGTGTCGTTTTAGAAGAAAAAAAACGGGCCCGGCGTATACACAATAATAGCCGATATCACTCGATTTAGGCTAAATGTGTAATTTATGTGTCTCATAATGAGGTTGAATGAATAGTAATGGTTGCCAGGGACAACAAGTCTGCACATGATACATTATGATCTTTTATAATATCAACTCTGAAGGGTTTAGCATCTAAATTATAAGTATATTATTGAATTAATTCCATATTAGATCATTTTTTTAAGTTCAATTATCAAATATTTTGATGTTAATAGGCAAAATAATTGAATATTTTTTAAGCATCTGGGACTTCCGCCATTGAAAGGGGTGGTGTCACTTCGATATAAAGAAATACACCTCGTTAAACATAACTAATGGCCGCAACGTCCTAGCTACATGAGAATTTGCACACATATACATCGATAGACTATAGATTGTGCAAATATATTTTTAATATGAAAGACATATTCTTTGAATTTCTTCAAAAAATTTTGGGTCAAACATGGCCTATATTAACTGTTACAAAATAGTGGTCGATTGAAAATACAAAGGAAAGCTAACAAAAATGTAGGCCAATATGTCCTCCAAAGTCCAAAGCTTTAGACCGGAAAAGTAACTCAAATTAGTTTCGAAAGAACCTATTAATTAATAGTTTTACACCCTCCTCGGAAAAATTAAAAACTTGGATCTCGGGCACCGAATTTTTTTCCCAATACAAAAAAAACGTAGTAGTCTACCCTGACATACCGAAGTACCTACATAGTGTATGCAAAATAATACCAAATTAAAAAATTATAATTTTTTTTAAAAGATCCTTATTACTTTTAGTCACTGCTGTCACTGACATTTCAGAGATTAAATGGCAAGGCTAAACTATAAGTAAATTTATGATATAAAAAACAGGGTATTAGTAGGCCTGACAAGACGTAACACAACAGCGAACGTTTCGGCAAAGAGCCTTCCTCAACGGACAAATAGTACACACATGAAAAGAAAAACACGGAATAATAATAGAAAAAACACTTAGCTGCGGTGAAATCCAAGCAGTCCAGTAGGGATAAAGAAAGAAGAGAAAAGTAAGAGCTTATATAGGAGAGGATAGGGTGGGTGTGGCCAATCAATCAGCTTGTCAGTGCGAACACAACATTGATCCCGTGTGGTGTAAGATTCCCATACTCGTGGATTAGTCTATTCTCCAGACTGACCCGGCCGGGTGTGTTTGTACAGGAAACCAAGGCGGTGACAGACATGTCATCGACGCCCATGTGGTCACGTCCATTGAATTGTCGGGAGACAGGACATTGTTTGTCTTGTTTAATGGCACGTACATGTTCAGCTAGGCGGCACGATAGTAACCTCCCCGTCTCACCAATGTACTTCAAAGGACAGCGCTTACACACAATGGTGTAGACCACATTGCGGCTGGTACAAAGATAGCCATTCCTAATCTTGAATACCCCCTTAGGGAAGACAATCTCGTCCGTCTGGATAACAAAGGGACATGTCTTGCAGCGATTACGACCACATGGCTTGGTGCCCAGATGGGAGGACGGAATAAGCAGACGGCTACGAACCAATAGGTCTCGCAGATTTTTGTCCCTCCTGAATACAATGAGGGGTGGGGTGGAAAAAATGTTGTTTGTCTCAGGGTCCGCAAGGAGGATGGTGCGGTTTTTCAAAAATATTTCCTTGGCTCTGACGTTGTGGGGATGGTATGTGAGTACCAATTTTCTCCTTTCATTAGTATCACTGGAGCGTGATACAAAGGCGTCGGCACGAGTGAAGTTTTTAACCCCCTGAAGTGCAGATTGAAGTAAGGCTAAACTATATAGCATTTGTGGGGAACCTTTTTTGGGGCAGCGTGCCCAAATTTCAACCAAAACACATTTTCACTAATTTATAGCAAAGTGCCAACCCTTCAAAATGCCTTCAGTTAATCATGAAAATGTGGGGTTTGCTTAGGAATACTTAGATGGTTTGATTAAACTAATTAAACAAGTAATGATGAGGTGCTGCGTGCCAACTGTGGCACCCGTGCCATAGGTTCGCCATCAATTAATTAATAGTAATAATGTTATTTTAGCAAGAAAAATATTGTCAACTACCTTCTCAGTCTCAGCTCCACCAGTTGCTGCCTTACATTATCATTATTTAACGATGCAATACCGAATGAGCTCCTACTCCTAGACAGTTACAGTTGCATGTAGGTTTGTAAAACATCAAAAAATTAAGTTAACTGCCATAATTTTTATTAGCATTTTTGACAGTGAGTGTTGTAGGGAAACATTTTAAAATAGAGATTGGAGTGCAAGATGTGTTTGAAAACCCTTGGCCACGACAAAAGTTCTTATCTCAAACTAAAATATGCGTTTTTATTGGTATATAAATAACTTTTTATTCATCAGGATGCTTTAAAAAGGCTCCGTCTCATAGATGACAGGATTGTTCATGCACTGAACTCTGTCATTCCTACACAGTCTTTTAAAGATAAAGTAAATGCTACAACTGAATGCAAGCGGCTATATGATGAGGTAAGTTTATCACTATTGGTCATTTTAATGCAATACTGTTCTGTTTGCCAAATCCAACAATCACAACCCCCATTGAAATACTGTTTTTGATTTTTGAAAGCCACCACATGGGGCAATCTTTACTGATGTCTCACTTCTTTATCATATGAGGTTCAAAAACTAGAAACCTCACTGCAAATTTATTGTTTGCTAATACTTATAATTTCAGCCCTGTGTTGAAGATTTCTTTCTTTTTAATAATTTTATAAATATAAAAAAGTTTCACTTGCATTGATTGCTTATGTTTGGTTTTCATAATGATAATTGAAAATTTGTTATTGTTTTAAATTAATTTTTAACATTTAAAAAAATTAATTTTGTACATTTTTGTTTTTTATATAAAATAAAAATGCTTTTAGTTTACATATTAAAGATTCATTACAGAAATTTATTTTCATTAATACTTATTTTTTAAAACAATTTTGGCAGATGCAACTGTCATATGACCAAAGGGACAAATCCATTCGCCATTGTATAGAAATTGTTAATGATGATGTGAAAAAACTTCGGCAGAGGAAATTGGATGCACCTGATGATGTAGACATTCTAAGAGCATTAAGGAAGGAACAAACTAAAGTGGGTTGCATGTTTACTTGCTTGTTTTATAACAAATTTAATTTGCATAATGAAATAGAGCTAATAAAATCTGTAGGTATAAGTGATGGGTCAATACCAAATTTTTTATAGATTCCGATACGGTTCCAATTCTACCCAATTATCCCGATGCGATTCCGATTCCTGGCCATTATTACATATATGTATTACAGTGCCCGGGTATTAACATATTTAATTAATATTAAGTTGAAAATTGATTAGAAAAGTTTATTAACTTGGTATTGAAGCTTTACGATGTGCTAGATAACAAAGTATTGGAAAGGTTTTATATAAACACATCTATCAATAATTCCATTTTAATAATACAAAGAAGTAGTAATAAGCTCAAAATAATATAAATAATTCCATGTTAATAATACAAAGAAGTAGTAATAAGTTCAAAATAATATAAATAATTCAATTTTAATGAGAAAAGCTTCATCCAGTTCAATCAGTTGATAGTAAGAATATGCATTTAATCATAGTCAAATTGAAGCATTTGCAAATACTAGTGCAAAGACATAAGCATCTCGCCAGATGTTGGTTCTAAACCGTTTCTCTTTGGCGAGTACATATTGCCACCTACACTAAAAATTCTCTCGCCCTCTACTGAAGAAGGCGGGGCACATAAATACTTTCTTGAGAGGAGAGCCAAACTTGGAAGTTGTTCTTTGTTCGCTTTCCACCAAGAGGATTCTCATTGCTTGCAATCAGTCTAAATATTAGATACTTTGATATTTTTGCTCTAATGTTAATACTTGCTGCTGAAAATTGAATGAAAGATTACATTGGCGCTAGAAGCAGCTCGTGGTAGTTAGTCAGTTAAGAATCGTTTTGCTATCGGAATCGGGTCTGAATTATTCAGCTCCGATACCGATTCCCGATGCTTTATAAAAATTCGAATACGATTCCGATTAATCGTCCCATCACTAGTTGGTACATCAACTTTTGAAATGTTAATTTAATTTTGATTATTTTCTCTTGCATGCGTTTCTCAACAGTTGCGCTTTATGCAGCAAGAGATGAGTATAGAGGAAGTTGTTAGAGATAGGACGCAAAAGGTAGGTTTCTAATATGTTTACCACCATCTACTATATCGAGAATGTTTTTCTACAGTATCAAGCAATTTTGAGATTTTCATTTATCTTAGCTGATAAACTCATACTAATTAAATTCAGATTTCAGACACGCTAATTTAAAGTACTTAAGACTAAGACAAATTATCTTATGGTACGAAAATAAATTGTTTTTATATTGAGAATGTTGATACAGATCTTAGAGTTAACAAGTAATTAAAACAATTCTCACCTTCTTCATTCAACCCACCCTAATACTGTAGAAATTATTCAAAATTTCATAAAACTATTTTTTAGCAATTGTTCTTTAAGAAAATATATTGTTAGTTTGTTTAAAAAATTTTTTTTTATCTCCTATCTTAAATTTCTGTTGATTGAGAGCAAGGGTGATACATGAAATGAGTTTTAAAACTCCTTTTAAATTCAGTTTTGTCCTTCATCTATTATTTTATTAGTTAATAGTAATACGCTCGAACAAGTACGACTATAAATGTTTCTGAAACTCTGTAGAGTATAATACCTAGGGATCTAATCTTTGTATTTTCACTTAAATCTTGACCCAGACAACTACAAATTAGTCTGTATAAATGCAGCTTGACCAGATCTTATTTTGATTTTTGGCTACCCCACATCTTAGTGGCTCATTTAAGTAATTGGGGGGGGAGGGGTAATTTCTGCATTAAGATATGGCATTTGTGTGCAAGGATAACTACTACTACTACTACTATAACATAGTGACTTTTGGGAAATAAAGAAGACTTCAATATTGCTTATTGTTTTTTTTAAGGTGAAATACATTTAGGGGTGGTGGGGGCAAAAATTATTGTAATCCGGGTGTCACCATGGTAAGAGTTTGCTAATAACTAATGTAGAATTGGGTTTAAAATATTCCTTTTTGTTGCATTTGTTAAAATTAATTTTATCCTTTTTAATTTTCAGGTTTTCTACGAACGCTGTAGAGACAGCTACACACCAGCTATAGCCCCCATTGTGTTATAATCACCATTTGTATTATGTAGTCCAATCATTATTATTATACTTGGGGCCTTTTACTAGAGAATATATAAATAATTTTTATTTACTTATTTCAAGGAGTTCAAAATATATTTTAGAAAAAAACTTCAGGTTCAAAGTTGTTTTTAAGTTGAAAAGAATTAATAGAGGAATTAGATTGAAGCCAATTAATTTGTTGCACTAAAAATCATTTAAAAGAGTTTTGGTCTATTAAACTCCACAAATATGAATTTTTAAATTGTAAAATTAGTTATTACTTTGACAGATTTAGTGTATCCAATCATCAATTAGTATTTAAATGAGGACACATTTCTTCTCCATAATAACATATATTTTTCTATCAGTGAAAAAGTAGTGCACCTCATTTTTTAAAATAGACTTGTATTTGTTACAAGCCGAAAACATTAAAAATTATTATGGATGTACATTATTTGATGTTTAAAAAATGCACAGTAATTTGAGGATGAAACTAACTTCAGTTCTTTCAGTGAAAAATTACTGAATGTTTAATTTCAGAGTCTTGGCTTGGCAAGCCAGGCTTTTACAAATTGTTTTAATTTTAATCCTTGTCCGTTTTGTATTTAAAATGTTTCCTAATTGACTTGATGAAAGTTGTGACCAAATATCTCATGTCTTGTCTCAAAACAGGGCAATAAGATTAGAAATTCATTATCTCTGTTTAAAAATTAAGTTATTCATATTTTGGTGTCAAGAGTAAGAATTCTTGTTTGTGTTGCAAAAATAGTCGCCCAAAGTGGTTCAATAACTCCAATTGGCTATTATACTGTTGTTTGGTTCACTTTTCATCCAACTGTTTGTAGGCTTGTGTGATATTCTAGCTGCAGTATGAGTGGTAATCATAAGTTTTGGATACAAGAATTGTTATTATTCTGATTTTTTATTTTTAAAAAAAAGGAATAAAAAGGTTTTTACGTAACTTTTGATTTTGAATTTTTTTATGCCAATCGTCATTGTTACATTTCTTTTATAATAAAAAATGTGTGAAAGGATTAATCATGCTTGATGATTTCATGCGTATAAAAATTTGGTTAATCTCAGTTTATTAATTTTTTAAAAAAAATTTTGTATACACTAAACATACAGAACAATACAGTGGAACCTCTCATAATGAGTAATTCGCATAACGAGCATGGCTAATCTAGCGCGCACATACAATCGGTCAACGTCAACTATCTGCACTGTTCTCAAGAACAAAACCAAAATAAAAAAAGATGGATGCTGCTAAGGGGATGACAAGAATGTCTTAGAAACGGTTACAACACATCATAAATATTTTTTTGAATAATGAGTATTTTTAAATCCTTTATATTAACTCGTGGTGTCTGCGGCGGACCTTGCTTGCTTGCTTGCTTGCTTGTCGCCAAAACTTTTGATCGATTTTTAACCCACTTGCTCGCAAGATAGCGAGCTGAAATTTTGCAGGCAGTTTCGTACCGATGATAAAAACAATGTATCAAAATTTCAGATCGATCGCATGTACCGTAATTAAATTATTGATTTTTCAGATTATTTTTTTTATTCCTATGTATCATGCTATTTTTTGAGATAGAGCGTCGCGGTGCGTATTATATTGAACAACCTTTCTGTCGCGCAATAAGGTGCGTATTTTATTGACAGCTCTTTTTATAAACATATTCCTGATCGGTGCGTATTATATTAAACACGTTTTACGACACAACTTCAATTTTGTATTTCTGGATGGTCTGGCGCTGCGTATTATAATGAACATTCTTTTAGTTACTTCTCGTACATAAAGGATTTATAGTCAAAAACTTGGTTTTTTACGGGTTTTTCTTATTTCAGCATGCAATGCATTATCGTATTATACATTGATTTTTATAGAAAAAAATTGTTTCATTAAACGATTGTTTAGCTTAACGAGTAAGATTCTAGAACGAATTATGCTCGTTATAAGAGGTCCCACTGTATTTTGTTAGAAAAAGTTGACAATGTTTTGTAAACTTGGGCACAAATTTACTTGATCAGTCGTACATCTTTCTATGTAAAGTAGCCATTATCTCTTTTAGCATTAAACCAGCAATAACAATAATGTGTCTCTCGCATGCTGCATACAGTTGTTTTTACTTCCTCATTGGAAAAGTAGACTTATTGCTAAAAGTAAGTCTAGCTCAGTCCATTTCAACTCAAAAATGTTCCATCCTGTTCGTGGGACCTGAATAATTTTGATTCTGATTGAACTTTGAAATCATTCAGACAAGTCTATACTTCAGAATTACTATAAGGGGCTTTCCATAAAGTACGTCACGCTCCAGAGGGGGGGGTCTGGCCATGTGTGACGTCACGGTGTTTTATATTAAATTTTAATTATTTTGTTAATAAAAACACATCTTTTGTTCGAAAGTGTGACGTACTTTGGGGGGGGGGTTCGAGATTTGTGACGGTTAAGAATTGTCAAAAATAGCGTGACGTACTTTATGGACGGCCCCTAAGTTATAAGAGAATTTCAACAGCTTTTGCATCACTAAGAAACTAGTCCCTGAATTTGACAACACCAGGTCTGGTACTTTTGACGTGACGATGACCAGAAAGGTCAATAAAGTGGATACTGTGTCAGTCAAAGAACTAGTAAAAGGAAGATTTGACATTCAAGGCAAAAAAATACAACTGTAGCTACAAGAGAGTTGGATAGGAAATCCTTAGCCTTAATTTTAGCCCGTAATTTGATGTTCATTGAGATAACGGGTGTCATGCTGAATATTATAACTAAATTATTTTATTTTTTAAAACTGAGATGGTGTTTAAAAAAAGGGGAGATGCATCAGGGAGCTTTTGAGATAAGAGATCTGTGTATTTTTTCCCCTTATTAGTAGATATTCTTGTTATACAGTTGTATGTGGTTCTATGGTAAAAAAGGAAAGTACTGAATGTGAAACAACGTAGTCAGGGCGAAGGAAGAGCTTCATTACAAAATACAAGTGCCCTATCCAATTGAATCCCAAATTCCAAAAATCTCTTTGAACACGACCTACCGCAATTAAAACTGGTGTAATCCATACAGACATTTGTTGTTCATCTGTATGTACCCATTAGACCAGTTGTGTTTGGATTTGTACTGAAACTCTCTTGAAATAAGTGTATTGTTTCTTGGATCGTAATAATCTTGGTCAAAAGCTTTAAATTTAAATCTTACTCGCAGAGGCGTCACTAGGAGTGGTGTCACCCGGGGCGGTAGCCCATGATGTCACCCCCTCACGACTTAACCCATAGAAATCCTCCGAGTTTCAGTGCCAAATAATGGGAACATACAGAATTTTACATTTTTTTGGTGTCACCCCCCTGATGGTGTCACCCGGGGCGGCCCTCCCCCACCGCACACCCTAGTGACGCCACTGCTTACACGTGCGATGTCTTTCTTGCTCAACACACGTTTTGATACGTATTAAAATAATTCAAGGTAAACTTCTAGTTACCAGGTACACAAAAACAAAACTGAGAACGGCGTGCAATGCTTGCCTTATGGCGGGGTCGGAGAAAGGCCACAAACTGCCAGCATTGCAAGCCTATAGACACACTCAAGTGGGCTGGCCTTTTCCTTCCTTAAGAACAGGTCTGTTGTGATGGGTGGGTCTGACGATGCAAGCCGCAAGGAACGATCCTTTAGTAACTAATCATTACAAGAAATCTTTAATTTAAATGAAAAGCAAAAATCAGAATATTAATAAATTCCACACATTTGTCAATAGCAAATAAACTACCATGGTCTGTAAAAAGATAAAATGTGATTGAAATTATTTTAATGTTACTTATGGTCCTGATTTTGGTCACTTCGATCCATAGACCCTTGCGGTCAATGGGTGACAAAAGTGAAGGACTTTTAATAGGTCCCATCTGGATGTTGTTTGAGGACTCCTGATATAGAAGGACTTCCTTAAATTTTAAAACCTTTATGAAGAGTGAAGGATTCTCAAGAATTTCTCCGTACCTCTTTTCACCGATAATTTTTTTTTAAAGAAGGATGGCCATATGGCAAATATCAAAAAACTCTTTTAAATGTATGGTCTTTTTAGATGAATACTAACTTTAAAATTGTTTTAAACCCTTCTAATATAAGAACAACATGAAAGAGTTTGGCAATAAAGTCACTGTGAACATTTTGAACATGAAGGGCACAGGGTCTCACTATCTGTTCCACTCCTGCACTGAATAAAAATAAGATTTCCAGGATGTAAGTCAACTAGACTGCTCCCTTTCTCTCTCTCTCCCCCCACCCCCACCAGGGGCTCACTAAGTCATATAGTTTTGTTCCATCCCGATCCGATCATACCTTTTATTTACCAACGTGTGAGTAAAACTAAGACGCACCTTGTTTTCCTCTGACATTAGCAATCAGGAGTTTTTCTCAACACGATCACGTCACACACAACACACAGTTAATTCTCAAACTCTTTTCAATGGTTACATTTCAAATTTATAAAAGTCTATGTCAAATAGGGCTTTCTTTCGAGGAAGAACTAAAAAAAAGTATACTGTAATTTCATCCTTCTTTGAATGGATAACGCAATGAAGACAGAAGAGATAACGACAAGCACTTGATTTAGTAATAGTAATAGGATTAAAATTATGCCGAGCAGAGTTCTTCTGTGTAATGCAAATGGAAGAAATGTTGAATTGTTTTCGACGTGTGAATATTAGTGGAGTTGTATGGAACGTCTTTTCAAATCCGAACGGATATAGGTGATATAGGTGATATAGAATAGATGATATTTTTTTAAAATTTAAAATCTTTGTTTATTGACAAAGGTCAAAGCAATCATTTTTCAGACATCTGTCTCTCATAAAATACCACTTGAAAATTGCTATATCTGGGAAACCACGTCCCTCAGACCGACGCTATCAGCTACAATAAGTTGTGAGCTATTTATATCTTTGAAAATGTAAACAAACAAAAATTGACGCAGACAAACTTACATCATGTTTTTGTTTTGTTTTTGTTTTTAATTGTTCTTTTTAAATGTGTAAAATCGGTACATCACAGATGTAAAACAAGATTATATGTATGTAGATAGCTAGGGGGGGGAAAATCAAGTTTTCTGCCAAATGCACAGTAGCTTTCTGTGGTAATCTAGGACAGGGGTCGGGAAAACTTTTTTGCCTCAGAGAGCCATAAACACCTCAAATTTTGAAAAGCAATTCTGTGAGAGCCACACAATATGTTTAAGACTAACAATTCAAGTAAATGTGTTCATTTTGTGTAATTTCAACACTAAAAGTACAATAATTATGTTTCTGAATTCTTTGCGATAACATTGTTATGATGTTTTTGTATAATATTATTAATATGCAATTACTATTTAGATCGAAGGAGTCTGAATAAACGTGTTTTTTTTTAAATTTTATTTATAAACGAAAATTTGTCTGAGAGCCAGATGCAGCCATCATTTGAGCCACATCTGGCTCGCGAGCCATGGTTTCCCGACCTCTGATCTAGGAAGTAAATTTAAATTGAATTCATTAAATCGATCACTTATCATGAGATTAGAGACGATGCAGATGTATCCACTCCAACCAATTATCGATTACTCCGCTTAAAAATTATTATGATATTATTTTTGCCGTAGGTGTTGGAGAAATGAAAACGCAAACCAATATCTGATATTAAAATACCGGTATTAAAAAAATAAATAATAATAACTCGTCAGACCCAAACATAATGGCACAATCTCCTTAATCGAGGGCATTATCCCCCCAACTTAAGAACGCTATCCACCTAAAATATAATCCTACTCAAGGATACTATAGTCCAACATTTGAGACTCACTGAACTCCGCAAACGGGAGTGGGTGAGTTGTCAGGCAGTGATTCAATTGAGCAGTCAAAAATGTTCCTGGAATATTTGAGTTTAGGGGAAAATACCTGAACGTTGTTGGGTCGAGGACATGTCAAGGCCATGGTCATAATCGCATCTCGCTGGTGGGTTGAAGGATGGGCGTTAATGATTGCGCAGGCGCAGGGTGAGCAAAACAAAAATAAGTTGATGAAAACATGTGTAGCATGTAAACAACAAGCTTGGAGGATTGTTACACTGGCTTGTTAATGTTATATCTCAAGAAGAAAAAAATTCGTTGTTGCAATCATGTTTTTCATTCCAATGTATCAACGTGTAAAAATTATTGGACACATGTTTAGTGCACATACGGCATACGTCCTTAAAGATAGCGCTTACGAAATTATAGTCTTAATAATGCAAACATTACGGTTTATTTAACTTAACACATTGAGCAATATAGTTATTCAGTTTAACAAGTAAACCAAGAGGGGAAAAATATCTTTTTTTATATGCTTTACGAAAAAAAAATATATCGCCTCTTCCGAACTTCATAAAAACCACATCTGTCTTCATTATAAAAACCGAAAAACAACTCATTTTAAGTCGCTTTTAGACAACTCTCTTAAAAGGTAGTATTCATCTGATTACTCGTATTGGAAAAGACATTCGACTTTCTGTTGATAATATTTTATTTGTTCTTGATCTCTGGAGGAGAAGAGCAGATAATCTTATGGATAGACAAGATAAATCCATCAGTAGCGTCACTGAGTGCGTGATTGTTGCATGATTCTTTTTAATGTCTAAATCAGTGGTTCACAAAGTGGTCCGTACGGACCCCCAGGGGTCCGCGAGACCTTTCAGGGGGTCCGCGGAAAATAAAAATTGATTTGGGGGTCCCTGAACAACGTCAAGGGGTCCGCGCGAGGTTTAAAAATCAAATAATATAGCTCATTAATTTTGTATTATTTTTTAAATTAAAATAAATAATAATAAATAAAATAGTATGTGAATGCCTTTACTATTTCTACTAATTAAATACCATCTAAGGTGCTATTCTTCATGGATACAATGTTGTTTTACGTTTAAAAAAAAGTATTAGAACTACTGTAATTCCCACATCTATAACCAATCAAAATACTTGGTTTGTCAAAGGTCAAGCTTGATGCAAATGAAATGCCGAATTCTTATACTATAACTTTAAGTAGAAATATACAAGTTTTTAACTTGAATCTACCAGGGTTGCAAGGTTGTGTATTATTCGATGTGTCGGGAAGTTATATTTATCTTAATTGTAACCTATCATCAAATTTTTCAATAGGGCTTTACTATAGCATTCCATTGAAAACGTTAATAATTCTTAACAGTGGACTGTTACAACAGATAGAGAATGAGTGAGCCCAAGGCTGGATTTAGTCTTGATGGGGCCCTAAGCTATTCAAGGACCTTTTGAAGTCTAGATAATCTATAGCAGTGACAAATATGAAAACAAACTTCCGGGGGCCCCCAAGAAGGCAGGGGCCCTAAGTTATAGCTTGTTTAGCAAATAGGTAATTCCAGAACTGAGTGAGCCGAAGAAACAATGGCGACAATACAGTGTTATAGAATATTTGAATTATGGCTAAATGTTTGGAAACAGATACGAAGCGTGAAACGTTATTTACTGAATTTTAAAAAATGTTTGAAGTCAAAGCAATACACTTGAATTTTCGGCATACTTAAAACATGCTGTACCAAATGTATTTTCAGTAAATTGAATCATTCATCAACATCAAATATTCCAAAAAAATCTTATTAAAAGTTTGCATGGATCACTACATTATGTCATTAGGGCAGTTAGTAAAATCTAAAGGAATGAAAGGTGAAACGTTATTTACTGAATTTTTTTTAAAAAATGGTTGAAGTTAAAACAATACTATTGACTTTCTGGCATACTTAAAACATGCTGTACCAAATGTATTTTAAGTAAATTGAGTCATTTATCAACATCAAATATTCCAAAAAATCTTAGTGAAAGTTTGCATGGATCACTACATTATGTCATTAGAGCAGTTAATAAAATCAAAAGGAATGCCTTCAACTAGAGATTATTTGCTCACCACGGTTTGGAAAATGAGGAAGAAGATTATAATGGATTATTTATTCACACAGAAGAAAGCTGGTTATCATCACGTACATATTTAAATCGATTTTATACTCTCTTTGATTCATTGTCCAAATTCCTGGAAAACAAAGACAATTAGCATCACACTTAACTCCAAAAAATGACATAGCCTTTATTAATGAATTTTTTACCAAACTTTAACAAAACTAATTTGAAACTACAACTACTACAAGGTAACCAATTAAATTTAATCAAAACTAAAAGCGTTATATCTGAGTTTGTTGCAAATCTTTTTCTTTGCAAACAAAACTTAGGAACAGGAGAATGTTCTCAGTTTTCAAATCTTTTGAAATTGCCACATAGTTAAAGATTTGCTTGCTTACTGTCAAAACTTAACGGCTCTTCATGCGGACATTTTGTAGGCATTTGCCACTATAGGAATTTTCCGACTGCCAGATGAGCTCTTTAGCGCATGGACAAACTCTGATCCCAAACACAGATGAATACATACTAATACATGAGCTTATTGAAATATCCGCAAATGAGGAACTTATACAACTGTTTGAACTAGGATACCACAAATTCTGGTTACAAAGTCAGATCCCAATTTTATATCATGCATTATAGGTTATTGTACATAATTTTGTTGACTGTTTTCCTGTCTTTCTGTTTGGTAGAACAAAGATTCATTGGCGTTATGAACCTCATCATTAAAAACAACAACAAAAATATATAAAAAATAAACGACTAGAAATTGGAGCTCGTGAGGATTTGCGGTTCCTACACACAAACATTGAGTCAGGCATAAATACACTAATAAAATCTCATCAAGTTAATCCAAGTTTTTAAAAAAAAATTATCTTAAACAAAAGTGATAATTTTAATAAATACCGTACTTTTCATCAAAATGTTGCTTTTGTAATTTTTGTACTATGCATTTATAAAGTTCTTTTTTTTACTTGGGGGTCCGTGGGGAAATTTTGAGTATAAAAGGGGTCCGTGGGTCAAAAAAGTTTGGGAACCACTGGTCTAAAATAATAAGGGGTTAATTTCAAAAAGTGATGTAATTTGTAATAAAAGGAATCGTCATCGCAATGGCCCTCTTGAGATCCAACCAAAATTTAATTAAAAAAATAATAGTAATAAAAACTTTTTAAAAAACATATACCAAATTGCTCCACAAATTAAATGATAGCAATAAAAATAAGGAAAAAACATTTCCTGAATGACACGTTTCAATAAAATTAGCCTATCTTTATTATATTACTTCATTATCGATACATTAAAAGACAAATTTAAAATACTTAGAAAATATTAATGTATATCTTTAAATGTAAGATTCTAATATTTGGTCATGACACAATGTTAAAATTGTTGGTCACAGCAGGTAAAATAAAACCAATCAACTAATCACGTCCCCCCCAGTCCTCACATTTAGATTCCCCAATCACACGACCTACCCAATCCTGACCCTTATATTCCCCAATCACACGACCTACCCAATCCTGACCCTTATATTCCCCAATCCTACATCCTATAAAATCTCCAGACTTTCATTCCAAAATACTGCTTCCCTCACACTTACACTACACAATACTACTTCCTATACAATTCTTATCTTATCTATACAGACGCTCCTTCTATGCAGAAGATAATTGCGTCCACAGACCATGACAGATGATCTGTTGGCAAGTGATGCAGCATTCACTGGCCACGGCTTTGTGGGTTCCACGCATTACCCAGCCGCCTAACTAGTGTTAGGTACCCATTCAGAGCTGTGTGACTCAGGGACGCCCTAGGCCCCGGGAACAAATCCCTGCCTTCACAGGGATTCGAACCCGTGACCATCGGTACGCCAGTCGAGCGCGCTGCCACTCGACCACCACATTCTAATTCTTACATTCACTAATCATTTTTCCTTTTCAATCCAAGTCCTCAAACTCTCCCTTCCACTTTCCCTCTATTTCGAATTCCACAATTCACCCCTCACCGAAAAAAAAACAAGAAAAAAAACAAAAACAGTTTTTACAAAATGACGTAAACGAACATTGACCCACTTGTTGTCTTCACACAAAACAAAACTTCAAGACGACGTATGTATGGAAAGTGTTAGTGCTATAGAAACTATAGAAGAAATCATTCAATCATTCATATTCAACACTTGCACTCAGACTAATTTTCATATGTAGTGCTGTACATCTCCCTACGGTGCAATAATCAATATAAGCACTTTGCTATTCATCTCTTATTGTTTAGTCCAACTGGGAGGGGACAAACATAGCTACACGCATTTGCGAAGAAGTCGCTGTAGAAGGAATCATATATTTTGTTAGGATTTGATCCCGGCAGACAAAGAGTGATTGGCAAGATGGACTAATTGATTTGATTTATCTTGCAAAAAATAAAACTACATTTTTTAATTTTTTTGTAGTAATATTTTGCGTATAATTTAAGAGGATCTGTGAACCTCCATATTGTGCCTAGTAGCATGCATAAAGCGGGGCCGGGTTAAGCGAGATGTATGATCATTAATACTGATCGAGATGATAAAACCATATTTGAGGAAATCAGTGGGGAAATCATCTTTTGTTGATGAATAAATTGTGTGGGCAGAGGAAAGAATTATTATCTAAATGTTGTCTTACTTTTAGTTTCATCCTTACAGTTACAGTTTCGTTAATTGCTAAAGTGATATTGTTTTAAACACTCAAGAAAAATCACATTATGATGGCCTTCGAAAACTGAATTTTTTCACTTTAATTTTTTTTTGTCATGAGCGTATGATTTAAATCATTTATCTAATTTTGACGTTATATACAAAAGACTCAAAGAGAAAATTCTACCTTCATCTACTTCTTACCATTGGTAACTAAAAAAAATCCAATCACTAGTTTCACAAATGTAAAAATTTAAAATTAAATATTTTTTTAAAATTTGAACTGATTATAGTAAATATATATATACTAGTGTATTACCCGTCAAAAATTACGGGAGTTTTCAAAATGGATATATTTCAGTTTTTGTAATTGTCCCTTTTGCCTGAAAGCCGCATAGTAAATAATCAGAAAATGTAGAGGCCAAGAGAGAAAAATTAAATCTCTTTTCCATATTTTATGTGGACGTTTGAAAATAGTGTTGTTTTTTTGTTTTTTTTTCAATATATTTTTCAAGGTTATTTTTTTTAGCGGTGGGCTTTCTAAAATCTAGCGTTACGAATGGACATAGCAGAGTATATATTTTGATTATATATACGAATATATGTGTTATGAGAAAACCTCCAAGCTTAGGCTTCGCGTTATATAAGTTTGCATGAATAATAATGATATAATCATGATAATAATAAATGCATAGTGAATTACACACAGCATAAAGTGATACTGCGGCAAAGAAGTTTGAAGTTCGACGTATAAACAAATATTGCTGAGGAGTCAGCCGGACGTTAACTTGCGGCATTGAATAGTGCATACCAATTATGAGTGCACCAATAATACAGCACAGTGCGTTAAATATAAATTATGTGACTGTAATGTGATCCACATCACGCATATCTGTGATTTGAAGCCGTTTAAGCTTCATCGATGATTATGACTTGTCAGTTTATTCGCCCATTTGTCCATACATTATTACCACAACATTATCAAAACATGTAAAAAATAAACTGTAATTTTACACATGTTAATAACTATTTATTTTGCATGAAACGTAGTAAGCAAAGTTTGTCACAGGATAACAGAAAAGATTAACTTATCAATTGTTAATCATATTTACAATTTAATATACACGTGTTAGTAATTCACATAAACTTTTTTATTGTTGTCAAGTCAGCACCTTTTCAAGATCTATTATGACTTGTCAGTTTATGCGCCCATCGGTCCATACATTATTACCTTTACATTATCAAAAACATGTAAATAAAAAATTGTTACTATTTACAAATATGAATAACAACGAACTATTTATTTTGCATGAAACCTTTGAAGTAAAGTTAAGCACTGGATAAAAGAAAATAATAAAGTATCAACTTTAATATACATGTTTTAGGAATTCTAATAAACGTTTTCATTATTGTCAAGTCAGCACCCCTTCCAGTTCTATATTAAAAGCAAAGATTTTTTATTCAAAATTAGTCTAAGACGCATTAAAATGTTACATGTAAATAACAATTAAAAAAAACTATTGTGGGGAGGAGTCCGATTTTTAAATATGTTATCTTTTTAAACATACAAATATGCAATCTCAAAGTGTATACAAGAAAAACAAACGCTAAACTGAAGCATAAGTTGACAAATTTCATTTGCATTTGCAGTAATAAATAATGGCTTTGTAGTTCAAAAACGATTCGAAACTTGACAACCGAACGACAACCAACTGTAAATTTCATAAACCGAAAAACGAATGTTATATATTAATATAGAAAATTAAATTTATAATTACGTACGTAATATTGACATGGGGCCGTCCATAAAGTACGTCACGCTATTTTTGACCATTTTGACCCCCCTCCCACCCTGTCACAAACTGTCACAAATCTCGGGACCCCCCCCCCTAAAGTACGTCACACTTTCCACAAAAAATTTTAATTAACACCTAATTAACATATTTAATTTAATACTTAAAATACACTTCACTATTAAATTGTATTAAAATATAAAATTTCCACTTAAAAGTAGGGATGTACCGGATTCAAAATTTTGAAATCCAGCTGGAGCTGAAGTGGGCCGGATTTATGAAGTGAAATCCGGCTGGAGCCGGAATCAGATTTGTTAAAATGGCCGGATTCCGGATTTTCGGGGCCATTATGATTATGAATATATATATATAAATTAGGGATCTATCGGCCAGCCGGATGTATGAAGTGAAATCCTGCCGAAGCCGGATTTTTAAAATTACATAATAAAAAGGAAATAAAAAAATTTGACAAAAAAAAGATTAGATTTGATAAATTATGTGACCAACTCTTGTGCTATATTTAATCTGTTTATTATGGTCCTATGAATTATATTTCATTCAAAAAATATTCACTGGACATCATCTGTGTTCATCCATAGTTACGACTGACATCAATCTTTCACAATCATCGTTTCCTGGAAGGATAATTGCAGACAGATCAACTCGTCCTCATCTAGCCACTCAACAGCCTCTGTATGTGCATTTTCTCCTCTGGCAATAACTTCCATGGGTTCTCTTTGACGTATAGAAGTGATTCTCAAAGGACGGGTGCGTTTTATCTGAGTTGATTCTTGAACAGTTTGGGTGGGCACATTCTCATGAGCCCGAGCTCTGTGTTGTCCTGTATGTTTCTTCAACATTTTTTGTGAGGCAAAATATGAGTGACATACTTTGCAAAGTCAATCAAATAAGCTGGTAATCATATGGTTGTACTTTGAAAGCTCCTGTTGATCTTGGCATAAGTTCATCAAATTTGAGAGTTTGTGCTACAAACAAGGAAGGAAATTTATGAGAATCTTCATCTGCTCTTTCTTAAGCTTTGAGTCCATCATTTGTTTGGTTGATTGGGATTGGAGGAGGGAAGAATCTTTAAGGTAAAACGTTAAAATATGAGCTTCGGGCTTTGTCGCAACATTTCATGATATTTAACAACAATTTGAGTGAAATATTGGCTGGTGCGAACATGATTGTCAAACCATTCCTGATCCTTCGATATCAGTCCTGCTGCATCCAATTCAGATTTATGAACAACACATTCAGGAGATACACATTTCAATGCTATTTTGACATAAAACTAATTATAATGTTTCACATAATTTTTGAAAATTATTTTTAAAGCTATTTAAATTCTACTAAAAAATATAAATACATTTTTTAAAAATACTAAAAATAAAAAATGTGTGACATCTAACTTTCTTAGATCCCCCCCCCCTCAGAGCGTGACGTACTTTATGGACGGCCCCCATGGACACACACAAAAACGGACATTTAATACAAAAAAATAATAATAATATTTATCACATCAAATAAAGCATTGCTTTTTTTAATCGTTCCCTTAACACATTAATAAAAGCTCAAATAATGACGTCACGTCACAATATTTTATTGTGAGCAACACATTTTTTTAATCTCGAAAGCAACATTATTTTTTATCGGGATTTACCTCGCATAGCGTCAGGACTGACAGACACTACTTGCGTGACAGATTGCAAATTATTTTATCACTAGCGTACACCCGTCAAAAATGACGGAAGTTTTCAACTGAAATCTATTTATTTTATTTAAAAATTCACGTTTTTAGGGCGCCTACGGCGCCTAACTTTTTCAAAAGCCCAACTAACTTGTCCTTGTTTGATACATACGAAATATTAAACTTTCTGAAATGTACACAAAGTATTTTATAATAGGGGTTGCAGGGCGCCTACGGTGCCCCGTTTGTTTTTTTATTTTATAATTAACCATCATCAAATCCTCTTTTTACATTGTTCCCTTTTCCAAAATTAAAATATGAGCGAAAACAATGACGCAATATTATATTTTAACAGCGCATTTTTAATTTGCACACCTTTTGATGCATTGGTGCAGTAATTTGGTTTTCCCTGCTTTCTAAAATTATTAGCGTCAGGACAGACTGACTGACTTGCGGGACAATTGCAAATTATATAGTTTTATTATTATTACTAGTTCAAAAGCCTGCTGAAGCTGGCAGAACGAAATCCCACAGAAGGGATAACAAAGAACTATACCAAATACTGCAATAGAAAAAACCACGTGGCCTTTATCGCCATGAACAGAATACGATATATGAACAGAAATAACAAAGAAATGTATGAATTACTGTAATAGAAAATAACATTTGACCTATATTGCCATGAACAGAATACGATATGAAAATAAATAACAAAGAGATGTACGAAATACTCAAATAGAAAAGAACTTGTATCTTTTATTGACATGAACACAATACGATACGAACAGCTAAATATGAAAGATCTCCTTGTACACCACATTTTTAGTGTAGCAGGTGGAGCTGTCGTGGGGCAGTTTCCCTTGTTTAGGACCATCTGCCACATGGACCTTGACATCTGCTGATCTGCGTACACGGGAGAAAGCAACGTATAATTGTCTATGGCTAAACACAGGTTGTGGTAGGTAGATACCTACCTTATCCAGTGTCTGGCCCTGCGATTTGTTTATGGTCATTGCGAAAGCTAACTTCACAGGGAATTGCTTCTCCGTAGAATGAAAGGCAAGTATGTGGTTGTCGGGGCAATGTCCACGCGTGGAATGAATAGAGTCCGACCTTTGTCACTTCCAGACAGAAGTTCAGCTATGATGAGGTTGGGTTTGAGGTCCCTAAACACCAATCTGGTGCCGTTGCATAGACCTCGTTTAGTGTTCCAATTGCGAAGAAGAATTATAATTGCTCCGACCTTTATTGTGAATTGATGAAGCGGCATTACCGAAGGTGCCAATTGATGTAGAAATTCCACGGGATAATTGTTTTCATCATCTGGCGTGCAGTCGTCGATGGAGTCGGAACTTATTTATGTCCTGGGTTCTCCTTCAAGTAAATGCAGAACCTGACTATTGATAAGGTCCACATCGGCATTTGTAGGGCAGAGAATAGCCTTGTTTGCAAATTCTTCCGCATCTCTGGCTAGAATTCGTTCACCGAATATTTCAGAAACAATAGATCCTGTGCAGACCATATGGGCTGGAACTTCAAACATATTCTCGTTCAATCCATGTTCATTGGTTAATGTTCCATTGCCAAGCTCAATTAACCAAGACGTAAAATTCTGTATCAATAGATCGCACATTACTTGTCAATGTGAGAATTGTAAATTTAGACCAAAGATCGGTAAACTTAATACACGCTTCGACAATGGCGGACCTGGTTCCATGAGCAACAACGGGCAAGGTTTGTCTGAAGTCCCCACCCAAGAGAATGGTTTTTCCTCCGAAAGGTTTGTCATTTTGCATGATATCTTGTAAGAGTTTATTCACGCATTTCAATGCATCCTTAGAGGCCATCGTGGATTCATCCCAAATGATTATTGTGGCTCTTCGGAGAATGTCAGCATCGGAGGAGGTCATTCTCATTCTGGAGGTTGAGGTGTCGATAATTGGGACGGGAAGTTGAAAATTGGGAATGATACGTTCGACCACTTTACAGTAAATTGGCCGCGATTCCAGTTGATGCAGTAGCTAAAGCAATCTTCTGTTCCACTCTAAAGGATGCAAGCAAGGTTGTGTACAAATATGTTTTACCACTGCCACCAGGTCCGTCAAGAAAGTAACACCTATGAGGAAGATGATCATTGGCTGCGGCTGTGATAATTTCATCAAATGCGTGTCTCTGCTGTTCCTTGAGACTCCGTACCATGTCTGTTGCTTTGCTGAGCTGTTGGACCGAATAAAAAACGCTGTCATGTATGTCTTCCACGTGACTTGGTGGAACTGGTAAACCTAAATTCTCGCAGGTTTTCCTATTAGCAATAAAGATCAATTGAATATCAGTAAGGGCCAAATTGAGGCAGTGTTTGCAATTCACTTCGTGATGAAACTGCAACGTAAAATCTTCATAAAAGTATTCTTTATATTTCTGGAACAATTGTGGAATATTTGAAGGAGATGCGAGCAGGCACATATGTGCAAATAATTCCCGTAGGAGAGCGGGTCTCTTTTCGGCAACTGCATCATGTAACGTCATATCCCAGACCTGCTTGTCATTGAAGAGGCCTCGGTGTTGTGCAGCTTCCTTGAATGTTGGATATGTAATACCATGGACGGTCCGAAGGTCCTCAAAGGAAGTTGCACCTGGCACATGAAGGAGAAGTAAGCGCAAGCAGAAGCGCTGAATGTCTGACACTAAACTGACAGAGTACATACGACCAATTATTCTGTCAGCATCCCTTTGCCTTCTCTGCCATGTTCTTGTCCTCTCGTGAAAAACATAATGTTCAGGTATGTCAGTGTGTATAGTATAGTATACCTGTAGCCATCTGGTATTGTTGATTTAGTTTGAACCATGCCGTTAAAGTAGTGTCTCTCGAAGCTGCGTTCTGTGCTGCAGCCTCAACGTTATCAGTAATAAAAACTACTGATTGCTCGCCAAGGAGATGAACTTGGAGTCTGATAATTGCATGAGACTGCTTGTGCATGTGGAACCCAAAAAGGCTTTCGCGTTGGTTTCGCGTTACTCGTCGCCGGGATGCCTCCTCGTGTGTTTCTGTTCTTCTTCGATTCCTGTTATGTTCGTTTCTGCGACGTTTTCTATCGGCAATTTCGGCTTCATCGAATGTTCTTTTTTCGAGGCATATTTGTCTCGTGGCAACACGCGAAGGTTTGTAAATTTGTGGAGTTGAAGAAGAAATAATAAAGCAATGCGAACGTGACATTGACGATGGGTACAGGCGTAGGAGAACGGTGTCGTACCTTGAATGCGGCGCAGCAATGCAGTTGGCAGTGGGTCAAGAACCGAAGACCGACACACCGACATCAACCGGTTGGTGGTGACTTACATAATGATTTATAACGGAGACACACACACGCATAGGCTGGTGGCCGATGCTAGACTCAACACAAATGTGTGTTTGTGTGTACACAAATGCTGACGTCACAGGTTCGTGCGTTGTTTCGGTAATTGACGTTCTAGCTAAAGCAATGCCGTCATATAATATTTTTTTTACGGCGAACATTTTTAATTTATTTATAATAATTTTGCGCGCCTTTTTTGCGCACCTTTTTTGCGCGCCTTTCGAGCACCTTTTCGCGCGCCTTTGAACGGGGAGACACACGCATACTTAGGGCGATTATATATTAGATATATAGCTCTACTGATGGATGAGTACAACAGAAGTAATGACGTCATTTACTAATATTTAGAAAGAGTGAGTCACATTTTAAAGACAAAAGGGTGCCAACTTTGTTTTATTTTCGTTTACTACAAGCAATGCTAAATTTAGATTTAAAATAAAACTATAGTTATTGATAGTTTATGTTATCCAAATTATAATGATAACGTACATGTTATCATTTCCCACCTTTTGTGTTAGTTCTCTTGCTCTTATATTTTGTAATGTAGTCTAAAAAATAATGATACGTATTAACTGTATAGAATCAAGGAAATCAATTCATTTTCGAGTATATTATTTAATTTTATTCATTGTTGAATAAATAATAACATTTATTTTAATTAATATGTACTGCATTTTTTATTTTCAAATCAAAATAAGTAAACATTTTGCCTTATAATACTGTTTTAAATTTTATTACTATAAAATTAATTTGGTTAAAAACTATTTATTTCCGACATCCATACATATTTATATTTTGTTTACAATTAAGCACAGCGACAACCATCATGCACAAAATGACCTAGCTCTGAAGTGGTTTAACACTTTTATTCGTTCCTATCATTAGGATTTCGATTATCTATTGCAGGGGTCTCCAAACTACGGCCAGCGGGCCAGATGCGGCCCGCGAGGCCCTCTCATCTGGCACCTGGAGACCCCTTAATCTCCAAAAAGATAATATTTTTACCTGTAGTTTACCACAAAACTTCGCGAATAACACTAGCAAAAGCAAACACCGCCATTTCCGGAATTCGACTAAAGCTTCTCTAACTAAATGAAGAGCATTGTGTGTGATTTGCAATAAAACCGTGGCTGTGATGAAAGAGTACAACCTGCGCCGTCATCATGAAAGCAAACATCGGGAGAAATATGCACAGCTGGAGGGTAAAGTTTGTGCTAAAAAAAATTCTAAATTACAAAATGAATTCACATTTCAGAGAACATTTTTCAGTAAATCCTCAAATGAAAATGAATCCTTAACTAAGGCCAGTTATAAAGTTGCCTATGTCCTGGCTAAAAGCTGCAAACCATTTACAGATGGTGAAGTAGTGAAGGAATGTTTGTTGGGGGTAGCTGAGAAACTTTGCCCAGAAAAGTCCAAAGAATTTTAAAATGTAACTTTGGGTTCAAATACCATTGCTCACCATATTGCAGACTTTGGTCAAAACATCGCGACTCAATTAGCGAAAAATGCCAGCAAGTTTCTCCATTTTTTCTCCAATTGCAATGGATAAATCGCTGGACAGCTGTTCCACCTCTCAACTGCTTGTGTTCATTAGGGGTGTGGATGAAGACATGAACATAACACAAGAGCTGGCTTCACAACATATGGCACAGCTACCGGATAGGATACATTCAATGAATTGAAAAAAATCATTTGCTGATTATAACTTGGACTGGACTAACTTCACTTGCTTGACTGTTGATGGAGGAAAGAACATGAGTGGCATAACGAAAGGCTTTGTTGGACAAGTGAAGCAGATGTGTAATGAGAAATACATTCCACAACCAATGTTCCTGCTCTGTATTATTCACCAGCAAGCTTTGTGTGCTAAATATGTGGACATTAGCAGTGTACTGAATCCTGTGGTGAAGATGGTAATTTAATAAGGTAACATGGCTCAACCAAAGACAGTTTAGTGACATGGTGAAAGATACAGACACGAATCGCAAGATTTACCATATTACACAGCAGTAAGATGGCTAAGTTGTGAGAAAGTTCTGAGTAGAGTATTTGAATTAAGAAAGGAAATACATGACTTCCTATAAAGTAATGGAAAGTCACAGTCATTACTTTCGGATGAAGCGTGGGTATGGAAATTGGCCTTTACTGCAGGCATTACGGGTCATTTAAAATTTCTGAACCTACAAACTACAAAGAGAGAAAAATCTTTTTCTGATCTATACATTCATCTAAAGGCCTTCAGATCTAAACTTGTCTTGTTTTTGGAACAAGTACAAGCCAACAACTTGACACACTTCAGCAGTGCAAGGCCTTCGTGGCTGAAGCAAAAGCTGAGTTCCCCATATCATTTGCATGCGAGATCATCAAAGACCTCTACCTGCAGTTTCAGCAGCGGTTTTCTGACTTGGATACAAAGGCAGAAGAAGTGAGGCTATTTCGAAATCCATTTGAAGCAGATGTGGCCAGTTGTTTAGATGAACTTCAGCTGGAGGTCATTGATTTACAAGCAAATGACCTCCTTAAGGAAAAATTCAAAGGACTTTTGACTTTTTACCAGTTTTTGCACAAGGAAAACTTTCCTAATGTCAAGGCTTTTGCATCAAGGTACCTTTCGATCTTTGGAACAACATGTGCGAATAGACATTTTCGAGGATGAAATACGTGAAGAACAATTTGAGAACTAACTTGTCTGATGATAATCTCAGGTCGATGTTGATGTTAGGGACATCAAATCTATACCCAGATATATCTACTATTTTGGCATCCAGGAAACAATTTCACCATTCCCACTAATACAGGTGTTCATGTGTAGTGTATCAATGTATTATTAAATAATATTAAATATAATATTAAATAATATTAATATTATAAATATGATAATATTAAATATATAATTAAAAACAACATCTGTGTTTGCATTCTTTCTTATTTGGACCGCTAGTGTGTAGTCGGCCCACCCAAACTGTTTGACAATTAATGTGGCCCTCCGGCAGACATGTTTAGAGACCCCTGATCTATTGCAACGGTGGCTAATGCAGCCCAAGAACAATAATTAATTTATGAAATTCAAATTATTCGTTTGAAATATATAGTATAACATCTAATGAACCTTTAAACAAAGTGACAGACAATTTTTTACTTTTGTTTTTCCGTCCGACCGCGAGCCCACGACAGAGAGACAAGACGGTGAAGCTAATATAAGGGATTTGATTAAACAACCCGTAAAAACTAAGTTTTGACTATAAATCCCTAATCTATGAGACATAATTAAAAGTATTGATGTTGTATAAGTCTGTTTGTGCAGCGCGACAAACATTTACAGACTGAATGGACTGAACTCCCTTTGCTGTAAAACACAGGGATGTGGTCATCGATGACTGGGGTGAACTCCAGTGACACTTAGTGTCAAAAATAGCAGACAGCTACATAGAGATAAACTGAAGATGCATTAATTTAATTACGCTACATTTGATCGATCTGAAATTTTGATACAATGTATTGTTAGGTGACACAAGTCTATGTGCAAAATGTCAGCTCGATAGCGTCACGAAAAATAGGTCATTTTTTACTTTTGTTTTTTCTGCCCGATCGCTGAAGACGCTGAAGTTAATATATGGGATTTAATAACCAAACATTAAACTTAACACGGGAACTAGAATCATATCTGAACTCTTAGACTCATCATATTAGTACATGGTTTCAACGTAACTTATTTCACATAAACTATTGATCTCAATAGTTTGAAACTAACGTTCGTTTATATTTTTTCAAGAGGAAAAAAAATGTCTTCGCTCTGCCTTCAACTTCAATTAAATACAATTTAAGCTTGAACAAGTTAATGTATTCACAATACAATTATTGTGAATGCATTAACTTGTTCAAGCTTAAAATTGCTCGTAAAAGCGTTGGTTAAAATTTCTTTCATCAACACATAACAAATACTGAAGTCTTCCATTATCAAAGACCACATACTGAAGTCTAAAATTACAAAGACCAAATACTGAAGTCCAGTGGCGTCGCTAGGGGGGCGAGGGGGGCGGGCCGCCCCGGGTGACATCCATCAGGGGGGTGACACCCGAGATTAAAATTTTACTGTGTACGATTTTATGTCAGAAAAAATAAGACACATTTTTTTCATCTAGAAAGAAATTAGGAAATACAATGAAATAAGTTAAACGCGAAAACTTAATTAAAAAATATCAGTTAACTTGCAATAATAAAACAGTCCCAACACACAAACAACAGTAAAACAAATGAGAAAAAAAAAGAAAAGAAACAGTCGCAGCAGAGAGATCTTTTAAAAAAAAGGGTGGACATGAAAGGGGCAGTGTCTTATGTTTTAAAAGATATAAAGCCATTTGGGCTTGGACACACCGGCAGCATGGACGAATCCCACCTTAATACTCCCTCCACAACAGTGGGGTGGGGGGATACGATTTTTATTCCCCACAAAAAATCAAAAGATGGTTTTGCTTTGTTGATATTTTTCTAGAGGAAAATTATGAATTCAATATCTTTGAGTCAATATTTCGTTTTATATATATTTATTAAAGGCGTGAAAGCATAGATATGTTTATATACAGGTAGTCCGGTTACGATGGTCCCATCCCGACTTACGCTGTTTCGTGGTTACGAACGAGCCTGCTTAAAAAAAGATACATATTACGCGTTATTCCGTATTTTTAAAACTTTTTTTCCATGAGGTAACGAATTGTTTTCTCTATTTGAAATAAAATATTTATCGAAAAATATGTACTATTATTATTTCCTCCTACAACGTTCGTTTGCGAATTTTTCTCATGGCGAAGTTTTCAAACAAGTCAGTAAAGCTAAGTAAGCTTACAAGTTCCTTTTCAATGCTCATCAGAGCATACTCAGTCTTTGTTGTCCCATGCAAATTTTTACTCATTTTATATTCTTTTCAACTTTGAAAAGGATCGCTCTCAGCTGCAGTTTGATGTCATCATTGAAAGATAGATGCGAAGTGCGATGTGTACATTTGTAAAGGACTGTGGGAAATTTAGCTCCTTCAAAAGCAGCAAATTTTTTAGCTCTGTGCACGTGTTTTGAGTTTTGCATTGGGCTACTTCCTTTTACTTGCCCTGTGCCTGGGTCTGGACAATAACTTTTTAAAGAGTTCTGAAAATTGGACTAATTCTGAAGGTAAGCAGTCTTCTAATGATCCTACATGTGGAAGAAAATCAGAAGCCCTGAGCCTAACGCTTTTCACGGGAAGACCCTCCCAGCTATCTGGTCCCCTCACCCAGAAAAGGACGTGACAGCTGGGAACCCCCCCCCCGGAGCGATCGCTTCTGAAGCGGCCACCTTGGCATCCAGGACAGAAAGTCGAAGATGCCTCCCACTAAGTTGACCTCACAAGGAGGGGTGTAATTTCCTTACTATGACCCGCTACCACTTTGGCGCCACCCCGGCAAAGCATACGAGCCTCAATGGTTAGGACCGCCGTTATGCGGGGGATCATCAATTACCTACCTAGGGTGCAACCCCCACTGGAAGCAGTCTTCTAAATCGCTTGAATATTATTCCATAAACTTCCATCGGATGGCGAAATTGCTGAGCTCAGTTAGGTTTGTAAGAAAGGCACATTTCTCATGGATGTCTTTATATGCGCCAAACCGATGTTGTAGGGTTTAAGAAAGTTTGTCAATGATTACCAGAAATACCTCAACCTTGAATTTTTGTCTGACGCTTTCTTTTTTAATTTTTTTTTATATAGCATTGAAGATTGTTTATGCTCTTTTTTACCACGGACTTGTCCTTTCCTATGTCTTCATAGTAATCAAATTAAGAATGCTGTCTTTTAACAAACTCAAATTTAAAGTAAAATAGCGACTTGCAGTTGTTCAAGTTCCTTTAAGAAATCCTTCTGCTTCAAGTCGACAGCCACGTGGCTGATGTTCGTTTGTTGCTAATTCTTCCAGTGCTGCGATATTCTCATGGTTTGAGCTATTAACAGACCTTACAGCATCATGTCAGGCTAACCATCTTGTGTCAAGGCTTTGTTACATGTATCAATTTCATGTGTTTTTGAAGTACCTGTCAACGATGAGTAGATGCAACAAGCCGGGTATAAAGATTTTGCAGAAGACAAAAAATATCTGACTGCAGCAGGACAACCTGCTGCACTTTTCACAAACACATTAATAGAATGAGCTGTGCACGGCACATAATGAGCAGCACTGCACTTCTCATAAAGAATAGCCTGGTTTCCGTTATAATTCCTACTCATATGTGCAGCATTGCTGTATGAGCGTCCAAGACATTTTCAGGGATGCATACAAACATTTGCCTGCATCTTTATTTTACACTATAATTTATAATAAGTTTGGGGGACCTTAAATTATTGTGGGCCCCTAGCTTTAGCCCCTTAAGCCCCGCCCCCCTTTTTAATCCGCCATAGAGGGGTGGGGTCACTCGTCTGTGACGATGTTTGACGAGGGGGAGGGGAGTGTTAAAAAATGTGACGTCACATCAAAAACGCGCAACTTTAAATAAAAGTTCCACTTAAATATTTGATTGTTTACTATTTATTTAATTGCGTTTTCATAGCTTCACTCGTGTTACGATATTAGAGTGCAGAATTACACTAAATATATATTTAAATGACAAAATTAATTTGCAACATCCTAATTTTTATTGAGAAAATACGGCTTGGAGGGGGGTGGTTGTCAAGGCTTTGTGGCGTCATATAGTAAAAGAATGGGTGGGGTCTAAGTTTTTGTGACAAAGTATGACGCTGGGGGAGAGTGGGGTAAAAATCGGCAACCTTACATGACGTCATTTATGGACGGCCCCTTCAGTCGTGAAGGGGTGACACCATGAGCTACCGCCCCGGGTGACATCAACCCTAGCGACGCCTCCGCTGAATTATACAGTTATCAAAGACCATGTACTGAAGTCTTCAATTGTCAAAGACAAAATACTAAATTCTACCATTATCAAAGACCAAATACTGTAGTCTACAATTATCAAAGACCAAATACTAAAGTCTACCATTATCAAAGACCAAATACTGAAGTCTACATTATCAAAGACCAAATACTGAAGTCTACCATTATCAAAGACCAAATACTGAAGTCTACATTTATCAAAGACCAAATACTGAAGTCTACATTTATCAAAGACCAAATACTGAAGTCTACCATTATCAAAGACCAAATACTGAAGTCTACAATTATCAAAGACCAAATACTGAAGTCTACCATTATCAAAGACCAAATACTGAAGTCTACAATTATCACAGACCAAATACTGAAGTCTACCATTATCAAAGACCAAATACTGAAGTCTACCATTATCAAAGACCAAATACTGAAGTCTACCATTTATCAAAGACCAAATACTGAAGTCTACCATTATCAAAGACCAAATACTAAAGTCTTACATTATCAAATACCAAATACTGAAGTCTTCACAAACATTTTTCTCGTTTCCATAAAACGTTTGATAAACCAGCCTGGAATCCTTTTCATTTTCAACATCACCTGGCAACTTACCGACTAAGAACCCACCCCCCCCCCACTCTCATCCGGGTCTAGGCCAGGATCGTGGAGTCCAGATATAATTGTTCCACTCCGGCATCAGGTACACCAGTGTAATAACATAAATCTAATGTTTTTCACCCAGTATTATTTATTTACTTTGCTTTACCCGGCCCTATTTCTTTACATTATCTCACGCGCTATTTTTAGTTTTACATTTTCTATATACCCAGTAATATTTATTTAAATCCTCTTTTCCAATAACATTTCTTTAAATTCTCTCACCCATTACTATTTATTTTACTCTAGCTATTACTATTTCTTTACATTCTATTATCCAGTACCATTGTTTTACCTTCTCGCACTTAATATGATTTCTATACAGCCTGGCACCTGGCTTCTAATACCACTTTGGTTTTAAGAATAAAAATCAGCCGCAGCTCTAAGTTAATTAAATTATTAAACTAAAATGTGAGTTTGAAATTTGATTCCATCAGTTCTAACATTACTTTAAGGCAACCACCTCGCTGTTTATCAATCACAAGTCCAAGCATCACCTGTGAGACTGGCAGCCAAGTTTAGGAAACTTGACATCTTAGACCAGGGATGCGTGAGGGCAGTGTTGTTTGTCCAGGATGTGTTTGGGTGGATGTGCTCACTTGTTGGTGGGAGTGTTGCACTATTTGTGTATGGGGGTATGTTATCATGTTTGTATTTGGATATATGTGCTGTTCTTATTGTGTTTGCGTATATTATGTGTTGCGCTGATTATGCTGGGTATATGTGTTATGCCTCTGTGTTTGGGTATATATATGTCTTTTGCTATTTGTGTTTATGTAAATGTGTTTTATGTGTGTGTTTGGGAATATGAGTTATCCCTGTGTGTTTGCGGGGTATATTTGCTGTCATGTTTGTGTTTACGATGTGTATAAGAAATAGTCTTGCCCAATGCGGTATTTAAAAAAAAAGATGTGATGAATTCAGAAGAGTTTTGATCTAAATTTCATATTATATACACTAAGCGAATCAGAATAATGATAATCAGGCTAATATTTTTAACTTCTCGATATTAATCCACCGACCGAAAACTCCGTGCTACTAGCATCCAGCCTAAAAAAACCAACATTGAAAATCATTTCTGAACAGCAGTGGCGTAAGGCTCTCCTTATTTTTTTCTCTCTCGTTATTACTTCCCCTTCTCTAACGTTTTCTCGTATTTTCCGGTTATCTCTTCTGAATAATTTTCTTCCCTCTCGACCCTCGTTCGTGTCTCGGCTGAGAGCAGGGTGAGCGACGAAGTGATGGTCTAGGTGAGGCAGTGCGATAAAAGAGGGAAGGAGAGTGTGTGTGTGGGGGGGGGGAGGAGAAGGGTAGAACGATGTTTACCCAAAAGGTAGTGTTTCGTGTTGGGTACAGCGGCGAAAGCGGCGCAGTACAGTAGCCGAATAGCGCAGTAGCTCCAGAGATAGATAGATAGAGACGATGGTGCAGTCAAGCTAGGAATTTTTTTTTAAAGCTACGAATAGCCCCGTGCGGTTTTGTGTGTGTGTGTGTGCCGCTTCTCTCTATTTATGTGTTCATATGTGAGAGGAAAACTTTTCATTTGGGAACTTGATTGTTTGAACACTTTGAAAATAACTCCAGCCATATTCTTCTGTGTGGATCTTTCACGGCTTTGTACGACCCTTGGCTACAACAGGTAAGTTATGCTGAATAGAAACACGCGATGAGTGCTTTTACTGGTAGTTTTCCAAGGCAAAAGGTCTGAGGGGAGGGGGGGGAGATATTTTGTAGTTGCACTAATGGCACTGCTATAACTATTATAAAAACAGGTGTATCAAATTGCACTGCCATAATTCTTTTAAAAATTTGTAAAAAAGAACAATTGCAACCTTACACCCAAACGTATAATAATTTCAATGGACTAACCGGACTTCACTGCTCACTGTATTAGTAATAGCTTTGTGACGGTTCTTTGTAATGGTTGGCAAATGGTTTCCTTTTAAACTGGGGTTGAATTCTCAGTCACATGAATTCGAGGGTGGGGGGGGGGTGGAAGCGGTGGTTACTGGTACTAACCATAACACTAACCCAATGTGTACACTAATATTTTATTTGAAACACCATGGGGGCCGTCCATAAAGTGCGTCACGCTATTTTTGACCATTTTTACCCCCCCCTTCCCCCTGTCACAAACTGTCACACATCTCGGACCCCCCCCCCAAAGTACGTCACACTTTCGAACAAAAATGGTTGTTTTTTATTAACAAAATAATCAAAATTTAATACAAAACAGCGTGACGTCACACATGGCCGGCGCCCCCTCCCCCTGTCACAAACTGTCACACTTTCTTACACCCCCTCCCCCCTCTGGAGCGTGACGTACTTTATTGACGGCCCCATGTCTCTATTCCATCTCCACGTTTTAACTCTTGCACTGTGTGGAGTATTTTACATAGAACTATGATTGTTATGCGGTGCAACAGTTAGTAAGAAGTTGTTTTGAAAATAACACATCTGAGCCTTGAGACAAGGTCCGCCAAGTTATAATATCGTCTGAGCTTCTTGTGAAATAAATAAAACACGCCGGCGGCTCATCTTTATACATTTAAAACACGTTCGCCTGCATGGGATTCGGGGACACTCGTAGGTAAGGAAATGTAGCGAGCACACTGCGCTAAAGCCACCAGCAAAGCACACTGCGCTAAAGCCACCAGCAAGCACACTGTCCTGAAGTCTTCATCAAGTACATTGTGGTAAACGGCCCATCAAGCACACTGAGCGAGAGTCATCAACATGCACAGCGTGTTTTGAACTCTCCCCGCCTCCAACCTAATCCCCACGGCCACCTATCAGCGAGCTTACTGCACATGTCAAAACTTAAATTTTATGAACTAAAAAACTAAAATTTAAAAAAAACGGAGTAAATTTTCTGCTAAATATCCTAAGCATGAGGCGATGTAAAGCGGACATAAATAACTCGGGGGGGGGGCTATATTAAACCCCGCTCTATTTCTGACCGCACGTTCATGTTTTCGAGTCCACATGTAATGATTCAGTTATGGTTCAACATGCTGAAAATGTAAATCTTGTTCTTAAGGTTAAAGTTTACCTCGTTAAGTACTTGAAGTAAGAGAAAGAACTGAAACTAAACAAAGCATAGATATGCACAGTTAAGGGCCTCGTTGTTTTTACTACTGTATTTGTAACAGTCACATCTTTTCTGTTAGTCACATAATCTTTTCTTATCTTAAACTTAAATGTCATATCTTTCCCAACCAGGTAGTTCGCTCTTCTCTAGCAGTCATATTTTCTAAAGCAGTCAGTCATATCTTCTATACCAGTCAGTCATATCTTCTATAGCAGTAGGTCATATCTTCTATAGCAGTCAGTCATATCATCTATAGCTGTAGGTCATATCTTCTATACCAGTCAATTATATCTTCTATAGCAGTCAGTCATATCATCTATAGCAGTAGGTCATATCTTCTATAGCAGTCAGTTATATCTTCTACAGCAGTAAGTCATATCATCTATAGCAGTAGCTCATATCTTCTATAGCAGTCAGTTATATCTTCTACAGCAGTAAGTCATATCTTCTATAGAAGTCAGTCATATCATCTATAGCAGAAGGTCATATCTTCTATAGCAGTCAGTCATATCTTCTATAGCAGTCGGTCATATCATCTATAGCAGTAGGTCATATCTTCTATAGCAGTAGGTCATATCTTCTATAGCAACCAGTCATATTTTCTATAGCAGTCAGTCATATCATCTATAGCAGTAGGTCATATCTTCTATAGCAGTAGATCATATCTTCTATAGCAGTCAGTTATATCTTCTATAGCAGTCAGTCATATCATCTATAGCAGTAGGTCATATCTTCTATAGCAGTAGGTCATATCTTCTATAGCAGTCAGTTATATCTTCTATAGCAGTCAGTTATATCTTCTATAGCAGTCATTCATAACTTCTATAGCAGTCAGTCATATCTTCTATAGCAGTCAGTCATATCATCCATAGCAGTCAGTCATATCATCTATAGCAGAAGGTCATATCTTCTATAGCAGTCAGTCATATCTTCTATAGCAGTCGGTCATATCATCTATAGCAGTAGGTCATATCTTCTATAGCAGTAGGTCATATCTTCTATAGCAACCAGTCATATTTTCTATAGCAGTCAGTCATATCATCTATAGCAGTAGGTCATATCTTCTATAGCAGTAGATCATATCTTCTATAGCAGTCAGTTATATCTTCTATAGCAGTCAGTCATATCATCTATAGCAGTAGGTCATATCTTCTATAGCAGTAGGTCATATCTTCTATAGCAGTCAGTTATATCTTCTATAGCAGTCAGTCATATTTTCTATAGCAGTCAGTCATATCTTCTATAGCAGTCAGTCATATCATCTATAGCAGTAGGTCATATCTTCTATAGCAGTAGGTCATATCTTCTATAGCAGTCAGTTATATCTTCTATAGCAGTCAGTTATATCTTCTATAGCAGTCATTCATAACTTCTATAGCAGTCAGTCATATCTTCTATAGCAGTCAGTCATATCATCCTATAGCAGTCAGTCATATCATCTATAGCAGTAGGTCATATCTTCTATAGCAGTCAGTTATATCTTCTATAACAGTCAGTTATATCTTCTATAGCAGTCAGTCATATCTTCCATAGCAGTCAGTCATATCATCCATAGCAGTCAGTCATATCATCTATAGCAGTAGGTCATATCTTCTATAGCAGTCAGTTATATCTTCTATAGCAGTCAGTTATATCTTCTACATCAGTCAGTCATATCTTCTATACCAGTCAGTCATGTATTTTCTAGCAGTCAGATCTTATGCAACGATCTTGAATTTCCTCCCCTCCTCCCTTCCCCTCTCCCACACATACACACACCATAACGATTTCTTTGGACGAAAATCAAAGCACCATCTTGACAAACTTTAAAAAACAGAATCATTGAAACACAATCTTCTCTTTGTGTGGAGATATTTTTTCACATGGAATGGGATGAACGTAAAAAACAACTTGCCAGCTCACAGCACTGATGCACATTATTTATACGAATGTAGGAGCTTTATCAAACAGCGAACACATTGTTCAAGATAGAAACTGATAAATGTGATGTGACAGAGACGGGGAGTAGGGAACGAAGGTGCATGCTTTCATTCTCATGACGCACATACTTCAAAAACATATTTGTAGATACAATACTGTATAATTCATAGAAAAGAAGATAATTAATCTCACATCTCTAAAGGAAAGTCATTCAGATAAAGTTGAAAACAAATACGTTTAGGTAAACACTCTTGAACAAAAAAGTGTGTGAGGGGGCTGGGGGTGGATTTGTACATTATATTTATTCTTACAATGGCCTTATAAGTTATTTAAAATTCAACACATAAAATTCAATATTTGATCTCAATACCGTTCATAAAGTTCGTCACGCTCCAGAGGGAGGAGGAGGGGGTGTAAGAAAGTGTGACAGTTTGTGACAGTGGGGAGGGGGGAGTCCGGCCATGTGTGACTTCAGGGTGTTTTATATTAAATTTTAATTATTTTGTTAATAAAAAAAAATTTGTTCGAAAGTGTGTTGTCCTTTAGGGGGGTGGGGGGGTCCAAGATTTGTGACAGGGGGAGGGGGGAGTTTAAAATTGTCAAAAATAGCGTGACGTACTTTATGGACGACCCCTTATAAGACAGTTGTACAAATTAGTATCATTTTGTGATTTGAAAAAAAATCCTTACCCTTGAAAATATTTATCATAAAAACGTTAATGACGTTCGTAATCAAATTACTCCATCCATACAAAGTACATCAATTCTGGAATTTCATCATGTATCAGACGTCAAAGTATTCAGCCGTCAAAACACACTTCTAAATATTCCATCTAGGAATTATTCTCATTCCTCTGCTAACCGCAGCCGCCAGACAATGGGTTGGGGACTTGCCAGTTTGGCTAGCAGCGCATTGTATGAACACATAATTATAAAGACAAAGCAAGTAGATTTTTTTAGCCTGCGAAAGCTGGCAACAGTGTGTAAGTGTTGAATAACCTGTCGCTTGGTGATGGCCATGTTTGGGTTTGGTGACATTATCAAACTTTTTACTTTATAAACACAACTTCGCTGGCAACCAGCTGCGCGTATATAAACACTGACCGGTATTCTTTAAATGTTTTAACTTTCAGGAAACAACAAAAATTATCTATTTTATCATTTATTTTAAATTTTAAAAAACAAACAACTAAACAAAATATCATCCCAACCGATGTATGATTACATGTTTTTATTTTAGATAAAGATTTACAGCGTTAAAGTTATGAAAATGACTATTTTTTTCCCAGTTCACTCCACTTTTACCGCATAAGTTAGATATTAAGCCCTGACGTTATTTAGAAACCTGGAAATAACGTAAACGACAAAGCGCTGGATCTGGCTTGTTCGTTAACTTACAACGGCTTTGAACCCAACGATAAAACTGGCTTGATATGAAAATGGAAACAACCCTGCAAATAACGCCAATTTCGCTTGAATCCCAAGGAACGATGTCATTCAAAGATTTTACTGAAGTGCATTCTTCTAAAGAAACCAAAAAGCCATGAAAGCTTAGGGAATTAACGCAATATCAAAGAGAATTTGTTGGCGTTTAGCTGTGTTGTTAGAGCGCTTATGACACAAAATTTCCCTATCCTGTTATAAATGATGGATGTCCCTAATTTATTAGTTATTGTGAATTTTTTTCTTCTATTCGTCTTGTTCCTTTTTTCTTTTGAAGTTTGGCAACATAAAATAACATCTAGGCAAAATAATAATAAAAAGTTTTAGCTGCCAGCGAGACTCCACCCTCTAATACATCTCACTTGTTGTAATAGATCCTTTGCAGAAAAGAGCGGGAATGTTTTTAATTCTATGACTGTCAGGATCAAAATTACTTGGTAATTTGTGAAAATTTCAAGATCTATAGACAGTGTGTTGTTTTTTCTTCATTACCTCATGTTTTTACCTTCTGTCAACGTTTATTCCCTTGCCCCCCTCCCCCACTCTCTTTCAATGTAACCTTAACAACCAAGTCCTTCAAGACTGCACTTAAGACACATCTTTTCAAAATTTATTTTTAAAATTGATGAAACAACATTACTTGTAAATGATTAACGTAGCTTATGTATAATGTATTGTAATTTTGTGTGTTTGTTGTGATATGAATGTTAATTTAATACTTATAAGTATGTTATTTCTTTCATGTAAAGCGCTGTGAGCCCAGTTCCTTACTGGGATATAGCGCTATATAAATAATCAATTTATTATTATTATTATTAACTAAAATGTTATAATTTATGTATATTTAATAGAAACTGTTCTTCCACTGTTACGTTAGTTAACGTAATGAACTGAGCTATTTCATTTAATAAATCAGCAGACGATGTGATGTAAAACATTTTGAAAGATCAAAAGAGCGATAACTAATTTTGTTTTCAGGGGTTGGAGAATAGAGTTTTGAATAAAAATGCAAGACTATTTAAAACCATTAATAACTGTAGGACGCAACATTCTTCTCAATAGAAGGAGCGCCTGTATTATATGAGATAAGATACTTTTTTAGAAACAGTATCAAAGTGTTATATTGTTTACTAGTTGTTGTTTTGTTTTTTTATAAATTTAAATCATCATGTTCATTACCTTTATGGATAGAGGATGAAAGATTATATCAAACTTAATGCTTAACATGTGTGTGGGACTAATATTTATATTTAACACATACTTTTAAGCCGTTTTTTTTGGTGATTTTACATGAATTTGAAAGTTTATTAACTTGGTAGAAAATTACAGCCATTACTTTTTTCCAAGTAAAAACCTAGACCTATTAAAGAAGTAAGCTGTGAAAATGTCATTTCTAAACTTGTGTTTGTTGAGCCTTCTTGTCCATGGGGGGCATCCACAGATCATCGTCGGTGTCTTCGATTCCTCCAACGGCATAGGCCACCTACGAGAGACCTCCAGGCATCTCTATCCTAGGCCAGCTTCTCCAGGATCTTCCATTCATGGACAATTCTCTTGATGTCTGCCTCCAATTCTCGGCGCCAAGTGTTTCTTGGACGGCCTCTTTTCCGCTTACCCTGTGGGTTCCATTTCAGGGCTTGCTTTGTTGTTTTAGAAGCAGGTTTTCTTAGTGTATGACCAATCCACCTCAAATCAGCAACCGGGAACTGTGGCAGCGGACAAAACAGAAGCCCATTGAGGAAGAGATTCTCCAGAAGCGGTTGAGGTGGATTGGTCATACACTAAGAAATGTCTTTTGCTACTCTTTTCGGTGTTTTTGTAACTACAATTTTTTTACGCGGCAGGGTTGTTGGCCTTGCGCACAACTACTTGGGGGGGGGGTTGCCCCTCACAGCTTAATGAGTAGCTGCCTTTGTTCGGGTTAGGTCCCTAGCCTTTGCGGATCCCTCCACTTCTTACAAGGCAGTAGGACTGATTTTGGTCCACCCCGGGTATTTTATTTCCCCGGTACCCTCCCCTCCATATCTGGTGGGCTTTCCCCTATCCGCCGGCTGGGGAGGCGCTCGATAGAAGATTAGCATCTCCCACGAGTCTGAACTTTGTAAAAGCATTTAACCATCATCGCTTTAAACTAGAGTCATGTAAAGCTTTTATCAATCTAAACTATATAAATGTGGCAGTACTATCCCTCTTCACATAACTCTACACCGTGGAACTAAAGCACCACCATCTGTGTAGACTGTACAACAATAGCAATATCATCACTGTATACATGTACAGCTACAGCATTATCATCACTGTACACTGCAAAACTACCGCGCTCTTATCTCTGCACACTGTACAACTACATCATTTTTATCAATGTACATTGTTAGATCTGCAGCATTATTGTCACTGTGCGCTGTAGAACCACAGCACTCTCACCGTAGAACTGTAACCCTATCGTCGCTGTGAGCTCTAGAAATAATCGGTAGACGATGTAATTGGACCTAACGTAGGAAATGCACGGTCACGAAATTCCCTATGCCCACGAGGTATACCGGGAGAGTAGAATCTGATGGAATTAAGATAGACGGCAGCCACACGAATGGTAACGTAACGATACATCCACACCAACCTCACACCCACACGAAAATCTATTTTGTAAGAGAGAGAGAGAGAGAGATGCAACTGTTGGGCAAGTAGAAAATTGCTACAATGCACGCAACGTAACATTGCATGGCAGGCAGCTCCACATGCATCGACATGTAACACACGAAGATTAGCACAGCAAATAATCGTTTAATATATTACACGAGGGTCGAGGCATAGAACACTTGCCAAGAAGCCACACATAAAATTAAGACACATTTTAATGCATATAACATTCAACTATGTAGCCACACATACAATTATGACAAATTTTGCTACATGCAACATTATACAAGAAGCCACAGCAAAAAAATTTAGACATATTTAACTTTTGATATGTAACCACACACACAAAGAAACACACTCACACAAAAACGAATATGACAACTTTTTCCACACGTAGCAAATGACAACTAGACTCACATTCATCTAAATGGGATGAGACTAAAACAATCCCTCCTCCCCTGACGCCTATGTTCATTCGGTTACTCGGACAAAAGGATCCCTGACCCCAATTTGTAACGATTAACAAAACTCGTTTGACATCGAATTAACTTTTAAAAAATTACAGAGTAAACATTGACATGAAATTTCGGATTGTTTATCTATTCATTATATACTTTGTGATATATTATTGTTTATCTATTCATTATATACTTTGTGATATATTATTGTTTATCTATTCATTATATACTTTGTGATATATTATTGTTTATCTATTCATTATATACTTTGTGATATATTATTGTTTATCTATTCATTATATACTTTGTGATATATTATTGTTTATCTATTCATTATATACTTTGTGATATATTATTGTTTATCTATTCATTATATACTTTGTGATATATTATTGTTTATCTATTCATTATATACTTTGTGATATATTATTGTTTATCTATTCATTATATACTTTGTGATATATTATTGTTTATCTATTCATTATATACTTTGTGATATATTATTGTTTATCTATTCATTATATACTTTGTGATATATTATTGTTTATCTATTCATTATATACTTTGTGATATATTATTGTTTATCTATTCATTATATACTTTGTGATATATTATTGTTTATCTATTCATTATATACTTTGTGATATATTATTGTTTATCTATTCATTATATACTTTGTGATATATTATTGTTTATCTATTCATTATATACTTTGTGATATATTATTGTTTATCTATTCATTATATACTTTGTGATATATTATTGTTTATCTATTCATTATATACTTTGTGATATATTATTGTTTATCTATTCATTATATACTTTGTGATATATTATTGTTTATCTATTCATTATATACTTTGTGATATATTATTGTTTATCTATTCATTATATACTTTGTGATATATTATTGTTTATCTATTCATTATATACTTTGTGATATATTATTTTCAAAAAACCTTGTTCACAAGTTTAAGTACAGTAGACGGCAAATTTTGGACTAAATTCCTAATGGGCAAGTTTAAAAGCCATGTCAGATTGTGGCCTCTGTGAGCGTAGGATCAATATGTCACTAGGCCATATTGGTGTAAATGTGCAGTTATACCACTGTCACTAGGTCATATTGGCGTACATGTGCAGTTATACCTCTGTCACTAGGCCATATTGGTGTACATGTACAGTTATACTAGCTACCCGCGCCACAAAGTTAACATACAAGTACAGTTATACTAGCTATACTAACGCCACAAAGTTAACATACATGTACAGTTATACTAGCTACCCGCGCCACAAAGTTAACATACATGTACAGTTATACTAGCTATACTAACGCCACAAAGTTAACAACGGCAACAGTTCTAGTCGGTTAACGGCACAACACGATTTACAAGAGCAGGACTACTCCTGAGTTCAAACATGCAAAGTTTCACAAGACAGAATGTCACAAGACAGAATGCCACAAGACAGAATGTCACCAGACAGACAATGTTCCCTGTAAGTTGCGCGTCCGCGCAAATATCTGACCGACGCCGTTTAGAATTACCACGCAGCAAATTTTGTAAAAGATAGTACAAGATCTGTGTTCTAGGGTGTACAACTTTGTACAAACGATTGATTCTGTGCCACTTTGCAGAGGGGGCATTGCAGACAGAATGCCAGCAGACAGAATGTCACCAGACAGAATTTCAACTGCAGACATAATGCCACCAGACTTATCGCCAACAGACAGAATGAAACGAGAAAGAATACCACCAAAAAGAATGACATCAGACAGAATGCCACCAGACAGAATGACACCACACAGATTGCCAACAGATAGAATGCCATCAGGAAGAATACCACCAGACAGAATGCCATCAGAAAGAATGCCATCAGACATAATGCCAAAAGACAGGTTGACACCAGACAGAATGCCACCAGACATATCGCCACCACAAAGAATGCCAACAGACAAAATGAAATGAGAAAAAATACCAATAACAAGAATTACATCAGACAGAATGCCACCAGATAGAGTTCCATCAGAAAGAATGCCACCAGACATAATGCCAAAAGACAGGTTCACACGAGACAAATGCTAATAGACAGAATGCCACCAGAAAGAATGCCACCAGACAGAATGCCACCAGAGAAAATGACACCACACAGATTGCCACCAGAAAGAATGCCACCAAAGACAGTGCCCCCGAGTGGCACTAGGCAGAGTGACCCCAGACAGAAAACCACCTGACAGAATTCACCGGTCTGCCACAAAACAGAGTGCCTCGTAAACAGCTTGCAACAAGTGGAGATTGCGTGTAGAGCGATAAGTGCATTTTTCTAGCAAGCGTTCGCACAGCTGGTTACTCTAAGCCAGTGGTCCCCAACCCCCGGGCCTCGGACAGGTATCGGGCCGCCAATGGAACATTAAATAATTATTTAAATTTTATTTACAGTTGTGTTTTTCTCTCTGGATTGTGCGCTTTCCATACTAGAAGCAATAGCTTGTAATCAGTTTTGGCGGCACCCCGTCATACGAACATCAATGACACATTAGCGCAGATAGGACAACCACCTAAAATCAACTTTTGCGCTCTTATGTCAGCGCTCTTTTCTTGCGCACTTTTCCACCTGAAAGTGAATCTACGCACTGTGTTATTCACAGGGAAATTGCAAGCCGAAAAATGTCTCCGGAATTAAAAAGTGTATCCATTGATGTAAAAGTTATTAACCACATCAAAGCACACGCCCTTTACTCAAGCTTGTTTGAGCAGCTTCGTGAGGAGATTGACGAAGTGCACAGATGCCTTCTTTTTAACACAGAAATAAAATGGTTATCCAGAGGAAAATCTCTAACCAGTGTAATTGAATAACGAGAGCCATCGCTAAGATTTCTCTTAGAAAAGAAGTCACTGCTGGCAGCACATTTCAGTGACAAGGTGTGTGTCGCAAAACTGGCTTAACTGTGTGACATATTCCGCCTGCTCAGTGAACTCAATATGTCCATTGAAACGGAAAAGGGCAACTGTTTTCATGTTGGCAGACAGAGTAGCTGCGTTTAAAGCCAAACTGGAGTTGTGGGGACGGCACGTGAAAAGAGGCATTTTGGGTAGTTTTTAAACATTAGCGAGACTGAGCATAAACATTTTGGATAGTTTTTAAACATTAGCGAGACTGAACCTAAAAATTTATTGTCCCGTTTGGTGCACGATAACTTTTATTTGCTTTTAGAAGAATTCGAGTTCTACTTCCAAAACACAGACGACCGATGAACTGATATGGTGTGGATCCTTGAGCCATTTGTCAACATACTAGGCGAGTCTTGCATGTCAGTGCAAAAAAAGAAGCTGAATAACTCGAGATTTCAATTGACGGTGGCCTTAAAACTACGTTTGAGAAAACCAAATCTACCAGTTTTCAGAATTTAACGGCGGAGTAGCGATTAAATCCCTATTGCCATTTCCGACAACTTACGTGTGTGGAGCGGGGTTTCTACAGTGATAGCAAACCAAAACAAAACAACGGAATAAACTTGACATAAGCAGCAAACTTCGGGTGTCATTATCTCCTATATTACCACCAAATTGAACCGCGTCGTTCTCATTCATTTAACGTTCTAGCAAATTAAAATATTAAACCATTTTTAATTCATCATTGGTGTGAGTGTATTTTATGTTTTAAAGGCATGTTTAAGTACAATTACATTAAAACTATCAGATAAAAACAATATAAAATACCAGTATAAAACAATCAACGGCGCCACCCCGTTAGTGGGCCGCTGTAAATGTATGATACTTTGACCGGTCCGCGGCAATAAACAAGTTGAGGATCACTGCTCTAAGCAACTAAAGGGGACGTCCATAGAGTACGTCACGCTATTTTTGAGCTTTTTAAACTCCCCCTTGCCCCCTGTCACAAACTGTCACAAATCTCGGACCCCCCCCCCTAAAGTACGTCACACTTTCGACCAAAACTGTTGTTTTTTATTAACAAAATAATTAAAATCTATACTAATAAAAGGCAAAGCCCTCACTCACTCACTCACTGACTCACTGATTCATCATTAATTCTCCAACTTCCCGTGTAGGTAGAAGCATGAAACTTTGGGAAGTTAGTGAGTACAATCTCGAGATGGTAACGGGTGAAAAAATATTGAAATTATCACTTCCTGGGGGCCAGGGGCCCAAATTAAGTTTTTTCCTTATATGAGCTATATAAAAACTAAAAATCACTAATTCTCCTATTTCCCGTGTAGATAGAAGCATGAAACTTGGGGTGGTTGTTAAGTTCACTTCCGCGAAGGTAACAAGCGAAAAATATATTTAAATTATCACTTAATTGGGGCCGGGGGCCCAAATGTAGTTTATTTCTTATATAAAAAACTGACTCATCACTAATGCTCCAACTTCCCGTGTAGGTAGAAGCATGAAACTTTGGGAAGTTGTTGTGTAGCCTCTCCCGACGAAAATTGGCGTAAATTCTTTTTACAATTTACACTCATGGGGGCCGGGGGCCCAAAAAAGTTTTTTCCTAATATGGCCTAAATAAAATTTGAAAATCACAAATTCTCCTATTTCCCGAGTAGGCAGAAGCATGAAACTTTTAGAAGTTGTTGAGGACAAACCCGCAATGGTAACAGGCGAAAAAAATTAAATTATCACTTAATTGGGGCCGGGGGCCCAAATGTAGTTTTTTTCTTATATAAAAAACTGACTCATCACTAATGCTCCAACTTCCCGTGTAGGTAGAAGCATGAAACTTTGGGAAGTTGTTGTGTAGCCTCTCGCGACGAAAATTGGCGTAAATTCTTTTTACAATTTACACTCATGGGGGCCGGGGGCCCAAAAAAGTTTTTTCCTAATATGGCCTATATAAAATTTGAAAATCACAAATTCTCCTATTTCCCGAGTAGGCAGAAGCATGAAACTTTTAGAAGTTGTTGAGGACAAACCCGCAATGGTAACAGGCGAAAAAAATTAAATTATCACTTCCTGGGGGCCGGGGGCCCAAATAAAGTTCTTTCCTTATATGAGCAATATAAAAACTGAAAATCACAAATTCTCATATTGCCCGTGTAGGTAGAAGTGTGAAACACTGAGTAGTTGAATTCCCGGATGTTAACATCGAAAAACATATTTAAATTATCACTTAATGGGGGCCGGGGGCCCAAATGTAGTTTTTTTATATTAAAAACTGACTCATCACTAATTCTCCAACTTTCCGTGTATGTAGAAGCATGAAACCTTGGGGAGTTGTTAAGTAGCCTCTCGTGACGAAAATTGGAATAAAATAATTTTTTAATTCACACTCATTGGGGCCGGGGGCCCAAAACCATTGTTTTCCTTATATGGGCAATATTAAAATTAAAATAACTAATTCTCCTATTTCGCGAGTAGATAGAAGAATGAAACTTTGGGAAGATGTTGAGTACACTTCGGCAATATCAACAGGCAAAAAAAATATTTAAATTTTCAAATACTGGGGTCCGGGGGCCCAAATAAAGTTTTTTCTTTATGTGAGCTATATAAAAACTGAAAATCACAAATTCTTATGTTTCCCGTGTAGGTAGAAGCAAGAAAGTCTGAGTAGTGGTAACAAACTAAAACAATATTTAAATTATCACATAGTGGGGGCCGGGGCCCAAATGTAGTTTTTTCCTGATATGAGCTATATCAAAACTAAAAATCACTAATTCTCCTATTTCCCGTAAATGTGGAAGCATGAAACTTTGGGCAGTTGTTAAGTAACATTCCGCGATGGTAACAGGTAAAAACAATTATATAAATTATCACTTACTGGGGACCGGGGGCCCAAATTTAGTTTTTTCTAATATTAAAAACTGACTCAACACTAATTCTCCAACTTCCCGTGTAGGTAGAAGCATGAAACTTTGGGAAGTTGTTGTGTAGCCTCTCGCGACGAAAATTGGCGAAAAGAAAAATTTAAAAATTTCACTCATGGGTGGCCGGGGCCCCAAAACCGTTTTTTTTTCGTATATGGGCTTTATAAAACTGAATGAACACTAATTCCCCATCTTCCCGTGTAGGTAGAAGCATGAAACTTTGGAAAGTTGTTGAGTACCCTCCCGCGATGATAACAATCACAACCAAATATACAACTATTATTCACTAGGGGACCGGGGGCCCAAATGTAGTTTTTTTCTTATATGAGCTATATATAACAGACTCATCATTAAATATCTAACTTCCCGTGTAGTTAGGAGCACGAAACTTTGGGAAGTTGTTGAGTACCCTCCCCCAATGGTAGCAGAGGAAATAAGTTAAATGTAAAAAATCTTTTTTTTTAAGTACACGCTGTTATTTACAAACATTTACAGACTGAAACGCGCTGATCTCCCCTGCCCTTGATGTAAACACGGGAATTTGGTTAACGAGGGCTTGAGTGAAACCAGTGAGCCGTGGAGGTCAACTCTAGCAGACGACTATACATTCTAAATAGTGATAAATAGAGATAAACTAAAAATTGATTAATTTAATTACGGTACATTCGGTCGATCTGAAATTTTGATACAATGCATTGTCATCCAAATCTATCTGTGGTAAAATTTTGAGACCTCTAGGACCATCAGAAATGGTTTAATTTTACGTTTCAAGATTTGAAGGAAGGATGGATGGATGGATGGATGGATACAACATACAAACAGTGTAACTTAAATAAAAAGCGTGTACAAAAATTAAATTATCAGCTCGATAGGATCACGGGAAGTGTGTCATTTTTTACTTTTCATTTTTGTTTTTCTGCGGGACTACGACAGACAGACAGACAAGACGGTGAAGTTAATATATGTATTATATTCATCATGATCCAGATTGAAATCAATTGGTTTTTTGAATTTGTGTTACGCGGGTTCTCAACGGTAACTGAAATCCTATTTTCCGCAGCGTAGCGCGGGCATTTTGATAGTTCAATATAAAACACCGTGACGTTACACAAGGCAGACCCCCTCCCACCCTGTCACAAAGTGTCACACTTTCTTACACCCCTCCCCCCCTCCCCCCCCTGGAGCGTGAAGTACTTTATGGACGGCCCGAAACAGGTCATCACCTGTAACTGTGTGAAATATAACAGTAAAGCGTTTTTTTCTTTGAATAAACAATAAAGTGTGAAGGACTACTTTACGTCATCGGACGTCTGCGTTTAAGTTGGATAGTTCCCTGCATCATGATGTTCACGCGCACCGGAAAATTAAAATCAGTCCTATAGCATATTTAAGCTTCAAATTCCTGCCCAAAAGGACTCTCACCATATTTTCTTATTGAGCCTGCAAACCACAAAATACGTTTAACAGTGTTTGTATCATGTCATTTACAGGTTATTTTTCACGATGAAACTCTTGATTTAGTCTTTATAAGAGACAATTTATCTGATATCTTAATAAAGAAAGATTATTGTTGTGTCTAACATTCACAGGTGACGTTAAGAACATAAGCGAGACTGGCCATTATAACACATGTTAATTGTGAGACCGGTCATTGTAACACATGCTAATAGTGAGACTCGTCATTTTAACGCATGTTAATAGTGAGACCGGTCATTGTAACACATGTAAATAGTGAGACTGATCATTATAACACATGTAAATAGTGATACCGGTCATTTTAACACATGTGAATAGTGATACCGGTCATTTTAACACATGTGAATAGTGAGACTATTCATTTTAACACATGTAAATAGTGAGACCGGTCATTTTAACACATGTAAATAGTGAGACCGGTAATTGTAACACATGTTAATAGTGAGACTGGTCATTTTAACACATGTAAATTTGTGAGACTGGTCATTTTAACACATGTTAATAGTGAGACCGGTCATTGTAACACATGTAAATAGTGAGACTGGTCATTGTAACACATGTAAATAGTGAGACTGGTCATTTTAACATATGTTAATAGTGAGACTGGTCATTTTAACACATGTAAATAGTGAGACTGGTCATTTTAACACACGTAAATAGTGAGACTGGTCATTTTAACACATGTTAATAGTGAGACTGGTCATTGTAACACATGTTAATAGTGAGACCGGTCATTGTAACAAGGGTGTGGATATGGTTTTTTACTATTTGCCGGATCCGGATAGTTTGGCCCTAATATTTGCCGGATCCGAATTCCGGATATCTCCAAATTTAAGTTTAAGAGCTAAGGGGGTGTACTTTACTATTTAATATTTAATTCTATTTATTTATTATCAAATATATGACAGTCTGTGACTCTATCAACGTCAACGATTAACATTTTACGATGAATTGAATGAACGAACTTGAACGAAGTTCAACCAACAGTGTATCAAGCAAACAGTGTTGTACTGAGTGTGTAGTGTGGTATCAGAGGCGTAACTGGGTTTTTGACAACCTTGGCTAATTTATTTTTGCGCCCTTTAATTAAATAAAAATTTAAAAATTAGAGATTTAGCGGCGCCCTTTTGAACTGGTGCAGGCCGGCACCCTTGGCAACTGCCCCAATGCCAAGCCATTGTTACGCCACTGTGTGGTGTACAAGAAGTCGTAATCTAGAGTCATAATAAAAACTGTTCTTTTATTCAGACGATTTAAGTTTCATATGCTGTTAGTTAACTTAGTTTGTTATCTTATACTCTAACGTACTATCTATACTTGGAGCTTTTTAAACTTAATTTATTTTCCTCGTATTGAAATTGATTGTTTTAGTAGATTTTGCATGGATTAGAATGATTTCATGATAACGATTGTTAATTTGTTTATTTTGTTACATATTAATAATTTAATGTATAATAAACTTAATTTGTTACTTAACTTATTTTGTATAATTGTAATAATCACAATAGACTAGATTTTAAAAAATTATAAGACTGAATAAGATATAACACGTGAGACAAGCAAACATTTTATTTTTAAGTTCGCAAATCAAATCACAATTGCAACTGCCATTTAAATTTAAAAAAAATAAAAAATTTAAATTTAAAAAAAAGAAATAATAAAAAAAAGAAATAAAGAATATACAATTATTATTCTTACAATGGTATACCTTATATCATATAAGTATAATGTTTAAATGTAAATAATGAAGTGAAATTATTGAATGATAGACTACTGTCAACGGATTAGTCGATGACAAAGAAGTTAAAAACGATGGTCAACACTAAGCCTGTCCCAGTCTCCAATGCTCCTGTCCAACTATAAAGGTCATAGTATAAACTAATAATTAGAAATTAAACTTAAAATGATAATTTTTTAACATAAACTTATTAGTTTTTAACATAAAATTAAATAAATTATTCCTTAATTCCAAATTATCATAGCCATGAATGAGCAACAAGGCTATCAATTTTACCTCGTCTAGTAATGTTCCTTAGAACTTCGAGGAATCGGGAAGATCACGTGGAGTTTCCATTTGTGACGCCCTTGTCCTTCCCAGACTCCCCGATCGTGTTGCTAAATATACACGCTATACATTAATTATCAAAATTTCTTAACATCAGATTTATAGCTTTCTAAATTCGCCCAGAACAATTGTTTCAATAACACAATCTGAAATCAAAACACAAACCTTTTCCGCATGACGCCTGAATTTTGTTTCTTCAGTTTCCCATGTGTATTGGCCCTTATCACGATTGCCAAACTAATTTTGCTCAGTTCTTTCCCTTTCTTAAACTCTCACACTTGAAGGGGAACGTCGTGGAGGTTAGTGTCGCCCGAAGCTTGCTAAGAATTGTGTCATCCCCTTGCAGAAATGGAGAGGAAAAAAATGCATTTCACCTTTTCGAAATCTTGCTGAAGTATTGCAAATCTCTGGTGGCCCGACTTATTGTTATTGCCTGTTTTGTGCTCCCGCCACGTTCATTAATCTTTCTTCACATTAAAAACTGATTTTATTGTGTCGTGAAATAATGGGAGTCAATAGATTTTCTTGCCATGGAAATAATGGGAGTTAACTATTGATTGAGTGGGTTGTGTTCGTTTTTTTTAAAACAAAAAATAATTTGTAATTGATTAAATGCTGACACAATAAAAGATATGTTGTTTTTTTATTTCACGCTGAGTCAGCGTTTCCACGCTTTGACGCCTTTGTCTTCACCTTGTTTGATCATGGCAACATGATTTACATAAAATGTTTGTTGGGCATGTTTAAAAAAATTAGTCAAAAATTTAATGGAAATACAAAAATATAATTTTTTTTTAAAAATTTATAATTTTTCCTGTATTTTCTTCCCATTGAAATACTAAACTAATTTTGGCTTAGTTTTTAATTAAACAATGCACATATATTTGTTACATTCGTACTTAAATCTCCAATCCAAGCCCAAATTATCCGCCATGCCTCTTTGCTCTCAGAAACTGCCGGAAAAGCCTCTATTTAAAAGCTTCAACATATTTTAGATGTGGCGGGAACCAATCTTAACATTAATTCAGAAAATTTTATTATAAATAATGTATCATACAAATCAACATGTTCATTTTATTTGTTTTAAAATGATGAAATTTTGTGCAAGGTTTTTATCAAGACCCAAAAATCCTTGTTAAGAAAAATGGCATACGAATAGAATACAATAGAATTAGGGTATTTCGGCGCCCGAAAGCGTGGACGATTTCAGTTAGCTTCTTTAAAGTATTATAATATGAATCATTTTTTCTTTTCTTTTTTTTTCTTAGAGTTTAGTTTGATGTAGAATCTAGATCCATCCAACAATTCAGAGGCCAATGTTTATTATAAGATTATATCTATTTGACCGGGATAACTTAAAAGATAAGCTAATATTTATGACTATTGACATTTGTTGAACTCAATATCAGAAGGGACTTCAGCAAGGGAGGTAGACAGACTCATCCAAGAATACGGCGCATCTTTCCGTCGCCATTAATTTACGCATGTTTATTCAAACGCTGCATCTGAAGATGTGACGCTAACTTGGAGAACTTACTTGCGACAAAAAAAAATAATCTCATACATGCTTCTAAACACCGGTTTCTTTTAATTTGTTTCTTTTTTTTTAATTAATTTTTTCAACGTTGAGCTGGGCAATATTAGTTAACTAGGGACTTGCCAAATGCCGAGGAAGTAATCTGATAGAGTTAATTAAGTTAAAGAATATACAAAAGACATTACAAGTGTTCATGAAGGTAACATTCAAAAGTATATCCAAAATATTCATTATTACATTTATTTATTTTTTAAATTTAATAAAACACGATAGAAACATATATAAAAAGTCGAACTCTTTTAAACCGCACTATAGTAAAACTCATTCGCACTTTAAAAAAATAATAATTTAAATAACTTTGATATTGCAGGTGGAAGTTTGAACGGACCAAACGAAAGTCTGAAAAGACATGAACTGTTGAACTGCAAGTCCAAAGCGAGTCTTCGGAAATTGCTGCTCGAGAAAAATGGAAATACGTCTATAAAGTAAGTCTTTCAAATAGTATTGAAAAAGAATATTTAAATAAAGTAGTTTCAAGTGAGAGAAAAATGACATTTAAATGATGATAATAGAATAATTTTCTTCAACACTCGAATGACCCACTTTACACGCATGTATGAATAACTTTTAGTTAATTATAGCTAATAATGTATATTTGTTTTAATGTGATATACTGTTTATTGTGTCGTGCAAAAGCATACATATTTAAATGTGAAATAAAAGTATTATTATTAGCGAAAAACCCTGCGAGGTTTAATACAAGAGTATCTCCAATTCATTAGAACACAATAATCAAACACAATGTATACAATGAGTATGATTGATTAATTTGATTTAACAAGATAACCTCGGTCGTGCTTAAAAATCTTACAAACGATATTCCTACGAAAACCTTGTACAATCTACCGCCCTTGTTAAATTTACCGCCCTTGTTATATTTACTGGCCTTTGTTATATTTACCGACCTTGTTATATCTACCGCCTTTGTTATATTTACTGTTATAGTACATACGTCCGGCTCCATAATACTAACTTGATTTTCTATAGTTAGAGTTTATTTTATTATTATAGTTTACAAACATATTTCCTTAAATCTACATGACTAATGTTTTTTTAAATTTTAAACCACAGCTGATAGACTAGAAAAAGAAACAAGGAAATGTAAATAGATGGCTCAATAATTATAGTATTCAAATATATTGAAATTAAATAGCACATTGTTTGAAAAATAGTATTAAGAAAGTGTTTCTTCTCCACTTTAGAGTAGGATCATTTTAAATACAAAATATTCAAATACCAAGTAAATATATGTATATATATATATATATATATATATATATATATATATATATATATATATATATATATATATATATATATATATATATATATATATATATATATATATATATATATATATTTATAATATATATATGTATGTATATATATATATTATTTTTTTATATTTTATATATATATATATATATGTGTGTGTGTGTTTGTGTGTGTGTTTTAAGTTTTTTAAAATTAGTTGTTTTCCTTATAAAAACAAGTTAAAAATTGATTCTGAAAAATGCCCCTAAGTTGAAATTTTCAGGAAAAAAAAACAACAACAACAAAAAACATTGATTTTCTAAAATTTTCAATCAATCACGATTGAACCCTATACTATCTAAAAGTGGGGCTCCATTGATCTTTAGTACCATCCCTGATGTTTTGACATGACACGACAGTTAAAACATTACCACACTTACATGAATCATCCATGTACATCTAATTCTTTGGTTCATTTCGTTCGCCTGCCCTAACTGGGTCACCTGTGAAATAGATCATCTCCCAGTTTGGGGATTGGATTGGGGCGAGGTGAGGGGTGGGGGGCTATAAACACTCCACTAATTTTTTTATAAGGTTTATATTTATTTTGCACGTGATCTGATCACAGTTTGTAAAAAAAAATTAAAATAAAGTGAGGTCAAAATGACCTGCTTTGCACCTAGAATTTACCTGACATGAAGCATTTTATTTTGAAACGTAACATTCTCGCTTTGTGTAACGCGAATGAGTGGCGTCAGACCGTCAGACGTCAGTTAACAGGGATGAAAAGTTGGATAGCGTGACTGGCGCTAAACTGGAGTTACAGTTGAACTGCTGGATTTGGAGCTTAACTGTTGTACTGGGAGTCGGAGCTAAACTCTTTTGGCTGGAGTAATTGCTCAACTTCTCTAATTCGAATCGGAGCTTAACTGATTTCGTTGGAGTTGGAGATTAGCTATTTTGCATTAGGTCTCAGGTTAAATGGCTGGGGTCAGAGTTGAACAGTTTTGGCAGGTTTTCAAGTTTTCATTTTTTATTTTTTATTCTGAAAAAAAAATAAGTTGAGTGACTTTTATTTAATGCCTTCAATATAATCTTTGTCAAAAGTTGTGGTCATCAAAATACATATACAGAAAGACGTTTACATGAACATTGGATATAATACAAATACATTAAAAAAATGTTCCTGAAATAGTTCCTAACAAATTTGAATGAAGAGCAATAGAAATGAAAAAAAAATATGTGTAAATGGGGGGGGGGTCGAAATGATAGAAATTCGTTTAGGCAAGATTGAAAACACAAAGCTATGAGAGATTTCAACAAGTAACAATCGAAAAACAAATCCTAGAAAAAAAATGGAGATGGGTTGGACACACCCAAAGGAAAGACCAAAAAATGCAAGTTAAGCAGTCAAGCACTAGAATGGAACCTACAAGGGAAAAGTTGACGAGGAAGGCCCAAGAAGTCATGGAGATGTAGTGTGTTGGATGAGGTAGAGAGAATAAGAAGGAGCTGGGAATACAGGGAAGAGAACGTGGAAGGCTGTGACTGAGGCCCTATGTTCTACAGGGAATTTAGAGGAAAACTGATGATCATGGATAACTCATCAACCTTGTCATAAAAGTGTTGTGAATATCACATTTACATTATCTTTAAGTGTAATGAATACCACATCGAAATTGTCTTGAAATGTTTGGTGAAAGGTCGGTCTCTTTTTGTGCAGCCAAACAAAGGAATTCTCTACCATTACACATACGTAGTATTCAAACAACCAAGTCCTTCAAGACTGCACTTAAGACACATCTTTTCAACATTTATTTTAAAAATTAAGGAAACAACATTTCTTGTAAATGATTAACGTAGCTAATGTATAATGTACTGTAATTTTTGTGTTTGTTATGATATGAAAGTTAATTTAATATTTATAGGTATGTTATTTCTTTCATGTAAAGCGCTGTGAGCCCAGTTCCTTACTGGGATACAGCGCTATATAAATAATCAATGTATTTATTTATTTATTTATGTTTTGCAGACATCTCCCCCTATTCCTTGATAATTTGTTTGGCCTTATTTTCCGACCGCTGGGCACCCGCTTACCCCTGCCTTACATTGTAGATGGATCCCAATACCTATGTCTTGTAATGCATACCGCATTATCCCTGCATAACCTTGTAGTGTAAACCATAACACCCCTGTCTGGTATTGTAGACCCATTACGTTATTGTCTAGTGGGTCTAGTGTTTAAATTTCACTAACCATGCCTACCAGTGAGACCCTATTACCCTTGCCTTGTAGTCTAGTGCAGTGCATCTCAAACTTTTTAGTATGGCGGACCGGCAGGAATTTTTTCCATTCAACCAGGGACCGGTGCACTATTTTCCTGGCACTGACAATTTTTTCTGTCTTTTATTTTAAAACTTCTGCGGATCGGCGGCGGATGGCCCACGGACCGGCACCGGTCCGCGGACCTCCACTTTGATAAGCACTGGTCTAGTGTATATTTTCACTAACTATGCCCTCCAGTGAGACACTATTAGCACTACCTTGTAGTCTAGCCCTCATTGCCCCCCTCCCCACCTTGTCATGCAGACCGAATCTTCCTGTTTCGCCTTGTAGTGTGGACCACATTACCTTCCCCCCGTGTAGCACAGACCACATCCCACCGAACAGATAGCACGGCGAGACAACAAGTGCCCTGTCAAGACATAATAATAATATTTGGAGGCGCCGTGAGAGAAAATATTCGCCTTCTTTGATGGCTCGTTTGATTTCAGAGTTTCACAATCTCCGGTTTGCCCGTTCCCGTGCCTGTCTGCTTCTTGTCACGCACGAACAGGGGAAACTGTATTATTTTTTTTTAAAGTTCTTTGTTAATAATGAATGGATAAGCTCAAAAAGAGACATTTTACCATGATTGACACTAGTCAAACATTTGAATTTAAATATGATTGATTCATCCTCGTGTTGGGTTTTGTCTAATCATGTAAAGCTATTATATGGTTGTATTATATGGTCGGATCATTGATCCGAATTTGTAAGGCTATGGCTTGAATACATCATTGATAATAACATGTAAATCTATCTATGACTGTAGTACATCATTTATATGACACGTAAAGCTATGGTTGTAGTTAGGGCTGTCAATATTGTTGAAAAATGCTGCCCGGGTACCCGTCCAAATTTCGAACGGGTACCCGGGTTACCCGATTGAAACATCACATAATTTTCCCGTCATGACCGCTATACAATGCTACCTAGCCACCTTCCATGCACCACATTTCACACAGTAGCTACACGGCCAACGTCTTAGGAGCCGTACATAAATGACGTCAAGCAATTTTGGCCAATTTTTACCCCCTCCTCCCCAATTACAGGTTGTCACAAAAACTTAGAACCCCCTCCATTATGACATTACAAAGCTTTGCGACCCCCCCCTCACCCATAAAATCCGTACTTCCTTTTTTGTATTTAATGTGAAGTTAAACTCTAAAAATCGCAATACGCTTAAATCCATTTAAAAAGTCATTAAATAAATTGTAAGCAATCAAATATTTCAGAGCAACTTTTATTTGAAGTTGCGCGTTTTGGTGTGACGTCACATTTATTCTTAAACACATCCCTCCCCCTCGTCCCCAATGTGTGACCCCCTGCTCCCCTAGGTGCGTAACGTCATTTATGGACGGGCCCTTATCCATTTTACACTGTTAGTAATTAATTTATTGACTTCAAAAACTTACAAATTTGGTGTACTATTCAAATCAGTTTTTGGGCAAGGCACACGCTGTAATGAACACACGAAACACAATCGAATGGAGGGTGGAGGGGGGTAGATAAACAACATCGACAATCGTAAACCCAATGTCGGCGTATTTCAAAAATCAAAGTTATTGTCAAAGCAGGGGTGTTTATATTAACAAAATCATACACGGCCTCTTTCATCTATATGCAAAAGTCTTATCCATCTCACTCTGTTAGTAACTATTTAATTTATTAACCTTAAAAACTGACAACATTATACACATTATCAATATCAGTTTTTCTAGGTCAACACATGTTAAAAAACACAAGAAACACAGGCGAAAGGTAAGGGTGCGGTTATAGTATAGGAGTGGATGGGGGAGATGGGGTAGATAATTAGTATCAAATAGTATCAATCAGTAGCCTAATGTCGGCATATTTCAAAGCAATGTGTCAAAGCAAGGGTGTTTTTATGAACAACAACAAACACGGCCTCTTTCATCTCTATACAGTCCATCTTTATTTTCGGCAGAGGAGTTTTGTTTTCTTTATTTGATTCATTCAAAGAACAAACATCTTCTTGTGTTTGCGATTTCTGTTTCCTTTTCAGAGAAAAAAGATTTATCAAATACATTGTGGTCTGTCGAGACCGTATTGTATTTCTTGTTGACCGATAGTTCTCCTTAGATGTTCTCCTTAGATGCATATATTTGAAACATTTCATTTGATAAATTGTTTCGTTAAATTTAACACAAAAAACCCGCATGCGAGCCGAAGTTTGGTTAATATAGACATTGAAGGCCACATTTTCACGGGTACCCGGGCGGAATTTTACTACCCGGGTAAACAAGACGGCAACGGGTACACGGGTCCAGGGTACCCGTTGACAGGCCTAGTTGTAGTACATTGTTCATCTAATTGGTATACATGTCATGCCCTACTCTCAGCACTGAGAAGAAAAGTCTCATTTGGTGATGGCTGATTTCAAAACTCAACAGAAATAATGTGGTGTATTATTTGACAAAATTTATTAAGATATCAATAAAATATCCTATGATGACCTAGCTAAAAGATATTTGTCAATTCTACGAATATTTTCATGGATAACTTTAAAAAACCGGGATCAAATTTTGACAAAAGTCATAAAATAAATTATAAGAGTTGTCAGACAAAGATATTTTGTGATAAAAAAATTGGGACATCATATTTATATAATGTATCTATAAGAGATATTTTTCGTACCGCTAACAATATATATATCTAATAAATAAAGCTCAGTTGGTGTTTGTATCTTTGTATGTTTGTATGTTTCACGTTTCGACTTTCTGTTACACAGCCACTGAAAAACCAAATGACGGACGGGGACCAAATTTGGCAGGACGGTTCCTTTTACCATGAAGATGGTTTTAAGATAGTTTTTGTAATTGTCCCTTTTGCCCGAATGCAGTAAATAAAATAATCAGAAAATGCAGAGACAAAGAATGAACAATTTAACCTCATATCTATATTGAACAACTTTATATTTTCAGAAATAACATCTGGTGTGCGTGTATTGAATATAATTTACAAAATATGATGCCTAATCACAAATAGGGAACAAAAAATGATTCCTTTTCGAAATTAAGCACATTGCATAAAAACCGTAAATATAAATCGTAAAATTAAGAGACATAATTTTTAAAATTATTATTTCCCTGTCTAAACTATTATGCATACGTCCAAAGGAAGAGTTATTGTGGTCCAGTATATATACTTTATAGCAAGACTTCATTTTATGTGGCTAGCTTTCTACAATCTTTTGTTGTCTAAATATGGTGTGCACATTTTCTTGATATCATTTTAATACGACGGGTTTTGTTTTTTTTAAGTATTTTAGAAAGTACATTTATAATTTTGTTTATTGGCGCTATGTGTTATGCAGCCTTTGCCTTTTTAAGGTATAGTTACATATGTTCTTTATCTCGTAGACACGGTTACAAATATTGTATTACTGAAAACTGTGTTACTATGCAGAGTTGTAAATATATATATGAAATTTTTGAGTGACGAGGGTGGTAGAGCTCTTTCGGAAAACTATCAGTTATGTTTATTTAGTACAAGTGGGAATGAAATAGAAAATTTAGTTATTATGGTCGTCAAGATTCATTATTTAATAACTCATATCTTTAAATAGTAAGGTAACGTTAAAAGGCACTGCATTAAGTGAAAACAACTCACGCGGTAAAATGTAAAAAATTAAATAAATGTGTCTGTTTTTTTTACTCTCGCTTTTTTTCTTAAATATATTTAATTATATTTAATTTTTTTTCAATTAAAATGGAATATCTCTGTTTCCCATAGGATTTTAACTAATAGATAAATTCTGAAATATAATTTGGCAAATAAAAATTGTAATAACCAGCAACTAATACTGGGAAAAGGGTCAGCACACTCCCGCTACATAATGCGGGTATATTTCTAGTATATATATATATATATATATATATATATATATATATATATATATATATATATATACATACTAGCGTACACCCGTCAAAAATGACGGAAGTTTTCAGCTGAAATCTATTTATTTTTATTAAAAATGCACTTTTTTTAGGGCGCCTACGACGCCGATCTTTTTCAAAAGCCCAACTAACTTGTCCTTGTTTGATAAATACGAAATATTAAACTTTCTGAAATGTACATAAAGTATTTTATAATAGGGGTTGCAGGGCCCCAACGGCGCCCCTTTAATTATCTGATTTTATATTTAACCATCATCTAATTCTCTTTTTACAATGTTCCCTATTCCAAAATTAAAATATGAGCGAAAACAATGACGTCATATAATATTTTTTTAGAGCGCATATTTAATTTGCACACCTTTTAATGTTTTGGTGCAGTAGTTGTGTTTTCCCTGCTTTCTAAAATTAGTAGCGTCAGGACTGACTGACAGACACTACTGACTTGCGTGACAATTGCAAATTATATTTTTAATATATATCTTTATATATGTCTTTTTTATCACACTAGATCACCTTTATATCAGTGCTAGTGATTCCAAATCAACCATCACTGCCTTATCTTAACTTATATTATTATATAATACGAGCAACAAAGCCCATTTAAGGACGCTCCGCCTCCGTTCGGTGGCATGTTGTAACTCCCCTCCAACAGCAGTCACAACCGGCATTCATGTGCATCACGTCAAAAATACTATTCATTATAGTTAAAATAAATAACTCGTAAAAACAGAGCTTTTGACTATAAATCCCAACGCGCATAACTCAAAATAAAGTCTTGGAAGAATAACTGCACCTAAAATAACCTGTTTTGAACGACCGCATAACGTGTTCAATATGATTGGCTGTAGGAGTCATATGTGTTTGAGGGACCAATCGCTATCGATGACCGCACAGGACATAGCCCTTATTTATATAAGGATTTCAGACGCTCATTCTAAACTGAAGATTATTGCGACCTACACTTGTCTCAAATCAATGATCACCGAGTATTACAGTATATTATTGCCAGCTTTGGAAAGTGGCGTTAAAAGAGGATGCTAATGAAGCTTCTTTTTTTAATTTTAATTTGAAGATTTTTGTTGTAAATTATAACCAAATTAGCGAAAACTCGAAAAATGATTTAGTTTTACGTTTTATTCAAGTGCGATTCTTCTTAAACATAACAATGGGCAAAATGTCAGAAACAAATCCATACAGATTACAGTTTCACAAAGTGGGATGATGTTATCGAATTTTTAATGTTCCTTGATTTTAATTAAAAATTATTTTTGTTGAAGAGCGTGAAGTTCGAATCGTCGAGTTCCTGGACATTTCACCGGATCAGTGAAACGGTCATTGAGTTGGGAACAATAAAACATTTTGTTCCGCCAAGACAAACAAGCAAGTAACCCCATACACTTCAACTTCAGTTAACGAAAATGGACAGGGTTGCAGCTAACAGATGGTCGGATATCCGGGCGAGATATCGGGACTTCCGCCACTATCCGGATTGCCAAATACTTATGGCAGATCGAGATAGGAGCCGGATATCAATTGTGATTTGATTTGCGAACTTAAAAATAAAATTGTTGCTTTTCTCATGTGTTATATCTTATTCAGTCTTATGATTTTTAAACTCTAGTCTATTGTGAATATTACAATTATACAAAATAAGTTAAGTAACAAATTAAGTTATACATTAAATTATTAATATATAACAAAATAAATAAATTAACAAGTGTTCATCATGAAAGCATTCAAATCCATGCAAAATATAGTAAAACAATCAATTTCAATATGAAAAAAAAATTAAGTAAAAAAGTTACAAGTATAGATATTACTTTACTACATAAGATAACAAACCAAGTTAATTAACAGCATATTAAACTTAAATCGTCTGAATAAAAGAATATTAGGGCCAAACTATCCGGATCCGGCAAATAGTAAAATCCATATCCAGCCACCCCCTAGTTGAAATGAGGCACATGAACCCCGTCTTGATGTAAACAATTCATGTGTTTGAGAATAGAGTTTTCCCGTGAATGGCAACGCTGTCAAAATCAAATACATAGTTAAAGCATACAATTCTGTTCATTCAAGGACGGGAAACGGAACGGGGATGGGAGTGGTACAAAAGCATTTCTTAAAATTTCTGCATCACTTCTGTTGTCAGGCGTCATAGTTGCATATTCTGATATTTTTTTCTATCAGCCCTACTAGTTCATATAGTCCTTTATAAATAGCTTTAACAGCTTCTGATAGGTGCACTCCAGCATGTTTTAGAATCCCTCTTCACTGTGATTGGCACAATTCTTTTTAATTATTCCCAACGATTCGTTAACGAAAGAAAAACAAATATATACTTTCAAATCTTCCAAAAACGTGATCCTGTTTAGCTAGGGTTGCCAGATAGGTGGACACTAAAAGGAGGGAATAATAAAAAAATAAGGAGGACGGCAAAGGCGGGCATTTTGAATACTTCATTTGAGTCGTCCCGGATTAAACTTAACGTCAGTACAATTCTATTGTAATAGCTGCCACTGTTCATGCAATAGTGTTAAAAAATTGTTCATTTTGTCTTTTAAAAATGAATTCAGATTGCTGTATTGATCAAACAATTGCACATCATCTACAATACCCTTGTCTTTCAAATACAATATACACGGCAAAAGGTCATCACGACATTCTTTGATATTATCTAAGTACATCCAATTAAAGCATTGAAATTCATCAAAGGGTTTCAACCACTTTTCTAAGTAACTAATGCATGCTTCATACACCAACTTAACATCTGCCAAACTCTTCTTCTTGAACACTTTCCTTAAGTCTTCTCAACATCTCCTCCTTGACTTTCAGTGAAATAAATGTCTCCTGTAATCTATTTTTCAAAACTTACAAGGTTATATGAAAACGGCTCATAATCTCCAATACTGCTGTTATTTCCATTTCATTTGCAATGACTGCGATATTTTTTTAACGTAGAAGTAGATTTATTCGTCCTTGTCTAGTTTTCAAAGTTTTAAAAATAGTCATAATCTATTTTTATTTAAAGTAAACATACGATGTAATAGTTGTAAAAACGATACATAAAAATCAACATACATAATTCCCGTAATGGATGTAATGCTTCTTGGATGTGATGCTGATTTGTTCAATAGTGCGCTTCTGATGGACGTCTGACAACCGGTTCACCGACAAAACGGCCCCGACATAACGGCAACGGCCCTGATAGAACGGCTAGCTTCTTACAATATTTCGTTATGCAATCGGGTAAATCTCATACTATTGGTAAAGAAGGACCTATACCGGCTATAAGAGAATTAATACGGACAGTGATACATCAGCAAGCATCTGATAATATAAAGAAAAATTCGTTTAACAATAATACAGTGCAAATAAGAATTGATGAAAAGGCTCGAGGGGTAAAAGATTCATTGTGTGGCTATTTAAAACTATCTCTGTTTTTAATTCAACTTAAGGAGTCAACTTTGCCAGGAAATGAAGCTTTACTTTTGTCATAAATGCGGTTCACAAAGGAAGAAAAAATTTGCCAATAAGTATTATTTGATCAATATTTGCAAACCGATTCCCAAAAGTCACTAAAAATGATGCATTTAAATTTAAATTCAAAAGCGGCTACCAACAATTCTGGCTGGAAAAGAAGATCCTGCATGTGCACAAATTTTAAAATTTTTAATTTTATTTTCTTCATCATAATTAGTGGAAAGTAGATTCAGTGTGGTAACTAATTTATTATACATTTTAAAAAAAATTTTTTTTTAAATGCAAATAGTCAATCGCGGTTACTTAAAATTACTGCTGACGAAAATAGAGCAGAGGATTACTAAATTGGTAGCAGCATACCAGGTTCATCTTTTCATTTTCGAATTTTAAAAATTTCTTAAAATGTTTTTATTTTTTAAAAACTATTCTTGAATTATCGAACCAGGTTCTTGTTTCTGATTCTCAATCATGCATTCAAATTGAAGTAAGTCAACATCGATCTGTTCTTAGACTTATTTATTTTCATACATGAAAAACTTGCTTAAAGATGTATGTGGACCCAAATAGTGGCAAAAGTGTGGCATTAAAGTTTTTTAAAGTGTAGAAATGTTGCACCTAGCAAAAGCCTAAAAAACTCCAGCAGAAAAACTAACTTTAACTTCTTCTTCAGGCTATAATCTGCATTTAGGTTAAGCAGTTATAACAGTATATCCTCTGGGGCTTAATAAGCTTCTGCACTAAATTGCGAACTAAGGATATTGAAGGGTGTTTCCAGGTTCTTGTAGTCTTTGAGCCATAGCAAAGGCATCCAACTGAGCCTTGTACTTGTCAGCCATTTTACCAGAAATGGTTTTCTGTTTCAGCAAAGGGAAATGGCAAAACCTGTTTTCACCTGCTTGCCTTGAGAACAAGGAGAGTTTTGCCTGAAATGATTTAACATACACATACATTTCATGTGCAAACAAGCTATTGCCATGATGTTTGACATTCAGTTACCGTAATTCAACTTTTTCATAATGTCAATGGCAAACATGAAATCTGGCTTCCACTCTTCACTAACTATGGTAGTAACAAAATCACAAACAAAACCTTTCAATTCCAGCAACATAACTATTTCTTCCTTGAGATCTCATACGCGCCTCAATAACTTGCCCAGACTACGCCAGCGGACACTGCTGTGGTATATATAATATCATAATTTCAAATCTTCAAGCAGTGCCTTTAACGCCTGTGGTTAAGTGCCCTGGCTGTTACAAAGTTTATCATACTAACAACGACTTGAAATTCAACAAAGCCTTTACACAGGCTTTCCTGATGGTTGATACAGTGGAGAGGTAAGAGTTAATGATCAGAATGATATTCTTTAATTTTTTTTTGTTCATACTGCTTTTCCCAGTTACAACACGCGCTCCAACTGTTCTTACTCTAGCCATCTTGTTTCACAACAACCCAGTTATTTCAACACAGTTCTCAACAGCATTGATTAAATCCTGGTCTGTAGTTGTTTCTTTGAGTGGTTCAACACTAAGTAAAGCTCGAAACGAGGATTTATTCCCCGTATAAATACCAACAATACTGCTGTTCCTATATATTGGTAATTTAATCCAATGCGAGAGTACCACAAAAAGTCTTTGCTTTCATCTCGAAATTGCTGCATTATTTGACACTTATTTTTTTTCAAGACGCCTGACTTTATTTAGTTCCTTGATAAAGAAATTGTGTCAAATTAGGTTTTCTGTACTGGACACATGATGCTCGCTGATTCTGTCAAGCATTTCTTGATGAACTCACTGTCAGAAAAAGGCTTGTTCCATTTTACGATCTTATGGTAATCTCTTAACTGGTTTCGGTTGCAGCATCTTGTATTTAAGACTGTTTGGTGAAAACATGTTGCTGCTTATTTAAATTAACAAAGTTCTTGGATTTCCTTTTTCTCTCTGGGTTCGTTAAATTGTGCCTTAAATGCAAATGTTTTGTTTGGTGGTATATTTTTAAGTCTTACACCTTAAAGACGCTCACACACTCACGACAAAGCAAGCAGGCTGCTTTTCTCCCAGTGCTCGTGAAGCAATGTTTAACAGTTAATTCGTCATTTTAAAAAAGACATTCGTCCTCAATCTTACTTTCTTTGGTAGCGCTCATTGTTAAATCAACGTCTATTTGCTTTTAAATTACAAATACTAAAAACTGTTCGAAATGTAAATCGTAAACAAAAGGAAATTCCAGTTCAGCTGAACTGTAGTTTTAAATAGGTATGTTAATAATTAATGACTAATAATTCTGGAGCCATAAAACTGATTAGATATCTCTTGATTCGAATCGAATGCTCGGAACAAAATTTCAAAAATAAATAAAAATTCTAAAAAAGAAAATTAACATTGCATAAGACCGCCACATGTGCCTGCAGGCCGCATAAATACTCTGATTGGTCGCATATGGCCCGCGAACCGTAATTTACCCACCCCTGTGTTAGAATAATAAAAATAATTCGGGGGCGCTGAGTAATATTTTTTCTGGAAAGTGGGCGGTAGGCAAAAAAGTTTGAGAACCACTGTGATAGAAGAAAAATAAGTGGAAATAAATCAAAAGGAAGTTTGATAGTACGGAAAATTGCCTAAAAGGTCGAAAATTCACATATTAAAAAAATGATAATTGTAAATTAAATGGAGCACATACAATACAGATGCCCTTTAGAGATTATGGCGTTTTACACTTATCCAATCTTGCATTTTCATAATTGTTTGTAATTTTTCGTTTTTCTTTGGTGGGGGGGAGGGGAGAGTGAAGCTAAATAGTTCAATTTATAAGGATAATCAAAAGATCAGGATCGAAGAGAGTGGGATTCGAACCCACGCGGGGAGACCCCACTGGATCTTAAGTCCAACGCCTTAACCACTCGGCCATCTCGTCTACAATACAATTCTATGTAAATACGTATTTATGTTTAATCTAATAATGTAAAGGTCACGTGACCATCATTAGCTAATCAGAATTTATCCTTCACTTATCCATAATATTGCATTTACATTACTTCTTTTTTTAGGTTAAACAGTTTATAAGGTTATTTAAAAGATCGACGAGGTGGGATTCGAACCCACGCGGGGAGACCCCAATGGATCTTAAGTCCAACACCTTAACCACTTGGCCACCTTGTCGTACAATATGTAAATATGTATTAATGTTTATTTACTAATGTAAAGGTCACGTGACCAACACACTTACAAAGCAAACAGTAAGGCGCTCTCTTGAGCTGCGTCCCGAGTCGTGCGCGGAATCATGTAGGGACTAAAGGCACTTAAGAGGACAACTTAAATTTGAAATTCTAAGCAATGAGTAAAATCTATTTTAAAAAAAAAGGCAACGTTTGAACAGGAGGAATACACTAACTAGTATATCCCAGATGAATCACAGTAACGACGGCAAAGTTCACAAGGCTAGTTACTTCCAAGAAAACAATATAATAACAGGTTTTTCCGTTGAGAAATCGTGTTGCCACAAGACTTAAGTTTCTAAGCAGTGTCGTAGTGATTAAAATGAATTTTTTATCTCGATGTTCTAGAGCCACCAGTGAATCTGAATTAGCTGTTAATGTGACTACGACAATTTTCAGATAATAAGGGAAACACTTCAGACACTTCTTGGGTACACAACTGAATGAAAATAGCATGAATAGTCTTACACGTTTTTAGGCTAGGTTGTATGTTTCCGCGTTATGGCGGGTCCAAAAATGGCTGATTTGGGAACACAGCACTCGAGCTAGTTCACGTTTCGTTGCGCTTTCCCTTTGAATAGATCGTGTGTCGAAGGGTTAAGGGCGTTAGGTCGTTGTAGCAAGCGAGTCTACACAGGAAAAATACTTCCTTGTTAAGTCGACACGCCACATGACGTCAGAAACACTTCTCGGATCGATATTGCTGAAACTTCAATAGTCATTGAATTGATTATTTGAAAAATTTTGTCTCGTTTTAAAACATAACTCATTTTGACACTTATGAGGACTTTCTTAAACTGAATACTCAATGTTAAGGGGGAAAACATCTTGTAAACTCAATATTTCATTTTTTTGATGACCATAATAAAAAAAAACACTTCATACATCTTAAGTCATTGCACTACTTATCTCTATTAATTACTAAATCTGTATTTACTGTATTTATTAGGGATGCGGAAATTAACGATTAATTAATCGATTAATCGTTAAAAATTGTAATCGGTTAAAATTATTTCGATTGGAATAAAATTTAAGACAATATTTCTAATATTTTTTCCAATTTATTAATTATTTTGTATTTTTTTGTTACTTAGATACGTTTCCCTCGTATTATAATTATTTATTTAGACGTGCATACATAAACAAAAAGGTTTTTTTTCCTTATGTCTTGCATAGCAGAACGAATTAGCCATGTTTCGTCAAAAAATTTGGGAGCAATATAATTACCGTGACCGATTTCTCGAAATAATCGCGACTTAACGGGACCTATTTATGTGTTATATAAAATATAATTAATCGAAATTAATTAATTAGTTTTTTTTCCCGATTAATCAAACAACATTTTATAATCAGTACCAGCCCTAGTATTTATATGAAGATCTTATAAAATAAGTATGTTTGGTATATATATTAACAATAAAATGTTATGTGTATCAGTACTAGCTATCTAAATTTCCAGAATAGCACATTTTTGTAAGCTTATTGGCAAGCCACAAAAATCAAATTCGTTGCCGCATGAGACCCACGGGCCGCGTGTTTGGAGACCCATAATTTTATTATCAAATGCACATGGATTTTAACACGAACTATTTATAAGTTCCATAACTCAAAATGGCAAAACCGAATTATTTGTATGTGTATCGTACAATATTGTGTCGTCCTCCGTCTGAATCAAGAGCTACCAAGAGCAAAATATAAACAAGGAGCGTAACTGTAGTGTCAATAGCAGGGTCAACTCAATTATTATGCCAAATCGATACGCCGGGAGGAATGTCTCACAGTCTGTCTTGGGAGCTGGCATACGAGTCATCCTCGAATGTCAAATTAGATGTACACAATGTACAAATAATTATTGGTCGATCGTTTCAAGGTTTCTACTCTTCCATTCCAGTGGTTCTCAATTTCTTCATCGGATTCCGTCCCTCCCCCTTCACAGTTTCGTTGTAAACCTAACTTCCTCATGGGTTGAATGTAATTTTCAGTTTAAAATCCAGTTGAAATTATAGATCAAATCATTAAAAATTTAAATAATATTTTTAGCCTAAAAGCCTAATAATTGTTAAAATTCCAAAACAACAGTTGTGTCTAAGATATATTTACGACAGTAAGATATTGACTTGTTTTAATTTGTCTTCTTTTTTTTTCCTTGTCATTCTAGTAGTCTTTATGATATTAATCCTTATTATTCAATTCAGATATAAACTTCCACATAAGATTCTGGAACGATTGTACCAAATTCAAAGTAATACTCAAATACTTAAGTAACAAGAAAATCTTATACTTAAATATATATGCACTATACCAAACGTATCGGTCTCTTTCAAAATAATTAAATGAATATTTTAATAAAGAGTGTTTCCTTTGCCATACGATTCTAAAGAGATTTTTTATTGAAATAAAAGTTTTAATCCTAAATTTCAATGGAATATAATAAGTTCTAAGTCTTGTGTAGAAGTTTGGTACCAAAGCACTTCAAGCGGGAGTCTTTGATCTCATTAGACATAAGAGTCTCTACCAGAGATAATCATTGCAATTTCCTTATCCCCATTATGTTGAGTGTTGCAACATATGTGAAAAATATACTTGTATCCTTTAAAAGAAAAGACTTTCACAATTTGACTTTCACACGGAATTATATGCTGCCAAAATACATGTGCCAATTCATCTTACACCATTAATTCTTTTTGTTTTACTTGTGAGGTTAAAATATTCCTTGCTTTGCAAAGACACGTGAGATATTATGAAAAATTTGAAGGGCAAAAATTTCAAAGCCCAGTATATTAGCTGGTTTGCGAAAATCATATCTGTTTTCTAAATTCGATATTACGGCCAAAAATTCACACGAATTTCTACTGTAAGCCACTGTTATGAAAAATACAACGTTCTTCTCAAATGTTTTTCTTCAGAACATGGATTCATATTCGCTTCGATCCCCAAACTTTGCGTTCTCGCTCTTAGATTAGAAGATTTAAAATAAAAGAATGAGGTCTCCACATAAAATTTTATTCAATGTCAAAGCATCCTTAAGAATTCCATTAGTTTCTATGTTTGAAGCCTCTGCTATGTATTTTTAACACTATGCGTTTGTAAATAATTTCGGGTATCTTTGAAAATAAAAAGATTTCATTGGGACTAGCAAAGTTCCTGCGTCTGTTCGTGTGTTGAGATTTTTGTCTGGATCTATCAGTTCACCTATAGCTTTAACAATAACCTCAAAATTGCTCCATGATATATATTCACTATTTTGTATCCTGAAGTCTGTTTAATGCCTTGCTTGTAGAAACAATTACATTTTCCCAACGGTGTATCGGGATGGAAAAGAATCCCTAACAACGTTGTAGTGTTCTAAAATAGTTAGAGAGTACGTTTCAATTGGAGTATCATGTAAACACATTAGGTTTAATGAACTTTTTGAGAGAGTGTTTACATTGACATTTAATTTATTGCTTCTTTCTTGAACTATCGTACACTTTCCTGCCATAAAGAAGAATTAACACATGTTGGGCATCTGCAGTCCATTATTTTAAGATCATCATTTATTTAAAAATCATTTCAGAAATGTCAAAAGCAGATTCAATTTTGCTTTAATGAAATCTTTGAAAGCTTCTACAACGCCTACTTTTTGCTGTTCAATTTTTACATATGACACAACTGGACTTGTTTGATCCTTATGTCAAATATATGACGAGCATATCAAATACAATGGAACAATAGTTGGTATCTTGTTCATGAAGAAATATTGCTTTTTGTAAACTGTATCTCAAAAAATTATATGAGCTCCGTTTGACTTGAAGATGACACATTTTTTTACCCTTTGTTAAACGATGGTCTTGGGGTGCAAGGTCGTACTTTGCAAGCAAATTTATCGGTTCCAGAATATCGCCTTTATTTGCAACAGTATTGTCCTCTCAGTGACCGAAAAAAGCCACTTTTTTACAACGTGTTGTTCTTTAATATTTATAATTAATAGTTAATAGTATATTATTTTTTTATCCAATAGCAGATTCTTTCCAATTGCAAGAAATGTTGGTGATGTTGAGCACTTGTACATGAATTGCTACTTTTGTATTTATGGGTGCAAAGTTTTAATTCCATTAGATAAGCAATTTTATTCATTATTTTTATTTATTCAACAAAATAAAAACATTAAAATTAAAATAATGATGCTTTGAATGGATATACCATATAAGTACGCCAACAATTTTGTTCCAGAAGTTTATCTATGGTAAATTCAATTATATGTACCAGCACATAATTGTTATGTTCGTACACTAGAAACGGTCAAGTATTTTAATATAGTTTCGTTATTTGTAAAAAAAAATTGTTATCTTGGTTTTCATTTTATTTTATTAATTTTTTTTTATAACGTAATTTATGTTTAGAAGCTAATTAACAAATAGGAATTTGCCGCCCCCCCCCCTAAGAACTTTCAGTTCGTAGAATTCGATTGGCTCATGTTTCAAATTGATAGGGTACAGTAAGAATTATTGGTTTTACAACAGGAGCGGCTGTCAAATTTTAAGAATCAATTAAGTTAATACAACATAAGGCTCTGGTTTTTTTTCAGAGCTGTAGCATTAGTATCAGAAGAATTTATGAAGTTTGGGCATTTGAAACGGTTTCATGCCTTATGATAGTTCCTTTATTTCTTTTTATTAATTTCTGATTTATCTTTTCTTATATTTCGATTTTCTTTGTTAGAAACTATTTAAAAACTACTAGGAATTTTCAGCCCCTGGCAAAGAGCCGCCCGGGGCATTTGCCCCCCCTCGCTACGCCACTGAGAGCAAGGGAGGCCTCACCTGTTCCCGTTGTCTGAGTTCGTTTCCAAAGTTTTCCACAGAAGTCTGTGTTGATAAGTTCAAAGGAAGTTGGTTGCCACAAAGTAAGTGGCATGGGAGTTGGAGCCGAAGAGGAGATAATACGTTCAGCTACATACCGATAGGTCCACTAGGTTTAGAGGTTTAGTTTAGGTTGCAGTGGCTACACAAGATTATACAAATGAAAATATTCATTACAGGCACAAATAATAATAAATAAATTTAGAACAACTATAAAGTAAATAACTATTTAAACAATATGTGAAATTATCAATCCAAACAAATTTTCATAAGATGAATTACAGCAAAGAAAATATGAACAATTGACAATTACATTTCAAATGGAACTATGTATCGCCAAAGTGAACGTAAATAAAACGCATAAACTATCGATTAAAGTAAAAAACTTGATCTAAAAATAATTACGAAATCTATCTCAAACAAAGTGTGTCTTTTCAACCAATGAATAAATCTGTATCGTAAAGGATAGAACACGGAAACATAAGGGAAAAGACAATGGGTAGAAGACATAACACTTGGTTAACAAATATATGGTAGAAAACTGAAATTTTATAGGATGCAAAGTTAGCTATACAGTTAGTAAAGTAAGTTTATTTTAAAGAATATGTAACTCGCATGATAAAAAATTGTATTCCTTCACTTGAGTTGTAATAGCAAAATGGTCCAGCAATAAATCTACAACGCGATCATTGCATTCGATTGTGCATTATAAGAAAGAAAACAAAAATCTTGTTACCAGGTATTTCATATCCTAGAGCAACAACAACGTGTCAACATCAAGAAAAACATTTCATTTCTAAATTTTAAGCTTAGATGTTCTTCTAACAAGTTAATATAGTGCGATTCTAAATTGTGAATCAAATGAATTTTTAAAGTGTTAAACTGGTGCAATTAAATACCGTGTAAAGATTTTTGTCCTTTCAGAACAAAGGGCTTTTCTTTAAAAAATGAGTTTGAGCTAATAATTTTGTGTTCCCTCGTCGTTTCGACCATTTCGACGGTCGGGGCTACAAGTGACTTCATCATTCTTATTGGGCATGTATTGAAGAGCGCAGAGACTCTGAAAAAAGGAGTTTGAAATGTGCATCGATAACTTTGCAACAGACCCCACGCCGTAGTTGAGAACAACCCCCCCCCCGTGTTATATTCCAACACCAAGTTCATCAAACTTATCTTATATATTACAGACACTACTCCTAAACAGAAGTTGGTGAAACAGACTTTGTGTGAGGCGGGGCGAATCAGCTTTTCCACTCAAAAATGGACTTTAAATTTTTCAACAAAAAAAATATCATCAAACGTGCCGATCTTAAATATTGATAAGTAAAATAATTTATAGTTCTCATGAACATAGTTTTCAACGACTCGCTCCTACTCCTACTATTTGTTGCCAAATACCTATCAATGATTTCTCTTACACCTGAGCAACAGTTGACTTCAGTGAGAAACCAAATCACTACCGTCACCTAGGTATGGCTTGTAGATGCTCATCAGTCTGCTTGACACTGAACATTTTACTTATTTAATTTTGTGATGGAGAAGAAATTCTCGCACACAAATAGGTGCTCCAAAAAGTACTAATGAACGGCTTGAACATCCTGGACAATTTTGTTCCTCTTTTCACATTCACCTGTCTGAGTAGCGAGTATGGCGCTTTGAAGTCTTCAAACGTGATTCAATTGTTTTTGTAGCTTGCATGGCCATCAAAATATTTGCTGTACCGGAGTTCACCAACGCCTTGCATGTTTGCAAACGGCAGAAGTTTTCCATAAATCTGGGATTCCCAAACACACACGTTGTGTGGAGAAAGACCTTGGCGTTGTTCCCTCTTGTTGGGTACATTCAAATATATAGCGAATAAAAAATTAATTAATAAATCCAGAGTTTTTTTGTGTTTTTTTAAAGAGGGGAGGGGGGATTTGCTCTTAACGGAAAACAATCCTTTTTTTCTGAATGATTGGTTTTAATTCTGTTCTCAACTAAAAAAATAACCCCTCTGAGACAATTAGCTCTTATGCCAAAGTACCTACGTGTCAAGATGCTTAGTTATCTTCTAGATATGAAAAAAAATGCAAGTGAACTACCGGTGCTTTATACTCTGATATGGTTAATGTTTTTGAACAACGTTAGAAATAGCATTATCAACCTCTACAAGCTTGTTGTGACACGCCAGTTTATGGATGATTTAGTGAATATTAACGGGCTCTTGCCAGTTTCTTAAAAACTGTGCCATGAGTCAATTTCTTTCCATGTACACAAACAGGAATAAACACACATACACGCAATGATGACGCTCCAGCAAACAGTTTCCATTGGTAACATGTAAACCACAACGGCTTCACACTGCTGGTGGTCCGACAGTTGAATCACTGTGAGCTACTATATTAACTATAACATACTTCATAAATGCCATCAACACCACGGAGATATTGCGATCTGCACTGTATTAATTATATATGTGTTCTTGTCAATAGCGACTGCAAATGCGTCGCTTACTCAAACATTTGTTAGAAAATATACCCGAAGACATTATCAAAAATGGGTATTGCCAATGTTATGGCAGAAAAAAAGCCTTGTTCTAAACTGATATTCCTTTTCAAACAGATAACATGTCTTTATGATCTTTAGTACATGTTTTTTCAGCCAGTCGGTGACACTGAAGAAACAAATTTTTTATCACTTTGCTCATGTATTTATATATATATTTCTCCTAAACGACCATGTGCAAATGAACAAGACGAATGACCCTCGCTGGGGTCGAAAAATCACGGTTGGCAAATTTGGTGGGATGAAAAGAAAAAAATAAAAACAAACCCGTAAAAACAAAGTTTTTGACTATAAATCCCTTATATATGAGACAGAACTTAAAGTATTTACAAATATCTACAGACTGAATCTGTCTTTACTCCCCTTTGCTTTTAACCCAAAAAGGGTGGGGTGGGGGTGGGAGAGGGGAAAGGTCTTGTCACCGATCGCTGGGCCAAGTTCACCGTGAAACGCCAAATGTAAACAAAAGCACGCCGCTTTACCTGGTTTAAGCACGAGATGTGTTCACACCGGTGGCTGGCCTGAAGTCAAGTGACCCGTAAAATGTAAACGATAGCGACCTCTACATATAGTTTATATAGATAAACTAAAAATGCATTAATTTAATTACGGTACGATTGATCGATCTGAAATTTTGATACGATGCATTGTTAGGTCAGACGGGCCCGTGTGCCAAATTTCAGCTCGATCGGATCACTGGAAGTGGGTCATTTTTGACTTTTCTTTTTCCGCCCGCCCAGCCCAAGACAGAGATGATGAGATGACGACAGAGACGGCCGCGAAGTTAATATAAGGGATTTAATAAAACAAACCCGTAAAAACAAAGTTTTTGACTATAAATCCCTTATATATGAGACATAACTAACAGTATTGATTATTTTCAAACATTTACAGACTGAATCTGTCTTAACTCAAGTTTGCATCATAACCCTAGTGGGGGGGGGGAGGGGTGGGTGGGAGGGGGAGAGGGGAAAAGTCTGGTCACCGATTCGCTTGACCGAGCTCAGAGTGACACGTAAAATGTAAACAAAAGCGCCCGTCGCTTCGTTGGGTCGCCTCAATGCTCAGAAAATTTCACGTGGCAAAAAAACAATAACAAACCGTGAATTTTAAATTACATACCTCATATAAGGATAAACTAAAAATGCATTAATTTAATTACGGTACGTTCGATCGATCTGAAATTTTGATACGATGCATTGTTAGGTCAGACGGGTCCGTGTGCCAAATTTCAGTTCGATCGGATCATTGGAAGTGGGTCATTTTCGACTTCTGTTTTTCCGCCCGCCGCCGAGACCCGAGAGAGAGACAGACAGAGAGAGACGGCCGCGAAGTTAATATAAGGGATTTAATAAAACAAACCCGTAAAAACAAAGTTTTTGACTATAAATCCCTTATATATGAGACATAACTAACAGTATTGATTATTTTCAAACATTTACAGACTGAATCTGTCTTAACTCAACTTTGCATCATAACCCTAGTGGAGGGGTGTGGGGGGGAGGGGTGGGTGGGGGAGGGGTGGGGGGGGGAGAGGGGAAAAGTCTGGTCACCGATTCGCTTGACCGAGCTCAGAGTGACACGTAAAATGTAAACAAAAGCGCCCCGTCGCTTCGTTGGGTCGCCTCAATGCGTCAGCTCAAAATTTCACGTGGCAAAAAAACAATAACAAACCGTGAATTTAAATTACATACCTCATATAAGGATAAACTAAAAATGCATTAATTTAATTACGGTACGTTCGATCGATCTGAAATTTTTATACAATGCATTGTTAGGTCAGACGGGTCCGTGTGCCAAATTTCAGTTCGATCGGATCATGGGAAGTGGGTCATTTTTGACTTCTGTTTTTCCGCCCGCCGAGCCCAAGACAGAGAGAGATGATGAGACGGCCGCGAAGTTAATATAAGGGATTTAAAAAGGATGGAGGGCGGGTGGCAACAAAGCTTTTTGCATTCACTTTCCGTTCAGTTGCGTTTTTCCTTCACAGAATAACATATGATTCGTAGTGTAGTGGTTATCGCGTCCGCCTTGCACGCGGTAAGTCCTGGAATCAAACACCAGTGTTTACAAAATTTTTTTAATTGCTTTTTTTTTAAATTTTTGTTTCTGTCCGTTCTTTTGTCCCTTTTCCAACATGACTAAGGCTGTTAAACGATAATCGGATTTGAAAGTGACAAATTTCCCAAAACGATATCGAATTTGATTCGGTCAGATTTATGAAGTGAAATCCGGCCTGAGCCGGATTTGTAAAAATTGGCGGATTCCAGATTTGCCGGATCTGGGGCTATAATTAATATATATTTTATCGCAAACCTGGCAAGCCCGATTTGGCCGGATTTATGAAGAAAATTTCTGCCGGAGCCGTATTTGTAAATATGGCCAGATTCCGGATTTGCCGGAGCCGCAGGCGAAATCCGCACACCCCTAATTTCTATGAAGTCAGCTATAAAACGATAATCGGTTTAAAATCGGAAGTTACATAATCGTTAATCGGTTTGCCCAAAAAAACCAACAACACGCAATTAACAACCCTAAACATGACTAGCCCTTGCTAGGGTCGGCCAATCACAATTTATGTTTAAGGGTTGGTAGTAATAAAGTGGGGGGGGGGCGGGTAACAACAACCTCAGTGCGCATGTCTCCACGTTTACTCGCTATTTTTTCATTACTTCGTGCTGCTGTTTGTGTCCGTACTCTCACCTCCTTCCGCCCCCACCCCCACCGTTCTTTGCACTGTCTATGATGAGCAAGTCTGCGGCGTATGCTACGCCGCGGGTCGTATCTAGTTTTTATAAATATACAGAATACACAAACAAATTGTGCAATGAAAACAATAAATTTGAGCTTTATTTTTAAACTAACACGACAATAGATATGATATATTATTTTTAATAATGTTATTTTTGTGTCTACGTTCAAGTTAACAATCTTCTGAAACATTCGAAATTGGAAAATAACACAAAATAGAGACTTGAATTTGTTTTATTTGGATCTACTGATAACTGACAGATACGAAAATCAGTGCATTTCTTTGTCATTGTATCCCTATTTATAGGGATCGAAGTCAAGTGGCCTGCCACTTACATTCATATATTTCTATGTCCTTAGACTCTACAGTGTGAAAAATAGTTAAAGATGCATATAGATTAACCACAATATATTCATTTAATAGTTTTTGTATGTATATATAAATGAGATATTTAAAATGAGAAACGCTATCAAGCAATGATTGTAAACATACGTTTATGTTTCTAAATAGATATCATTAAGCAACACCACTTAATAATAATATGTTTCACAATATTTGAAATTAAATTTCAAATGAGTTTAAAAGGATTTAAAATTGCTTATCTTGTCACCTAAATTTTCTCAATAACAACGAAAAATTAAAATATATTAGTACTGGTGCTTTGTGGTGCAGCGATTACGGACAATGAATTTGCAATGCACATCTGATTTTAAGATATACATTTATTTTAAGATAAGGTGTTTTTAAATCCTTTATATAACTCGTGGTGTCTGCGGCCGACCTTGCTTGCTTGTCGCCAAAACTTTTGATCGATTTTTAACCCACTTGCTCGCAAGATAGCGAGCTGAAATTTTGCAGGCAGTTTCGTACCGATGATAAAAACAATGTATCAAAATTTCAGATCGATCGCATGTACCGTAATTAAATTATTGATTTTTTAGATTATTTTATTTATTCCTATGTATCATGCTATTTTTTGAGATAGAGCGTCGCGGTGCGTATTATATTGAACAACCTTTCTGTCGCGCAATAAGGTGCGTATTTTACTGACAACACTTTTTATAAACCTATTCCTGATCGGTGCGCATTATATTAAACACGTTTTACGACACAACTGCAATTTTGTATTTTTGGATGGTCTTGCGCTGCGTGTTATAATGAACATTCTTTTAGTTACGTCTCATACGTAAAGGATTTATAGTCAAAAACTTGTTTTTTTACGGGTTGTTTTTATTTTTATATTTAATATCTATAATAATTATGTGGTAGGTTTTTCCTGCTTTTTTGGAGTAGATTGAAGTGAACTAATCACGAAAATATGGGGCATTTTTGTTTTTTTCATCTCCCATTATCTGCCATTATGACTACGTATTGAAATAAATGCAGTCAAATTGTCATTGAGAGTTTAAATAAATCAATTCATGATGTTTGTACTAAAAAACATTTGTAGCAAAGTGGTCAAAACAAAATTTTAATTTTTCATTAAAAAAACCAACTAAATATTTAAAATATTCACTAAAATTTACTAAAATATTTTATTTACATCAATATAAATTATTTATCTGTTCATTTAAATATTATAGTTTGTTGTATTTAATCGGATGTTTTATTTCTTCACATCAGCAGATTTCGGGTTCTGAATGCTGGTGTAAGAAATCTTAAAGTTCTATTTTTAATGTATGGGCAAGTTCAAAACTCGCCTCTATTTCAAATTACCACCCAAAAAAAATTAATTAATAATTATGGAAAATATTGTAACGTATTTGTTTCATTTTATGTGATTATTGTCGAACAATTGTCGTATTTTTGGGGTTAGGATTAATTTAATGGCAGCAAAATTAAGGATTATAATTATAATTTTCTTTCCTTCCTTGATAATTTCTGCGGACCGGCAGCTGATGATTAAAGTAGCACTGAACTTTATAATATAGTGACATAATTTAAAATAACTAAGTAATACAAATCTCGAGAAAAGAATGAGATAATAGTGCAGGCCTCATTTATATCACATTTTGCAGTCAAGTATTAGGCCACAGAACATAGTTTCCAGTATCAGTAAAATCTATGGCATTTATTGTTACCCATGGACATGACTACTAACAAAAGCGTTTGTATTATGTCGCCATTCCTACATATCGTATCCTCCAACCCCCTGAAGATTATTTTCCATCGAAAAAAGCAACTTATTTTATTATACCAAATCACAAAGGCTAAAATTAAAACCTATTTGGAAACATGAGAAAAGTTGATTCTCAGATTTAATAGCAATTATAGCTTTTTATTTGTTTTTCTATTGCCTTATACTTCAGTTTAATATTTAAAAAAAAACAAGCCACTGTGGAACGGATACCAAGAGCAAGTATTACATATTTTAAAATATCTTAGAATTAACTTGAGTTACTATCTCGTCTTTCTTTACTAGTTTTCATAAAAAGTTTCTGGTATATTTCTTCACTTCCGTATTTAAAATTTCTTCAAAATCATTTTGTAATTTTAGCCTATAAGCCCCCCCCCCAGTTCTCCACCAACGTCACTCTTCTCTTATTTTGACCATCTGCTGCCCTCAAACAGGTAGTCTTTTGGCCTCACTATCGGTTTTTTTTTGTTCGGTTTTCTTTGGGTTTTTTTTTAAAAACTCAAACGCATGCAACGATATTAGCTTTTCTCTCTTAAACAAGCCTACACCGTTCGCCACACATAGTTGACGAATATTCATACTGTAAACTTTTCTATTCGAGCCTTCTCTGTCCTCACATGAATCTCAGTCGTAGGCTCTCAACTTTTACGCTTCCACATTATCCCCCCCAAAATTGAGGCGTTGAGCCATAATTTCCGTTAAAGATTTCTAACTTTTTTGTCTTATAGTTTTTTTTTCTCCTTTAATAAATTTAAGCGACGGCGAACATAAGATACTAAACGGCGTTCTCCAATGATTTCCTTAAAAAAAGATTCACTTTTTTTTCTAAAGTCTTGTAGGTTTTTTCCCCTTATAAAAAATGAGTTATGGGGAAACATTTTCAACAGTAACACTTGAAGCTCGTACTCTCACATAAGAGGCGACTGGAAGATTCGATGGCAACCACGCTACAAGGTCGTTCTGAACCAGGGTTAATCGCCGGATAGGAACACACTGAGATTGTTCAATGTCTACCTATTGAGTTAATTATCCCGCAGAACGATGTTGGCAGCAGGCGCAGTGCCTGCCGCCTCTTGTAATAATTGATGGACTCTGTTTTTCTGCTTAGCCAAGCACAAACCGCTGCTAATAGAAATCGTTGTTTGGTTTTGTGTTGTTTTTGTTTTGCTTAACACTGATTAACTTTTTGTTAATAAGTTGGCGCTTTTTTAACCTTTGCTTAATGTGGTGGTAGAGTACACAGAAGAGTCTTAAACTATGTGCACACAATTTAGGCACGCTTCTCATAACCTAGTTATACAGACGTTAGTTCAGTCAGTACGGCAGATTTACTACTAATATTGCATTAAACATCTATAACAATGCAATTGTTCACTTTAACTATGCATTACACATCCGGAGTATTTCCTCTACCAACCTTCAAGACTGCACTTAAGACGCATCTTTTCAAAATGTCTTTTCAAAATAAAAGAAACACCATTTCTTTTTAATGATAACGTTGCTTATGTGTATTGTACTGTTATTTATGTGGTTACATTGTTATGAAAAGAATGTATATTTAAATTATTATATGTATGTTATTATCTCCATGTAAAGCGCTGTGAGCCCTGGCTCCTTTCTGGGAAACAGCGCTATAAAAAAAATTACCAATTTATTATTATTATTATTATTATTATTAGGCTTTTAAGATGAGGCAGCTCCAAATTCCTCAACTATATTTTACAAAACCTCAATGTTTTCAATGGACATTTATTCCTTTGCGACGCCTTCTTCTTAAACGGGAAAGGGCTGGAAAGTAAAATTAGTACCAAAAATTAAACTTATCTAACTAGTCGAATCTTTTGATAGAATTTTAAAAACTTTATCTTAAACCTGATCTTTACTATGTTATCTGATGTGATACCCTGTTTATTCCAATTCACACAAAAAAGCCACAATAATAAAAAGAGGTCTTTTTTTATCCTTTGTTTTCTGGTATTTTAGGAAAAAGGGATGTTTGAAAAAAAATTATTTGAAAATTATTCTTAAATGCTTATAATATTTAATTTTTTTTTAAAAAGAAATTTAATCGTAATTTTAAAGGATCATGAAAGGATTAATGTTCGATGTTCAATTGTGTGCTGCTAAAGGCCTCCTTAAAAGTGTCATTAAGGACACGTGGAGTGCCGGTTCTGAGCCGCAGGCAGAAGTCTGAGTATTGTCTGAAAAGGAACAATGCTTCATAAGTGTTGTTGTTGTTTTTTTTAAATTCAAGCTTCTTATGTAATTATAATATTTTAAAATTAATTAATTTAAGGAAAAACTCGAAGATGTTATTTTTTCACTCGCTCATCAATGGCAACGAAAGTCAGGTAGGATAACGTACAGTTTGAAAATCGTTTTCATTGACCTGGACAAATGGTTCAACATGCGGGAATTTAAACCCAACAGTCGCATTCAGTACCACTGTTGAACCAGGCGATCTTTGTACTTGTTTAAGTAACAACGACAGATTTACTTCTTTTCTTGGTTTATATATTCGATAAATATTTTTACTAAGCCGAATACTCCAGTCTCTGATGACAGAAATTCCACTGGCTTACTCCTCGCATATAATTTTTTTTTCTGACTTTCAAACAATATAACTTGACAAACATGTTTCACTTGTTTTTAAACGCATATATCAGCGAGAAGTAAGTTGTGTGTAGCTCGAAAGGCAGAAGCATCCACGTTTGTGTCAAACGCTAACTACTGTGCTACGCTGCATATAAACTTCTACGTGTTCAACATTTTCCCTTTGAATTCAAAAACTCACTATATGAGTCATGTGCCATTGTTAATTAGCTTTTCCGGAGGTATCGCAAAGACTATAATGCAAGGCACAGTCCAGGGAGGAAGGAAGAGAGGCAGACAAAGGAAGAGATGGGAAGACGATGTCAAAGAGTGGACCGGCCTGTCATTCCACGACTCTCAAAAGGCAGCACAGGGCCGGGACAAACGGCATGAGATAGTGTGCAGTTCACGATGGTGTCCCAGCGACCCAACGACGGGTTAAGGGATAGTTCAAGTTCAAATTAAAGGCTGCACAATATTGACATTACGACATCATTCATTATTGTTTGCTTGAGTAGCGTAGAATAATGTGCTTCAGAGTCCAAAGAACACAGCACACATGTAGTGACGATGGTATGGTCATTGAGTCCGAGCTAAAAATAAAGGTCATGGCAACCAATGCTTTAGATTTAAAGATAGATAAAAAAAAATTGTTCCCTCGCCATGGAGTGTATTATTATTTTTAAAATTTATAAATTTTTCTATGCTACCATAACATAGTTTTTAAAAACATTTTTTAAAGAGCAAATAGTTTCCCCAAGTGCTTCCGCTAATATCTTGAGCCTTTTAACGCTACATGGATGGGCCATCTCACCTTCCTCAATATAACTATGGGGAATAACTTAGAGAACCACCGTTAAATATTCTTTTGGACCGTCAATATGTTTAGAGAACCTCTAATTAATAATTTTTAAATTTTCAATACATTTAGAGTGATACTCTCACAATATTTCATCAGTGTCAGAGAACAATTGCTCCCCCCCCCTGCCCCCAAACCATTTGGTTGAAGTTTCAAGGAATTGATGAGCAGCTCTACTTCTAACCTTTGACCCAATCATCTTGATGAGCAGCAAAACTTTTAACCTTTGACCCAATCATCTTGTTGAGCAGCACAACTTCTAGCCTTTGACCCAATCATCTTGATGAGCAGCCTTACTTCTAACCTTTGAAATAATCATCTTGATGAGCAGCTTTACTTCTAACAGTTGATCCAATCATCTGCATTATCCTGAACTAATCAACTAATTCCCAGTTTCCAAATTTTCAAATTCGACTTGTTCATTCCTCTCTGTGTGCACCTCCCTGGCTCGCTAACTGAAACTGTCTGGCTTCCATTTTGACGGAGGTTTTCCCCTTTAATTAGTTCATCAAACAGGATATCCCAACATAAAAAACTGCTGATGGCATCACATTTGCAGCAAAACTTGAAGGTAAAACATGCAGACGACTCTAAAAGTACGGTGAAGATGTTAACATAAACGTTGACCTATTTAAAGAAAAGTAGCTGGATAAATTAAAAATAAGATTATAATGTTAAAAAATAAATAAATGAAAAACAATCCTCTTATTTGGATAATTGTTGTTGTTTTTACACGCTTTTATTATTATTACACGCTTTTATTTAAGTCACAATGTTTGTATGTTGTATCCTTCCTTCAAATCTTGAAACGTAAAATTAAACCACTTCTGATGGACCTAGAGATCTCAAAATTTTACCACAGATAGATCTTGGATGACAATGCATTGTATCAAAATTTCAGATCGATCGAATGTACCGTAATGAAATTAATCAATTTTTAGTTTATCTCTATTTATCACTATTTCGAATGTATAGTCGTCTGCTAGGGTTGACCTCCACAGCTCACTGGTTTCACTCTAGCCCTCGTAAATTCCCGTGTTTACATCAAAGACAGGGGAAATCAGCGCGTTTCAGTCTGTAAATGTTTGTAAATAAAAGCGTGTCCTTTTTTAAAAAAAGATTGTTTTACATTTTACTTATTTTTTAAATGCATCTTAATTATATTTTTCAAATGCACAATCATTTTTGGACAATAAAAAAAAATGTGTCCCACCCATTTCACCATAGAAGTGATTGAATTGGTCAAATCTATGAAAATTTCCCCGGTAATTTTTAATGGCGTTCATATTAGTAATGTATATTTTATTACTCGTGCAACAAAACACATTCTTTCGAGAAACTGTTTGTTAAATTAAGACTAGATTTTCGCCTCTTTCAACGCTAAAACCTCTGGCATTAGCTGAATATGATAAACGTTCATAAGATATTAGAGACACGGGGACGCATTTGTCTTCATCTCTGGTACGTCCCAACTGCATGGACATCTCAATCCTTGGACCTTCGTGCATTGTCTGAAAGAAACACTTCTAGCCATTGCCTGCAGAATGGACCAATGTCTGGAGAAGAAAGAGAAAAGCATTTATCACTGGGGGATGGGATTGTTGGAGATTAACGCCCCTGTTTCCCAGAAAAGACCAAATCTAAAGCTTTATGACTTCATGAAACTGCTTTGAGAGTATCTGTCTGGATGAGGGCTTTTCCAGGAAAGTCCATAAAACAATTTGTGAAACAAAATAAGACATTCTAATTCTCTTGAGAATAATAATAATAATGATAATAATTGATAATTTATATAGCGCTGTATCCCAGCAAGGAACCAGGCTCACAGCGCTTTACATGGAGATCATAACATACATATAATAATTAAATAACCATTCATACCATAATAGCAACATACAGGACAGTATATTACACATAAGCTACGTTAATCATTGAAAGAAATGTTGTTTCATTAATTTTGTAAATACATATTGAAAAGATGCGTCTTAAGTGCAGTTTTGAAGGACTTGGTAGTTGGAATACTACGGATGTGTAATGGTAGAGAATTCCATTGTTTGGCTGCACAAAAATAGAATGACCTTTCGCCAAAAGTTTTTGTTCGTGTCTTAGGAACACAGAGAATACGTGTGTCTGCAGAAGAGCGTAGCTGACGACTGGGTGAGTAGGCCGACAGAAATTCAGTAAGATAGGAAGGGGATGAGTAAGAAAAGAATTTAAAAAAGATAAACGTATAGCCTTCAATTTTCGTACAAGCAGAACAACGATAACCATTGTCAAAAAACTCTATAAATTATATCATTTTGTTCACCCACGGCGTCTTTCTCAAAGACAGGGTTCTTGTTTTGGCAACAAAACGGTATCAGCTCCTGGCAAGTTTAAACGATGTGTGTCTGGAGGTATTATTTTAAAGCCTTGTCCAAGCGTGTGCCCTAGAAACATTCCTATTTACAGGAGCGGTCTTTGGGGTGGCAGCTGGGGCAATCGCCCCAGGCCCCGCGCTCAGGGGGGCCCCGCGTTTCAGACTTGAGACTATATTTTAGTTGCAAAAGAGCCGGCAGATATTGCAATACTGAGTTTGCGCAGTAATTATTCCAATTTCATTATTGGTTTTTCTATTAGGGGTATACAAATTAATAAACACCATTCAAGTGCTCAAAAAACATACCCTGTAAACTGAACTTACATATAGTGGAATAAATGTGTCTATTCCTAGAGGAACAGTTATTTCATCTACGGGCTCGTCGTACCGATCTTCTTAAAGATAAATGTAAACATTCTGATTGAGGTTTCAGGCGCCATTTTCCAACAGCTGTTAGGTTATAATGTAGGATAGTGTCATTTGGTCGGTGTCATCAAAACTAGTTCTGTGCATGGTACAGCGTGATTTGAGCAGTTTAAATTAAAACAATTTCTGTGTGACAGAGCCATTTGAAAATGTCATAAGGACAATTTATGTGGGGAATTGTCGCTAGAGGAGTGTAAGTGGTGTTATATCTGTATGATGTAAGTGGTGTTATATCTATATGATGTAAGTGGTGATATATCTGTATGATGTAAGTGGTGTTATATCTATATGATGTAAGTGGTGATATATCTGTATGATGTAAGTGGTGTTATATCTATATGATGTAAGTGGTGTTATATCTATATGATGTAAGTGGTGTTATATCTATATGATGTAAGTGGTGTTATATCTATATGATGTAAGTGGTGTTATATCTGTATGATGAAAGTGGTGTTATATCTATATGATGTAAGTGGTGTTATATCTATATGATGTAAGTGGTGTTATATCTATATGATGTAAGTGGTGATATATATATATATGATGTAAGTGGTGGTACATCTATATGATGTAAGGGGTGTTATATCTATATGATGTAAGTGGTGTTATATCTGTATGATGTAAGTGGTGTTATATCTGTATGATGTAAGTGGTGTTATATCTGTATGATGTAAGTGGTGTTATGTCTGTATGATGTAAGTGGTGTTATATCTGTATGATGTAAGTGGTGTTATATCTGTATGATGTAAGTGGTGTTATACTTATATGATGTAAGTGGTGTTATATCTATATGATGTAAGTGGTGGTATATATGTATGGTGTAAGTGGTGTTATATCTATATGATGTAAGTGGTGTTATATCTGTATGATCTAAGTGGTGTTATATCTGTATGATGTAAGTTGTATTATATCTGTATTATGCAAGTGGTGTTATATCTATATGATGTAAGTAGTGTTATATCTATATGATGTAAGTGGTGTTATATCTATATGATTAAAGTGGTGTTATATCTGTATGATGTAAGTGGTGTTATATCTATATGATGTAAGTGGTGTTATATCTATATGATGTAAGCGTTGTTATATCTATATGATGTAAGTGGTGGTATATCTGTATGATGTGAGTTGTGTTATAGTGGTTGAACAGTTTCGGTGAGGCACTATTAATTGGGCAGTTGGGGTGTTTAGTGTCAGTGGGGAGATGTATGTGGGGAAAAACGTTCTTTTTTTAGAAGCGTTTAAATATTTTTTTTAAGATAAAAGAGAAATGTAGACCGCAATATTTACATGTCGATGAAATGATTGTGCGATTCTTTCATCATAACATGTTTACATTACTGCAGAGCACAAATGTTCATAAAAATATTTTAAGTACAAAATAGAGTATATTAATTTTAATTAAACTTATTTTAAAGGTGTGATTATAGACTACAACATACCTCAATTTCTGTTCCCTAGGCATAGAATAAATCTTTGAATACGACATAAGAATATTTTCGGCACACATAAACAAACAATAATTTGTCGACGAGGATGGGATTCGAACCCACGCGGGGAGACCCCAATGGATTAGCAGTCCATCGCCTTAACCACTCAGCCACCTCGTCACATTCACGACATTTATATGCAACATTTTGTCGCAATTCTAAAACTTAGAGATCGAAGACATCAGTCATTAGCAATGAGCGTGGGATTATATTGTAGAGAGTGTTAACAGGGGGACTCAAGAGAAGTAAATACCCCCCCCCCTTTCCACTTTTTCTCAATAATGTCTACCGGACTTAAATCGTTGTTTGAATAATAACGCCTATAGTTGTTTTAAAAGGGATCCGGAGGCTGAGATTAAGTTTTTTTTTGTGATACCCAGTATCGTCGGGTTTTGGGACCGCTGATTTTATCCCAAACGTTCTTTGGCATTTGGTTAGTCAGGGTATTAGATTTTGCCTTAAAAACAAATAACCCGATTTAAGATAATTAAAGTGGTTTCTATTGACCTCATGATTTCTAAAGCTCTATTTCTTAATCATTATAATGGTTACACAGGTTTTATTATATAGTTCAATCAGTCACTTCACGGTATCGATGCAGGCCTATATCTTCTATCTTATCTATACAAACGCTCCTTGTATGCAGAAGATAGTTGCGTCCACAGACCATGACAGATGATCTGTTAGCAAGTGATGCAGCGTCCACATGCCACGGCTTTGTGGGTTCCACGCATTACTACATGTAGTGTTAGGTACCCATTCGGAGCGGGGTGACTCAGGGACGCCCTAGGCCCCGGGAACAAACTCTTGCCTTCACACGGATTCGAACCCGTGACCATAGGTACGACAGTTTTTATGTTTAAAAAGTAAAGAAAAGATCCTGTATATTAATTGTACATCTAAATCTAACGGAATTAAGACAAGTCATAAATCGATCAACATGCGATAGACACAGCTTTTAACCCTGTTCGTTACTGAGGCCAATTTCAGCAGCCAACATACTTGTCAATGGAATATTATCATGCATCCACCGTGTAAACTGATGTTATCGATTTGTATTTCTTAGCGCTACGCATCAGTGAATGCATGGCAAGGCAAAGGAACAGTCGTTTTCAGATTTTGTAAGATTTACTTATGCTTGAGTTTAATTGAGTGTTTTATGTCATCGTAGTTTTGTTGTGATATAAATAAGTAAAATTATTTGGAGACATCGCCACATTCAGTAGGACGTGCTATTAAGCCATGTGGTGTGGGGAGGTTGGGAGGAGGAGGGTCCACTCGTAGGTTCGAGTTCAATTCTCATGGATTTATTTAAAGATATAAAGATTTGTGTATAGTGAATGTCCAACAGCTGTGTATTCAAACAGAGCAAAAGGTGGTGAACTCTCTGTGCAGCAGCAGGTAAATTTATAATATAAAAAACAGGGTATTAGTAGGCCTGACAAGACGTAACTAGTAACACAACAGCGAACGTTTCGGCAAAGAGCCTTCCTCAACGGACAAATAGTACACACATGAAACGAATAACACGAAATAATAATTTACACTTAGCTGCGGTGAAATCCAAGCAGTCCAGCAGCACCCTCACAAAACTCGCTCTGTTACCACGGCAACCAAATCCCAATAGTTAATCCATGCAGTAGCCCATTGAAATAATAACGTGCATTATGCAACATAAATGTAAAGATAATACAACAGCTGATATTACACGACAGCAAATATATTATCAATGGTAAATATTAAACAGCGCTAAAGAATATAGGGGCCGTCCATAAAGTACGTCACGCTATTTTTGACCATTTTTAACTCCCACCTCCCCCTGTCACAAACTGTCACAAATCTTAGACAGTACGTCACACTTTCGAACAAAAATGTTGTATTTTATTAACAAAATAATGAAAATTTTATATAAAAAACCGTGACGTCACATATGGCCGGACCCCCTCCACCCTGTCACAAACTGTCACACTTTCTTACACCCCCCCTGGAGCGTGACGTACTTTATGGACGGCCCCATACACAAGTAAACATTAAACAATAAATAATAACCCAATCCCTTCATCATAAAACAATTCTTTTTAAATCCCTTATATTAACTTCGCGGCCGTCTCTCTCTCTCTCTGTCTTGGGCTCGGCGGGCTCGGCGGGCGGAAAAACAGAAGTCAAAAATGACCCACTTCCCATGATCCGATCAAACTGAAATTTGGCACACGGACCCGTCTGACCTAACAATGCATCGTATCAAAATTTCAGATCGATCGAACGTACCGTAATTAAATTAATGCATTTTTAGTTTATCCTTATATGAGGTATGTAATTCAAAATTCACTGTTAAATCTTAGTTCCACGTGAGTTTGAGTTGACGCCGACCGTCGTGTTGACGACGACCGTCGTGCCGACACCCCCTCACATCCCACCCCCATTTATTAAAGACAAGGGACATCACTCAGTGTCAGTCTGTAAATGTTTAAAAATAATCACTACTGTTAGTTATGTCTCATATATAAGGGATTTATAGTCAAAAACTTTGTTTTTACGGGTTTGTTTTATTACATTACTACCAAGCACAACTTTTCTAAGAATATATGAAGATTTTATTAATTTACCTTCGTTTGAATGTGTGATTTTAGACTACCATATCCCTCATTTATTTCTGTAAGTTATTTTCATGAAGCACAGAATAAACTAGACATTAACCGTGGATAAGCGTAGGGCGCAATAATCATCGGAATAGAAGGAGCGTTGAAAACAGATACGATAAACCAAGAATGTTTGTAAATAAGAATTTTTTGGCATACATCAACAAAAAATATTCGTCGACGAGGATGGGATTCGAACCCACGCGGGGAGACCCCAATGGATTAGCAGTCCATCGCCTTAACCTCTCGGCCACCTCGTCGCATTCACGGGTCTTACATACAATATTTTGTGAATATTTTCGAAGTTCACTGAGAGATCGAAAACACCAGTCATTCGCAATGGAGCGCGGGTTTATTTTGTAGAGAGTGCTTAAATAGGTGTTACGGGAAACCAAGAGAAGTTTATACCGACCATTTGCTCAATAATTATTACGGGCCTTAAATCCGTTCTTTGAATAATAGGGCCTATAATTCATTTAATAATCAGGATCAGAAGGCTGATATTTAGATTTTGATGATACAAATTGGGGCCTACACTACCCTTGGGTTTTGGCCCAAAATTCGGAACGCTGGTTTTATCCGTAACGTTCCTTCGGCATTGGTGTTTCTATCAACTAACAAAAAGAAGAAGCTTGGTAAACTTAAACCTCCTCAAGTTATACCTCAACAGACCACCACCAACAAGAATTTAGTAATTTGCATACCCCCAGATTTACCACTCTCAGAGAATGAAAGATCCCTTCTATCTAAGGGTCTTAAATTCATTCCTCTTACACCTTCTTGCGACCGTTTTCAACTACAGAGCGATTCTCAACGTTTTTTCCGCGCTCTCAGACTTCAGTTCCATTTTGCCGGGAAAAACAACACGCTTCCCGATGATGAGTTATTCCCATTCAAAAAACAAAGGAAATCTACTTGGACACCACCGCCTGGTCAATCCAAGGCTCTGGACTTATATATCAAAAGCACAGAGAATGATATTAAAAACCTTTTGTTTCCTCGACTCCGTAAATCCAACCTTTCTAAAGTTGAGTCGAAAGCCTTGTCTTTATTGCGCAGCCGTAAAGACATTGTCATCAAATCGGCCGACAAAGGCGGGGCCGTAGTTGTATGGGATAAGGAGTTGTATATTAAGGAAGCTCAGAGACAACTGGAGGACACCCAGTTCTACCAACAGAGAGCCACAGATCCCATCATGAAAAACAACACGGTGGTTAAAAAGACCATCGATGAGTTGATAACAGAATGCGCTCTACCTCAATCAGCGTCCAGGATGCACATTTTTGACAGTGACCTGGGCAAGCCATCCTTTTATCTCCTTCCTAAAATTCACAAGGATGGTAACCCTGGTAGACCTATTGTCTCTGCATGTTCGTGTCCAACAGAACACATTTCTGAATTCTTGGATAGTGTCTTCCAACCGATAGTGGCATCCCTCCCTACGTACATTAAGGACACCTTACGGACATTCGACTCTCTGAGCATCAATCCAAACGTAAAGAACTATCTGTTCCTCCTTGATGTATGTTCCCTCTATACATCCATTCCCCACAACGATGGCCTTCTGGCTGTACAATACTTTTTGGACAGACAACCTCACCCCAATATACCTACACATGCCTTACTACGCTTGGCGGAATTGGTCTTAACCCTCAACTCGTTTGAGTTCAATGGCCAGTTCTTTGACCAAATCAGTGGGGTCGCCATGGGGACTAAAATAGGACCCAGCTATGCATGCTTGTTCATGGGCCATTTCGAGCACAGAGTGGAACAAGAATACACTGGTCGCCTCCCCGAATTTTATAAAAGATACATTGATGACGGCATTGGGAGTCACTCATATGGAGAGGAGTGAACTTGACACGTTCATCAACTTTGTTGATTCTTTTCACCCCTCCATTAAGTTCACTCACACGATTTCCGAACTATCGATTAATTTCCTGGACATTACTGTAACTCTCCAGAAGAACCGCCTCCTCACTTCGGCCTACTTCAAACCTACGGACAGTCACTCTTACCTACTCTATCCCTCGTCTCATCCTAAATCCTGTAAGGATTCTATTCCATTTTCACAACTCCTTCGCCTCCGTAGGCTGTGTCAATCTAATGAGGACTTTTTGGAAAAGGCGTTGGAAATGGTGGAGTTTTTTAGACAAAGGTCTTACCCTGAAGCTATACTTCAATCTGCACTTCAGCGAGTTAAAAACTTCACTCGTGCCGACGCCTTTGTATCACGCTCCAGTGATAGTAATGAAAGGAGCAAATTGGTGCTCACATACCATCCCCACAACATCAGAGCAAAGGAAATATTTGTGAAAAACCGCACCATCCTCCTCGCGGACCCTGAGACAAACAACATATTTTCCACCCCACCCCTCATTGTATTCAGGAGGGACAAAAATCTGCGAGACCTATTGGTTCGTAGCCGTCTGCTTATTCCGTCCTCCCATCTGGGCACTAAGCCATGTGGTCGTAATCGCTGCAAGACATGTCCCTTTGTTACCCAGACGGACCAGATTGTCTTCCCTAAGGGGACATTCAAGATTAGGAATGGCTATCTTTGTACTAGCCGCAATGTGGTCTACACCATTGTGTGTAAGCGCTGTCCTTTGAAGTACATTGGTGAAACGGGGAGGTTACTCTCTTGCCGTATCGCGGAACATGTACGTGCCATTAAACAAGACAAACAGTGTCCTGTCTCCCGACACTTCAATGGACGGGACCACATGGGCGTCGATGACATGTCTGTCACCGCCTTGGTTTCTTGTACAAACACACCCGGCCGGGTCAGTCTGGAGAATAGACTAATCCATGAATATGGGACTCTTACACCACATGGTATCAACGTTGTGTTCGCACTGACAAGCTGATTGATTGGCCACACCCACCCTTTCCTTTCCTATTTAAGCTCTTACTTTTCTCTCCTTGCTTTATCTCTACTGGACTACTTGGATTTCACCGCAGCTAAGTGTTTTTTTTCTATTATTTCGTTTTATTCGTTTCATTTGTGTACTATTTGTCCGTTGAAGAAGGCTCTTTGCCGAAACGTTCGCTGTTGTGTTACGTCCTGTCAGGCCTACTAATACCCTGTTTTTATTTTATGCATTTACCTTCGGCATTGGGTTGGTCAGGGTATTACATTTTTTGCGATATACACAAATTACATGATTTAAGATCGTTAAAGAGATTTATCTTGTTTTCATCCATTCTAAATTTCTATTACTTAATTATTGTAATGATAACACTGGTTTTAGTCCAACCAGTGGCTTAACTTAGACTTAACGATAACGATGCGGGCTTTTACGTTTTAAAAAAAGTAAAGAAAAGATCCTGTATATTATTGTACATCTAAATCTAACTGATTTAAGACAAGTCACAAATCGATTAACATACGATAGACTTTTTTTTAACCCTGTTCGTTACTGAGGCCAAGTTCAGTCGGCATCCGTGTCAAGAGAACATTATCACACCATCTACAGAGTAAACTGATGTTATCGATTTGTATTTCTTAGCGCTACGCATCAGTGAATGCATTGTTAGGAGTGGTCGTTATCAGCTTGTTAGATATCTTCAGTTTGATCCGATCGTAGTTTTTGGTGATACTACAAAAAAAATTACAATCGTTTGGAGACAGAGGCAGTTTCAGTAGGACGTGCTGTTAATCCATTTGGTTTCCACTCGTGGGTTCCAGTTAAATCACCATCAATTTATTTTAAGTTTAAAACTCTTTTAAATTTCCAGAAAATGGGATGTTTTGTTTTCAAAATGTTCTGCATATCAAGTAATAGTCCACATCTGGGGTTTTATGTAGAGAATTTCAATAGGACTGGATACGGTAAAAGTTATATTTAGTCACGAGAGTTATTGTTAGTAGTTTTTAAGAAGCTTGTGTATTCAAACACAGCAAGGGGAGGAGGTGGTGAACTATGTGCAGCAGCAAGCTCACAAAACTCGGCTCTGGTACTACGCCAGCCAAATCACGATAGTTGACCCATGGTAGCCCATCAATATACCAGCGTGCAATATACAATATAAATTGTGCAAATGTAAAGATTATAGACTACAATGGGAAATATTAAACAGCACTAAAGATTATACACCAGTAAATATTAAACATTTAACGATAGCGGGGATTACGCACATGCAAACACTTCACAACAGTAAAGAATGTACAACAACAAATTAATCCCATCTAGACAGATGAAGTATCTGTAAACAGCTTGCTAGCTTTCAATTAAGGTAAAGCTGTTTCTCTCATTTAAATGGCCATTGTTTTTTTATAGGGTGGTTTTCAAAACAAAAGAAAATCTGTGAGTTGTTTATTATAAATAAAGGTAAAAAAGGATTTTTAAAAATCACGTTTTTAAAAGTGGACTAAAAAGAAGAAAATAATTTAAAACTTATACGTTCACGTACTTTAATTTCATATGACTAAAAACGTGGGGCGGGTGTTTGGTATAAAAGTTAAATGGAGATCTATAAGTGAGAGAATGAGTTAACTGCATATTTAAAACCTCATAAGCACCCGCCCCACGTTTTTAGTCATATTAAATCAAAGTACTTGAACGTAGAAAATAAATTAATACTTATACGTTCAAGTACTTTGATTAATAATAAATAGAGGTAAAAAAGGATTTTTAAAAAACACGTTTTTATTAGTGGACTAAAAAGAATAAAATAAATAAAGTTAAAAAAGGATTTTTAAAATCACGTTTTTATAAGTGGACAAAAAAGAAGAAAATACTTTAATACTTATTCTTTTTTGTCCACTTATAAAAACGTGATTTTAAAAATCCCTTTTTACCTTTATTTATTTTATTCTTTTTAGTCCACCTATAACAACCTGGTTTTTAAAAATCTTTTTTTACCTCTATTTATTTTACCAAAAACCTCATCAGCACCCGCCCAACGTTTTAACACCACAGCGATGAGGTCACGGGATGAACTCGGCGCGTGAAATCTAACAACGGCAGTTAGATACAGGTGCTGCTTATATAGACATAAACTAAAAAATGCATTAATTTAATTATTGTACACTCGACCGATCTGAAATTTTGTAACAATGTATTGTCATCCAAGATCAATCTGTGGTAAACTTTTGAGCTCTCTAGGACCATCAAAAGTGGCTTAATTTTACGTTGGCAAAATTGAAAAATTGTGGACAGACAGACACGAAAGCAAGTTAATAAAAAACGCGGTAATAAACAAAGGAGCTCATTAAATTGTTTTGGTGAAGACGAATTTTCAAATACTTTTTTTTTAAACTGCGGACACACGTCTCAAAAAGATTTGACGTCACAATGGTGAAAACGATAAAAGTAGATGACCTGCAGAATGTCAAAACGTTGGAGGATATCAAACATCAGCATGAAATAATCGGACAATATCAACATGTGTAATCTTCATGGGAAATGAAATAGATTTCTAATAAACTTATTCCCATCTCCTGGCACAAATGAAAACGTAAGTGTTTATTTTTCCACACGTATACTTTACAACATATTTTCACCATTAGATCTGTCGGCATCATGGATATCTCAATGTACATATTAAATCTATGTATTGCGTTCTGAATCTTTTAATGGTTCGGTTTCAGAATCATTTAGATGAAGGTATGGTAAAGGCGATTACAAGGTATGATTCTGTAGAACATTCGATGAAATTATGTCGAGCAACAAAACCAAAGCCAAACTAAACCTAAACCTAAAACCTTCATGGGTTGTTACGATTCGATGGCACAAAACGCGTGCTGTCGAGTGGGGCGGTCTTCTTTAAATAGAACGGCGCATTTTTTTTGTGCTAAATTTTGAGCTGCTTTACTTTTCTTGGAATAAGTCAGAGGTCGGGGGAAGCTGACAAAAACTTATTATATGATCCCGGCTTTGACAAACAACGTCTACGCCACTGGAATAACGTATATGGTTGTATGACTATCAATATACATAATTCCCGTTGTCTGTATGTATGGATGTAATTATAATACTGTAAGGTGGCGCTGCGAAATTTGTAATGCTGATAGGTGGCGCTGCGATCGATTTTGTTTTATAGAGCTGCACCAAAAATAAAACTTTTCGAACGTTCCGCATAAAATTGTTCAATATGATTAAAAATGAATCAAATAAAAATAAATAAAATAAATGAAAGTTCTGTATTACGTTATTTTTAAATCCCTTATATTAACTTCACCGCCGTCTCTGTCTCTCTGTCGTTCTGTCGTCATCTCTGTCTCTCTGTCTTAGGCGGGCGGAAAAACAAAAGTCAAAAATGACCCACTTCCCGTGATCCGATCAGCTGAAATTTGGCACACCGACCCGTCTCACCTAACAATGCATCGTATCAAAATTTCAGATCTATCGAACGTACCGTAATTAAATTAATGCATTTTTCGTTTATCCTTTTATAACGTATGTAATTCAAATTCAATGTTTGTTATTGGTTTTTTTCCACGTGAGAGTTTGAGTTGACGCGTTGACGCGACCCATCGAAGTACCGGTGCGCTTTTGTTTACATTTTACGTGTCACGCTGAGCTCGGTCAAGCGATCGGTGACCATACTTTTCCCCTCTCCCCCCCCACCCCCCACCCCCCAGGGTTATGAAGCAAAGTTGAGTTAAGACAGATTCAGTCTGTAAATGTTTGTAGCGTTTGAAAATAATCAATACTGTTAGTTATGTCTCATATAGAAGGGATTTATAGTCAAAAACTTTGTTTTTACGGTTTGTTTTATTAAATCCCTTATATTAACTTCACGGCCGTCTCTCTCTGTCGTTCTGTCGTCATCTCTCTCTGTCTTGGGCGGGTGGAAAAACAAAAGTCAAAAATGACCCACTTCCCATAATCCGATCGAGCTGACATTTGGCACACGGACCCTGTCTCACCTAACAATGCATTGTATCAAAATTTCAGATCGATCGAACGTACCGTAATTAAATTTATGCATTTTTAGTTTATCCTAATATAACGTATGTAATTAAAATTCACTGTTTGTTATTGTTTTTTTCACGGGATTGATCAGTCACGCGTTGACGCGACCCATCGAAGTACTGGCGTGCTTTTGTTTACATTTTACATGTAACGCTGAGCTCGGTCAAGCGATCGGTGACCAGACTTTTCCCCTCCACCCCCCCCCCGGGTTTAAAGCAAAGTTGAGTTAAGACAGATTCAGTCTGTAAATGTTTGTCGCATTTGAAGATAATCAATACTATTAGTTATGTCTCATATATTAGGGATTTATAGTCAAAAACTTTGTTTTTACGGGGTTTTTTTTTAATCTGATGTGTATTTATTTTGAAAACGTACGTCATTTTTAAATCCCTTATATTAACTTCACCGCCGTCTCTGTCTCTCTGTCTCTCTGTCTCTCTGTCTCTCTGTCTGTCTGTCTTGGGCGGGCGGAAAAACAAAAGTAAAAAATGACCCACTTCCCGTGAAGCCATCGAGCTGAAATTTGGCACACGGACCCGTGTCACCTAACAATGCATCGTATAAAAAATTCAGATCGATCGAACCTACAGTTATTAAATTAATGCATTTTTAGTTTATCTATATAATCTATATGTAGCGGTCGCTATTGTTTACATTTTACGGGTCACTTGACTTCACGCCAGCCATAGTTGAACACATCTCGTGTTTTATCCAGGTTTATCGGCGTGCTTTTGTTTACATTTTACGTGTCACGCTGAGCTCGGTCAAGCGATCGGTGACCAGATCTTTCACCTCTCCCACCCGCCCCCCCCAGGGGTTATAAAGCAAAGGAAAGTTAAGACGGATTCAGTCTGTAAATGTTTGTCCCGTTTGAAAATAATCTATGCTTTTAGTTATGTCTCATATATAAGGGATTTATAGTCAAAAGCTTTGTTTTTACGGGTTTGTTTTATTGACGGATGATACACTCGTAGGTCATAATTCAAAAGACGGTAATTCAATCTGATGAGTTCAAAGTTATTCCAACATTTCCTTTGAATAGATAGAGAACATGCTCAGAATGATAAGTTTATTCCCAATATAACAACGAATTTCATTCACGTGAGACTCTTTATTTATTGGAATGAGAAGCTCAGTGTGTCCCTGTGTTCTACTTAAAAGTGTGGTTCTCACATGCAGTCAATGGACCTTTCGATACAAAAAAATATTTTTTAAATTTAAACTGATGGCAAGTTTAATGAAGAATTAAAGGGTTAATATCATAGCAAAATCCAATATTTTCAAATAGGTTTGCTAAAGAAAAGTTATTTGTCCTCAAAAACTCAACCTAATATTTTAAAATATTTGGTATCTAATACAAATGATCTTAATTAATCTTAATTAACCCCTGCATGACATTTGAATTTCTACTACAACTAATTAAATTATTAATTTATTTTGAACTTATGTCGCTTTGAGTACGGGAGATCTGATCCGTGAGAATGTTGAAGGTTTGAAGGCAACGAAAAGGCGGACTCCCTGGCATACACCGGGACCGGGCCGGCCCAACCCCTACCAGTTGTCTCGGGCACTTATCTCGGGTAGAAAACCTGGCTTGCAGATGACTTTAGGAACGAATGATTCCAGGACTGTGCCCACGACATGACTGCCATAGGGGTATATGTCAACATGGCCAGGCCTAGTCGTACAGACTAATTGTGGAAACTGAGTCGCAAACACCAGAGTTTGGTGAATAAAATGAGAATAGAGCGATTCCCCACCAACTCGTACTTCAACAGGCTACACCACAAGAGGGATTTGAACTGTCGGCATTGCAGCCTAGCCTCTGAAACAGTCGTGCACCTGTTGACTTCGTGCCACGCGCTGGACATAGCCTGGGAGGTGAGAGAGTCCTAAGCTCAATGTTCTATGGCACTGCTCAGCAGATGGAGCAAGTTGCCGATGTATTAGCCAAATCTTGAAGAGATTAATCCCAAGCTACAGATTATGAGATTAGATCAGACCCATCACATTAAACTACGTGAGATTATGTAAATATTCCTTTCTGTGATAATATTCTATCAGTGA